>OU744316.1:89349532-89504872 GCA_916610145.1 Eristalis arbustorum | reverse complement strand
GTGTATGTAGATCTCTGCCCAAAACTCACCGCCCTTTAGCAACCAGGTCGTTGCTTCTGTGATGCTGGGTACATGAGCAAAGCTCGTAGTTTTACATTTGCTTTCGATGGAGAGGTTTTAAAAATGCCGTCAGTACTGACTTGAACGTTTTGTTCGTTGAAATTAAAGAAAGCGTGGTAAATGATTCCACTGGAGACATCCGGGTCGACCTTAGATAAATGCTCAGCTGGTGCAATTTGCTATCCTACTACCACGTCAGATTTCAATGTTCAGCTATATATATGCTGTATTCGCCCACAATGCAACAGTAGCCCGACTGGGATCATTTCAAGACAAGATAAATTTCCTAAAAGTCCTTGTCCATCTCCGTCTGTTCATTTAAGGTTCAGGCAAGGTTTTCGGTTTAACAGATGTCACCTTCTCCTCAAACGTCTAGTCGTGGAACTAGTCTGTTTGAAAATCCATTTAAAAATAAAGTGCCGCCTTCCGGTCTCGACCATCCCTCTTAAATTCATTCTCCACTAACGTCGAATGCCATTAAACCTGAGTTTTTCCTCAGGTTTCCATCGAAAATTCAATCCATAAGGTATCACTTGTCACTGCCACCGTCGTCGTCGTCGTTTATCGAAAAATATTTGACATGATCTGGTCAACATTTGTATTTCCTTTCTGCACCTCTCTCCTCCCTCAACTTCTGACATTCAGTGAAAGATTAAAAAACAACAGATCAGGCAATTTTTCCCCTTTAGCATATCAGTGAAATATTTTATAGTTCCGACCATGGTGTGCAGCTTAGCATCGCCCACCGAAACAGTGTATAATCGATACACCCGGCTTTCTGGGGTATCCTCTTCGGTGTATCAGAGACGAGCAAAATAGGTATATCCACATGCTGGATAGGGAAAAGGATACATAACCAGAAGGAGGATACCCTTGCCAGATGTAAATGTACATCCGTTCGCTCATATATTACCGGTTCCTCTGACGGAATTGCTATTACCTGACTGCTGCTGCCGCCGGTGGTGGTGGCGGTGGTGATGGAGGTGGAGCTCCTGTGTGTGCTGCCGTGTGTGCGCCTCGGTAATATCCTTTCAGAGGTACTCACGATGGACCGATGGATACACCCTTGAATGTGATCATAAATATTCCTTTTGTTTGCCTTGCCACACTCTTGCTCTTTGGACGCGCCCGTGTGCGAACATATCCTCTTCCATACCTGAGCATGCACGTGAAGGATAAACACACGCATAGACACCGGAGCAGGGGCCTCCCCTCAGACGCCAGCCCCAGTCCCCCCGGGCATTCGTCTCATATTTATATCCTGACGAGAATATATTTGTTATCTCGCTGAAGGATATGATTCCTTTGCTTTGTTACCCTGGCAGGGGGCTCTGTGAATATCGGCAAAAGCCGCCGGGTTTGATTGGGCGATGTCTAGGGCACCGCCAAGGAATTGGCACCGGCATCCTGCAGGAATGTGCTTCAATCAGATTCTGGCGGGCGTGTGTGCGGTCTTAGACGGGGTGGCAGATATTGAAAGCACCACTTGGCGGTGAGTGGTTTTGGGGATAAACACTCGGCGGGAAATTAGTTTTGAAAAACAAATAAATTCCCGCGGGACGACGCTCGATGGGGTCCTTGTTTAGACACAGCCAGATGGCTGGTTGTAAGTCAGGCTGCTGCTGCTAATCGGGCTTGGGGCGACGACGTCTGTGTGAATATTTATGGAATATCGCAGATAATGCCACTTTCGGGGTGTGTCACGGCGGACTGCTACCACCCCAACCTTTCGTGTGAGCGGTTATTTACGCGCGAATGACTGAAGCTTATTGCATGCAAGTTATTGCACCCGATGGCAAACGTACACAATTCATGCGGAGACTCGCTGTTCTGACAAGCAAGAGTTATCGAGCTCTTATGAATTTTTTAACAGCAGTAGGTAAATCAGATTTATCTTAAATATCAAGAGTCCTCAGGTAAAATGGGCTCTTCGAGAGTGCATCCCGTCACTAGCAGCAACAGCAGCACTTGAATGGGTCCTCAGTTCCAAGAGGTGTCGAGTGAGATAAGTGAGAATATATAAATGGCGCCCAACATAAAAACAGAAGTTCACCAACCTGTTCAATACAAATTTGTTTGATTTTCCAGGATAAGGATGAGGATGAGCGACAACCTCTTGGAGGCAATTCTCTACTGGTGTCCAACGTCAGCCTTATAATCATGAGCCGTCCACAAGCGTGATTTGAATGTGAACAGACTTGTTTCACTAACTGGCGCCCAACGCGCGGCTCAGCAGTGGTACACAGGCCTTACTTGCGGAAGTGCACAGATCTGCTTTATAAGGAACCTGTATCATCAGCGATGGTGCTCAGGTTGCCGCTAGAGAGCACGTACTTGTTGTAATATTTGAAGCCAATGACTAAACTGATACTCCGTTAACGCAGTATAAAGTCGAGCATGGTCCGAAGACCGATCCTTGTGGAATTTGTGTTGCGATGGTGTAGTATTAAAAAGTGATTGATGCCATCACCGGTGACTATACACTAATGTCTTGTACTGATAGGAGTTTTGTTTCTACTCATGGTAAGGAGATACATTGAGTTGAAGGTTGCTAAATGTGTAGCTACGGGACAAGACTTGTGTGTCCCTCCAAAGAAGGTGGACTTTCTACTTGAATGGCATTGCACTAGTTCAAAGTGGCGTTTTATGGTACACTTACTCTTATTGTACTACCACATGGATCAATAATACGAAGTTGGCGTTGCTGTGTTTTATACTGATCACATACTGATACCCTTCCTCGTAGCCATCATCACACAGGGGGTCCGCAGGCAGTCCTTGCTGTTGGAAGTTGTGCTTTGGGTTAACTTCATCACCACGCATAAAATCCCGTATTCAGAAGCAACAATCTAGCGCAGATACGGACGGCTCATCTGTTAACGAACCCTGCACCCGGAGAGAAGAAAATGGGTTTCGGCTCTGGCCATGGGATCTCGGAACAATGAGACAAAACAACAATCGGTATGGTCAGCGATCTCCACTACAGCGATTGCTACAGGGAAGAATGGCAGCGCTTACTTGGATGGCGTCTACGGATCCAACGCCTTCGGTGGCTAGGTCATGTTTTGCTGATGGACACCACAGCTCCGGCCGCGTTTAAGGTAGCGCACCCAAGTGGAGAAGGACCTCAGCCAACTTGGAGTGCGAAATTGGAGGTAGCTGGCTAAGGATCGTGCTAGCTGGAGAGGATTGTTGTCTGAGGCCCAAGTTCATCCCGGACTGTAGCGTCACAAGAAGAAGAAGATTCATCGAAGTGACTATGTCAATTTGACTGATATCATTTTACCAGTTATCCAATTTTTTAACTTAGCGCGAATTAATTCTTAAGCGCTGTACTCTCTTTCGGTGATTGCCGATTCTTGCTGATTTTAGTTATTTGCCTGCAAGATCTACAGAGGTATATCCCTGCTCAATGTCGCCTACACGGTTCTATCCAGCGTACTGTGTGAACGTCTAAAGCCGTTTTGCACAGCACTAATCGACACGTACCAGTGCGGCTTCCGGTAAATCGACTATTGACCAAATCTTCGCACTAAGGCCGATCATTGGGAAGACCAGCGAGTTTCAAATCGATACTCACTATCTGTTCATCGATTTAAAGCCGCATACGACGGCATTCATCGCAAGGAGATATTCGATGCGATGACCGAATTCGAGATCCCGGGAAAACTGATCCGGTTGTGTCGCACCACGCTAACACATACGCGATGCACCGTGCAGTTCGGTTCAAAAACCTCTCAACCGTTCGAAACCTGCACCGGATTTCGGCAAGGAGATGCGCTGTCATGTGATTTCTTCAATCTGGTACTGGAGAAGATAGTGCGGCGGGCAAAAGTCAACACGGAAGGCAGCGTACTTCTACAAGTCAGTCCAGCTGTTGGGATACGCTGATGACATCGACATTATCGTGCGGTCCCAACGTGACATAGTGGAAGCTTTTACGGCAATTAAGGAACAGGCGAAACGAGCTGGTCTTAAGGTCAACGAGGATAAAACTAAAAATCTGCTGTCGAGCAAACAACGATCCGCCGCACACCACCTAGGCCAAAACGTCACAATCGACAGCTACAATTTCGAGGTAGTAAAGGAGTTTGTCTACCTCGGGGCAAATGTAAACTCCACGAATGACATCGTAGTGGAGATCCGACGCAGAATCGCCCTTGGCAACCGATGCTACTTCGGTCTGTCAAAACAACTGGGCTCGAAATTCCTGACTCGAAGGACCAAAGTCGTGCTCTACAAAACCCTTATTCGGCCAGTCCTACTTTATGGAGCCGAAAGCTGGACATTAAGTAAGAATGCAGAGCTGATTCTTGGTGCCTTCGAAAGAAAAATTCTACGTCGGATATATGGTCCCGTCTGCAAGGAAGGCGAATGGAGGAGAAGACACAACCGCGAACTCTACGAGCTGTACAAGGATGTGGATGGGGTCCGGAAGGCAAAAATCCGTCGACTACTCTGGCTCTCCCACATCGAGCGAATGGACAACAACGCTCCAGCAAAGAGGGTCTTCGAATCCGAGCCTCCTGGTTCGAGAAGGAGAGGAAGACCGAACCTCCGGTACAAAGACCAAGTCATCGCGGATGCAAGACAGCTTGGCCTTGATGACTGGAAGCAGCGTGCCCAGGACCGTCACCGATGGAAGGCAGCAATTGCTCAGGCTCAGACCCTTCATGGTTCGTCTGCCTGATAAGTAAGTAAGTATCACCTTCCACCCCCAAGCCACCCACAACTTCCCACCTGTCCAGAAGCCTTTCAAATTTAGATTTTAGAACCTAACAACTAGATGCGTGGCTTCTTCTGCAGCAGTGATAGCAAGCATCATCAAGGCTATCAGACTGCCACCAAATTCCAAAAGGACCAACATGGACACACGGATTTAAAGAGCTCGATGTAAGCGCGTGAACTTGAGAGAAATAAGAAATATACCACAAATTAAATTAAACATTGAAGATTAGTCCTAACCATAACCTCTTTCTTGCTAAGGGCTATCCGAAGCTAGAAGGAACTGTAGTCTACTAGGAAGTGCTACTGAAACAGTCCTGCCTGGGAGTTGAAATGTAGACGTAAGCCCATCCTCACGCAGCGAGTAATCCTATTTTTACCCTCACGTGCAGCCTCTTTGACTTAGAGTCGTGTTTTCTTTGATTTCTTATCAATATCCACGCAGGCTTTGTCTTCGAATGTATTATCCATCATTATGATGGCTTCTGTGATGGCCAATTTATTTCTGCTTCATGCACAAAAAATCAGACAAAAACCAATGAACCCCGAAAGACAATACCCGATGTCAGTAGCCCCAATCCCCAATCCAAGGTAAACCTCGCCAGCAACAATCTGTTTGTTAAGTTCATTAATGAGTCCCCTGTTGGCGCAGACATACAATTAGAACCCATTGACGTTATCGAGGGCGGCTTTCGTTCGTTAAACGACGAAAAAGACTCCCCAAATCGGGCTAAGACCACCAACCACCGCTAATACCGCCGCATTGTGTTCCCCTCGCACAAACGACAGACTACACCGAACACAATTCGCTTCAGATCATTGTTGAAACCCACCGCAAGCGTCGCGCCGCTCCGGGAGATTTCTCACGGTCTGCCATGGCTGATGAACTGACAAAGGCGGCCCCCTGCCGAAATCACAGATCCCTCAGCACAAATGACAAATCGCCGGGCGAAATTATTCAAAAATCGACAACAGAATGCCAAATTAAACAGCGATTGACAAAAAAAAAGAAAGAAGGGGGGACGCCGAAAAGAAATAAATTTAATTGGAAGTATCTGTCAGAGAGCCGCTGCACACACCCGCACACGGGCGAGCGGCTTCATTTGGTTTCACTTCAAATGCGATTACAGTCGCGTCATGCCGACGACTGACGAGTTCGATGCTTTTCTGATCCGGCTCGTCGCCCACATGTGCCGAGCTGTGTAGCACAGAGCAGAGCAATCTGTCGAAGTGTGTTTTATTGAATTTTTGACATTCGTACACCATTTGTGCAGCCCTGCCGCCAGTGCCCACTTCGGATGGTTAATTGCCGGCGACCACATCATAATGGCCGCAGATGGATTTTCGAAAACAATTCCGCGCTATTTGTGGATTAATTTCGGGGCCACGAGCTGCAATTCAGTCGCGTTCGACATTAGAAGCGCCATCCACCCACCGATGGACCACGGGCCGTCCCCTGTCCGAGGCCGCGGGGAATGTAATATTTTAAATTTTAATTAAATCCAATAAGCTCTTGGGGTTAGCGAGCATAAAGGGATGAATTATTTATTCAATCGACTGTGCACTGGCTGAGCGCGCTGCGAAATCAGTTCGCGAAAACCGAGATCAATTGTGAAATCGCAAAACCGTTTTGAGGTTTGCCCCGAAAACCAATCTGTGCTCGATTGAGTCTCGAGTGGGGGGAGGGCGCTGCCCTGGCGTGATGCTGCTGAAATGCTCGTAAAATTTCGAGTTTATCGCGTGGAAATGATTCATTTTTGAGCGCTGACTTGTCAAAAATTTCATTTTGCCCCTCTGGACTGAAGGGTGACCGGATGATGGTGCTTAACGAATAATCCGGCCGACTAATGAGTTTGTTTGTTGGGATTAATGTGCGGAAAATTCTGATTAAAATTTGGTTTTTAAAGTTCTGTCAATTGTCTAACTGACGTCGGGCGCGAGTGGAGGTCTTTAGAACGATCGGTGGGATGATCTGATTCATGATCAGGTGGATGCTAGCTCTGTCCTCCATTGACATAGCGTTAGAGAGGGAGTAAGCAACAACGATAATCGCTAAAAAGATTACGTTGGACCAGACGAATAGAAGCCGACCTATGCTAGCGGTCCCAGCGGCGAAGCGGTGATCAATGCGTTCGAACTTTAAGTCGATAGATGGTAAAATTGTTCTTTCTCTTGACATTTAGCCTCACAGTCCGGGGGACATGGAGATCAGACGATAAACCTTTCCAGCTACCTCAGCCTAGCTGCTTTAAGATGCACACGACGATATTGTGGTGGTCCTTCTCAACGTGCGTTCGCCATCTTGTGCAGTAGGTTCCAGGTAGCCTGTTGCGTTTTCCCACAGGTCCTGATTCTTAGACTTTCAGGCCGGAGGACTGAGTGCATACGCTCTACGTGGCTTAGACGACGCTTGGCTGCTATATATCACGAGCATGTCGAATCTTCTCCTCCAAATGCCATTAATGCAGAATTGACCAAAGATGGCACGTATAACTTTCCTCTCGAAGGGAGCATCCGACTATCCGTCGACCAACGACCATTATCCATGTCCCTGCCCCGTGCAGCTCTATTGAGATGTTCACTGTCATATACAAAGTCAGTTTGGCGCTTAGCATGACGACTCTATTACTCAATTGCCTATTGAACACATAGAAACTACAGATGTGCCAACCCGAAACTTTATTAAATCGACTTGACAGTAGTTGGAATTGAAGCGTACGTAGTACGTAGCGTAGTTGTCAGACTCTGTTTCACCCAATTCCAAATAGGTGTACTTCTTTTTGTAACAGTCAAACTAATTCAAACACAACTCGAGTTAGCTTGTATCGTACTATACAATCAATTCAATTGGTTCGAGGTCAGTGTTACCACAGGTTTTGTTCAAGCCCTAAAAGTGCTCTAAAAACGAGTCGTGTGGAAAATGAATGAGTCCCAATAGTTCAAATGTCAAATTTTAAGTGTTGACTTCGAAAGTCTGGCGTGCAACGCCTCTCGTACCCTAGTCAAGCTAAAAAAGTGTCTTTTTCCCTCTATAGTGTCCCAGTTGTAACACTGTTTGATAAACATAGACAAAATATTCCTTATATTCCTTACAGTTGTGTATACAAAAGGAAACAACGAAGGAAGAACAGGTAGACAAGTGGCACGTTGTCACACATAGCCTCGTCCATACGAGTCTCATAAGAAACATAAGTCTGTATAACTCGGTCCTTATTTCTTAACCAACCAAAGCGTTTTCAGTTTGATGTTCAATTTAGAAATCGCCAACCCTAGTCGAGTTGTGTCCTCACACCAGTCGAATGGTTCGCAGATTTGATGTTGAACGTTAATTTTTTCGGCTCACTTTAGTTTCAGCAACTTGGGTTGACTTGGCTTCTTAGCTCGAGTTGAAGCAAAAGTTACTCTTCACTTGATCACTTGATCTTACTATGTAACCGAAGTCGTTAACCACCTCGTCATTACAGCTGTGCATTGTGGCTCTCTATCAAAAATATCCTTTCTTAAGGACAGCGTCTTATAATGCCAGTTTGTATATTTGGTTACTGAAAGGGTTCATAGCTAGGCACCCAATCTTCAGCAATTCTTGAAGATGGAGAATTTGACTGCCGTTGTAGATTCGACAAAACCACAGTGCAGTTCCTGATTGATACCATTAATGTAGAAGAACCTCTGAATAATCGGGGACTGCCTATTCCTATACTGTTGCAAGTACTTGTAGCGTTTGATTTTTTCTCTAGAAATGTGCCTTAAGATGATGTCACATTTTAGGAGATCTTCATGAAATGACACAGGCTACAGTAGGGGAAATCATAAAAAAAAATCGAATTAAATTGCTTTGCTGTTCCCGCATTTCATAAAGTTCCCATCATCAGTTGAAGAGTACACTGAGACTCAGCAACAATTTTATCGAATTGCCAGATTTCCGTAGGTAATAGGAGCTGCACGCATGTGCAAACTAAGCGGCCAGCCAAAAGTGTAGGACCATCAATGGCAGGACATTTAATTAATAGAAAAGGTAGCTATAGAATTACCCACGAAAAACCAATTCCTATTATTATTTTTGCATGTTTCTATTATAAAGGCTACTATTCTCTTGATCAATAAATATTGTCTAATAATCTACATAACAATAAATAGAGGTACATTTTGAAAGAACACAGTATTTTACCACAAAAATTATATTACTTAGGCTCTGTGTTGCAGTTGCACGATTTCAGAGCCTCATGTTTTTCAGATTCATGTTGTGTAACTTCTTTCGCTGTTCAATGTCACGCGTTTGAAGCTCTTTTGCACATTCAGTGTCTTATTTTGCTTTCAAAAGCAGCTCTTCCGCATAACGCACTTGCAACAAGTGAAGTTCTGCTGCTTGGGAAGTGGCTTCTTGAATCTGAGATTCCCGTGCCGACATCACCTGTTACTTTTTTGTCGGGTTTTTCGGCAATTGTCTTAACCTCTTCAGCAATTTTTTTTGCCGGAGATGGTCTATGCGTGGACCTATCCATTCACGCTGGGTTGGTTGAAATGTAGACGTCATATTGCTATCAATCATAGCATTTCCGCTTGGGCTTGGACTTGCTGTTGCTTGAGACACATTGCAAGCGAATGACAGCAGTGAAAGTGCGTTTGTTTATCCCATTGTTTATTCGAACTGTCATTTTTAAGTGCGTTTGTTTGAAAATTCTCATAGGTACGTTGTAAAGTAGAAACCAGTTAGCGGCAGGTTAAAAGGTGACTATTTTTGAAAAAAGTTAACGCATGCTTTTAAGTTTAAAGTTGCGTATAACTAGTTCGGAATTAAACTCTTAAAGTGGAGTCGACTATAAATTTGCGCCAAGTTCTTTAAAGTGTGAACTTAACTTTATTATGGATTCAAATGGCTTCTTGTATCTAGAAGAGGTAGAAAATTATTCCCAGATATTTGTTGTAAAATCAGAGGTGAGGCGAAGGATATATAAGTCTAAAGAGGTTCAGACTGCCTTAAGCAGCATTTAAAAATGTTACGGAAATACTGCCACCTGTGGCTAGATCCACATCCTTCACTCCGGAGCATAAATTCGCAGCATGTTTAGATTACCGACTGAAGATGGACATCAGACCGGTACTGGCAAGGACTTTGAAGTTGGTGAACCGACTTTTTTCAGTTTTTTTTTCACGAGGTTTGGAATGTATACAGCTGTTAGAAGAATATTTATATCCAATGTGGATAAATTTAAGCATGAGCGAAAAAAAAATCGGGAAGCATAATTATATTTGTATGAAAAATTAAGGACCATCTCCCTTTGTTCCTGTTTTAAGATTTACTTTCTGTTGCAACCGCTCATATTTTTGTGCCCCAAATCCGCAGCTCATTTAGATCGAATTGAAAACGTCACAAAATGTATGAAATGTGGACAAGTTGCGTTTTAGTATTTTTGCCACTTCTTCACCGACATCCGCTTACTTTCTGGATTACGTTTTTATAACCGGGAAATATGCGGATGCGAACATTTTCCCTCCACAGTCAATCCGCCAAATTCCATATGAGCATGTACGTCTGAAAATATGTGCAATCATTAATCATTTTTAAAGGTACTCGTGAAAATGCAGTGAACTTCTCTTAACGGACACCCTTTAATCACGGCCACACCTCTTTACGGACAATTCGTCATATTCGTCATAAATCGTACATGGACGTGCGTTTAAACTTCATCTAATTGCGCTAGAATCCGGTGTGAAGCTGGGTCTCAGCCAACAAGCTTCTCCAGGTGACACGATAATCAGCCAGCTATCTCCAATTTCGCACAACAAGTTGGTTGAAGTCTTTCTCCGCTTGTGTTCGGCATATACCATTTCATAAACAGTACTTAAAAGGTTTTTTAACTGCTTCAATTTTTAAGGGGGTTGGTCTTTAATGGGCTAATTTATACACTAAATGTCTATAGACAGTAATTAGACTGGAAATCAGCAATCAGTAATAATTTCTACAGCAAACTTCTCTTAACGGACACCTTTTAACAAAGGCCACATACTTTTACGGACATTTCGTCATGGTTCCGGCACGAAGATAAGGCTTCTTCTTCTGCTTGGCGCTACAGTCCGGGGTGGACCTGGGCCTCAACAAACATGCCTCTCCAGCCAGCACGATCTTTCGCCAGCTGCCTCCAGTTGCGCACATCAAGTTGGTTGAGGACCTTTTCCACTTGTGTGCGCCATCTAGCGCGAGGACGTCCTCTGTTGCGCTGTCCCAATGGCTCAATGTGGTGTCCATCCGTTCTACATGACCTAGCCATCTTAAGCGTTGGATCCGAAAACCCCTAACTACGTGCATGCCGCTGTACAGCCCGTATAGTTCGTGGTTGAACCTACTCCTCCAAACGCCATTAACGCAAACAGGACCAAAGATCGTACGCAGAACTTTTCTCTCAAAACAACCCAGAGCTTCCGCATCCGCTTTCACTAGCGTCCATGTCTCTGCGCCATAGAGCAGGACTGGGATGATCATGGAATTTGTTATTTCGAGAGATGGCTCTGTTACTCAATTGCCTCTTGAGTACAAAGAAACAGCGATTGGCAAGAGTAATTCTACGCTTGATCTCGGTACTGGAAGATAAGGCTTCCGGATACCCTAAAACCGCACAACTCAACACCTATTGAGTTTTTGTGCTTGTACCCCTAGTAATGGACACATGAATAAAAAAAGTGACTTTTCAACAAAACAGTGAACGTGAATTTTAATAGTCCACTTTTGACTTACATTACCCCTCTCGAACGGACACCTCAACATAACGGACAACCATGATGATTGGTGTCCCCCCGTGTCCTATACAGAGATGTTTCACAGGACATGTACCCTCTCACATCAGTAACTTCAAGAGGGCTTCCCAATGTTAAAAGGCTAAACAAAAACATTCCAAGCCTCCTTAAAAGGGCTTTGCCATGAACTCAATAATCTCTCCATAAATGCGCCACACAGCCACACAAATGAATTGATACATCTTGCCTAATGAGCACTGTATCAGAAAACAATGCAATACATGATCAAAAGCAGCAGAATTGCCTGACCGATTGAACGTCCCTTTTCACAGCAGCGGCAGCAATCGTCTCTGGCACACAAAGCAACTAAATCCCATCCATTACTGCCGGCCTGAGTCCGAATTACTTTTCAAATGAAATTCAATATGCTTCTAAAACACTTCTCTGAATGCCCATTCAGAGATACAATTCAATTAGGTATCCTCTGCCGGGTGCGCCGCACACAGGGCACAAAACGAACTCGATTGTTTCCTTTTTGTAATTATCAAAGGATTCGTTCGTTTTGAATGAATTCTTTTGGGTGTTGAGGGAGTGGGACCCTCCACCCGACAATATCTGTCGTGTGCAGCCAGAGCTCATTGGGAGAGGCGCCTCCGGCCGGACTCATTCACATGGCCAATTGATGCATTTTAATCGCATTATCCCTTGAACACAACACAGTCATCTTTTGTAGCTGCAAGATGCTGTGTCCTTTTTGTGCCTCTGTGAGATCAATAAATAATTCCACTGCCAGGCACTGGAGATCTCAAGGAGGTGCGGGGACTTAAATTCAATTCGAGTTCCACACCAGCCGTTCGGCTCCTCGCCCGATGTTTTCTTCGATGTTCGACCATTGTGCTGCACATAAGTGCGTTCGATTCTGTTGCAGATTAAATCTCTCACTCTCTGGCTTAACTTCGGGGCAGTGTTGTGGAAAATAACCAAGGATAGAGACATGGGAGAAAAAAAACAAGAAAATATATTCAGATACCGATACGAGCAGCCAGCAGAGTGGATAAATATGGAAATATCGATGCTTTAAGCAGTCCTTGGAGTGAGCTACGGTTTGCTGAGCAGATCTCAAGGGTCCATGAATATATGAATATTCCGGAGGAATAAACTCGATTGCCGGGGTGGAAGCATGCTCCGTGTCTCAAGGCAGATCTCAAGCTACTTCGTGTTGCTTCTCGGCTCTCGTATTTATCAGCATCCAATTATGTCGAAAAATGTGCATGTCACTGAGCATGACTCCAGGGAGCCGTATTGGAAATGGAGCAGGCACTAAATTAGATATGACATGCAAGGGGGCCTCTTGTGTAGAGGGTGTCTGCCGGAGGGATGGTGTTCTGTAGGGAGGCATCAGGTGTCGATGATTCTTTTTTTTTTCGAGAATTTATCTGCTTTGCTAGACAGATCCAATTTTTCGAAGGACATTCTAGGTTTTAAAGGGGAACTGCCACAAGTCGCAATAGTGAGGCTGTTCCTTTAAGATTGTCGTTTAGTTGTTTTAATTCATCGTCGGTGTCGTCGAAAATATTGTGGCCAACCAGAACCGCCTGGTATTTGTTTTCGTCGCTTGGCTTCAAATGCAGCTATCCTGTGGGAGATGGAGGCTCAAGAGTCATAAACTGGGGATGCTGAGAACCCACATGCCCCGTGCTAAGCTCATTTGTGTCTGTGGATCTACGTTGTGGCGCATTTGCACTTGTTTTCGTGCAAAGATCGTGAACGTAGCTGGAAATATGACCAATCAGTCGCTCACAAGGCTGACATTGAACCTCATTTTAGAAATTAATCTTCGTGACCGACGATGGGTCTGGTTCACTCTATCTGTCGTCATTAAGAAGTGAAATTGGAGCACTTATGGAATGGAGAATCCACAGGAGAACCATGAAACATCATTCCCGAGCGCAATTGCATTTGTCTGTTTGGGGCGGCGGTTGCGTGAAGATGGTGGCTTGGGTACAGAAACTGGATTCAACAAGATTATGCGCCATGCGACCAATCAAACCACGGAGTTCCTGCATCGAAATAGGCCCACTGTCTACCCACCAAGATATCCAGTCACTGAATTTCTTTGTGGGCCTATTTGACAAGAAAAGTGTACGCTAGCAAGCCTTAGCTCAGTACATCCTCTGAGCGCTCAGAACTTGAGGTGCGACCACCCATACGGACATGCTTGCGTACCGAGAGGTGGCTGACTGCTAAGGGTAGTCACACTTAGGCCAGAGTATGCCCATTGTGATACCATGTGGATTGACTTATCCTAACGTCGGAACCAGTTGGTGCTTGTAATGAAGCAATTTAGCTGGCCTATGTTATGAAATGAGGAGAGACTGATAGATCTGAGGTCCTTCAATTTGGCATGGGAGTATTTGCCCGCTTTAAGAATAAACATTACTTTGACCAATTTCCAGGAGCTGGGAACATGACCTAGACTGATACAGCTGATTTGAAGATGTTGAGAATCTAAAGCGTGATGAGGTCCGCTTCCCTTTGTAAAGGGTGATTTTTTAAAAGCTATAGGTAAGTTCAAAAGTTTCAAAAATCCACCTTTTGCTCCGCACGGATGATGCCGTCAGGTCAGTCAGCAGACTTGAAGGGCTTAAAGGGTGTCAGTGCCCATATGACAGTTGTGTGACTGATATTTATGAGGTTACATGGGGAGATACGATTTTTGGAGGAGATACGTCTTCTTTATTGACTCTAGTTGAGAAGATGCCCGGGAAGTACGTATCAAACAGGAGACTAAGGGTTTCCTCACTGGATGCGGTCGAACTCCCGTCAGGTTTTTGTAGGAAGCTAGATGATCTTGGGAATGATGCTAGAACTGGAAGCTTCGGAAACTCGTTCGATCTTACCAAAAAAAAGTCTCCAAGAGATTCGTTGGGCCTTTCTCAGTTCAGTTGTAAAGGTACCGAGGTGTTCCTCATATGAGTCCCAGTCCTTAGCATCACCACAACCCTTCGCCTTGTTAATTAACTTCCTGCAACTCTTACGCAGATGGTCTATTTCATGGTTCCTCCAGGAAGGTTTAGACTTGCCTCTTTGCCTGCTGATGGGACATGACATAGCCGTTTCGTTGTTGAGAGTCCTTGTGAGGTTGTCCACTGATTGGTCAAGGTTAGTGGGGTTGCTCGAGATGGGGATGTTGGTATTCGACAGTGCTGCAGCAACAATCTCTCTATATCTGTCTCAGTTAGTTCTTTTAGGACTCCTTAAGACTCCTGGTGATGTGGGGGGATTCGTTATGCTGAACAATATATAGCGGTTATCAGAGAATGAGTGATCAGATGATACTCCCCAGCTGCTGATTCTCTCCGCTATGTGGTCAGGCACGAGTGTTATGTCTATTCCTAGTCCGTACGTTACCCTGGTTACACAAATCCAACTTGCTACAAGCAAACAGGTGATTAACGATGAACCACAACCCCGGCGAGCTTCCATTCCCCCTTTCAGGTTTTCCCCGACCGAAGACTATGCTGGAACAAATGGTACAGAGCGACCACAGATGTGTGTTGAAGAGGTGACCACATCTCATTTCCTTCGTCTTACACGAGGAATTCCTTGCTGAGTGCATATCTACCAGTGCCTCGCACGCAGCACTTTGCACCTGGAAGGAATAGAATCTGTACAACACATGCTCTGCGAATGCCTAGATGTAGCAACGAAAAGAAGGCAGTCCATAGAAAAGCAGTTCTTCGTAGAAGCTGCAGGACCAAAGCGGTTTTGAACTAAAAAAAATTTAGATTCATAGTCTGTACGGCTTAAAGAATAAAATACCCTAGAGGCACGTGCCCGTAATGTTAATATCCATCTGACCACTTAACCAAATACCCAATCCTCAGACCATTAGCCGGCTCAAAGCAAACATTCGTGAAGAGATGATCTCAGCACCGCTCTATAAAGTCATTCGATAGATGAGTCAGCACTGTTGTTGAGAGACAAGAATATTACCAAGAAATCGACCAAAGTTAGTTTATCAGCCATAGCTTTAGACATAAGGCATCCGCATTGCACAGGCTATTCAGACAAAACGTCAATGACCATAGTGCGCTATGCTAAGTCCCAAAGCATGGTAGCCAAAAAAATGACAACAGCAGCAGCAACAGCAGCATCATTCTTCGTCTTCTTTGGCTGGCGCTATATTCCGGGCTGCACCTGGTGCTCAGCCACTGATTGCCCGTTGTGTTCTTCCGATGATGTCAATGTCATCGGCATGTGCGAGCAGTTGCAGAGATTTGTGGAAGATCGTGCATCTGGTTGTGACGTTTGAGTTCCGCACGATCTTCTCTGATGTTAAAGAAATCGCATGACAGTGCGTCGCTTTGTCTAACACCTTTTCTGACATCAAAGGCCTTGGAACATTCTTTACCGACCTTGACGGGGCATACAAGGCAAAGACGCAGGGATGCCAAAACTAGACAGGGCGCTGTATAACTCGTCACTATAAAAACGCGCCATACGCGGCCTTAAAGGCGATTAATAGGTAGTGGGTATCAACTTGAAACTCCTGGGTCCTTTAAAAGATCTGCAGTGAAAACGATATATTTGTCGTCATCGCCGTTGTACAGTCTGCAGAAGTAGTCTTTCCAAATTCCCAGGATCATGCAGGCTTCCATTCGGATTTTCGAACTTGGCATGTTCTTCTAACCTGTTGATAGAGTTTTGCGAGCATCCTTCCTGCAGTAAACCGCTTTGCGAGCCAGGGGTTTCCTTTTGGTGGCAAAGTGAAACCTAGCACATGAGTTGCGGCTTTTTTTGATGGCAGTATTGCCACTGGTCTTCAGCACTTGATGTCGGTGGTATGGGACTCTTTTAGAGGTGAGGGGAGAATCGATCGGCGAATTTTCTGGCGATTGTAGCCGTGCGACTTTAAATTTCTTGGCAGCATTTTGATGATTTCGCGTGGTCCCGGAAATCCTCATTCTGAGCTTGGCTACACATAAATAGTGATCCGAATCAATGTTGGCGCCTCGGAATGCCCGGACGTCCAAACTGCTGCTAGAGTGTCTTGCGTCCATCGCAATATGATCAATTTGGTTGATGGTAGATTGATCTGGAGATCGCCATGTTCCTTTGTTGATGCTGAAGTATGGGAACGGTGTGCTTGCAACATTGAGCTAGGGCATTGCTTGTAAGTTTTGTCAAGGAGCTCGTAGAAGCAGTTCTTGGTTGCGTCATACTTCTCCTCCGACGGGGCATGCGCACATTTGAGGCTTATGTTGGTGAATTTACCCTTGATTCGGATCGTCACCAAAAGTTCGCTCAAGACTTCTTACCTCGCCTCGGATATGGATGATCGTCGTCATCGTCAGTGCGGGTTCAGGCCAGCAGAATCTATTACTGGCCAAATATTCATCGTCAACACCTGAGGCACGATCTTTAACAAATCTGTGCAACTGCTCGCAGAACACAACGGGCTGTTAGTGGGGCGTTTGTGAGCTTCAAGAAGGAAGCAGCTAATATGGGGCTTGCGGTTAGTGAGGATAAGACAATGTATATGATGTCTTCAAAAAAGGTCCACCAACACCGTTGTCTTGGACAAGACGTCATTATAGACAGCTTCGTCATTATAGATAACTTCGAGGTAGTGAAAGCCTTTGCCTAACTAGGCTACAGAGTTGACACAAGCAATGACACAATCGGCTTGGAAGGTAACTGAGGAATAAAGCCCTCTCTCGCAGAACCAAGATGTCCCTATATAAGTCCTTGATATTCCCGGTCCTGCTGTATATTTTCGCTTTGAGAGAAAAGTTCTTCGGTGCTTGGAGAAAGAGACTGAACGACGAGCTGGTCAAACGAGTTCGAATCTCTCGCCTGGATGGCTAGATCATGTACAACGGATGGACACCACCGCTCCGCCATGAAGAATCTTCGAATCTAAACCTGTGGAGCAACGCAGCAGAGGACGCCCGCGTTTTTAGTTCTAATTTTAGGAGTAAGTCAAGCAGCGTGGTATCAGAATCTGCAGCTGATCAATCTCATCTAACTTTATTGACTTGAATTGTTTGCTGATTGGGGACCGTTTTCGCAAAATTTAAATGGAAATGGTAAGACCCGCAGGTATCCATGCTCTAGGACGATTTCTGAACGAACTTAAGAGCAGGCATGCCTCGCATTGGGTCAATGGTGTTTCTGCTCAGGAATTGTCACTTTCGGAGACTATACTGAACTCTGATTATCACAATTGATCAGCTGAGTCCACCAGAGAACTATTCGGCATCACGGAAAGAAGGACGTAGCTATTGGTTTCTCGGTGACATCATCCAGTCGCCCATTGGTTAACAGACACAGCAGGATTGTAACTTTCTTCATTTGTAGTCGGCAAGTTGAAGCCTTGCCTTGGAAAGTCTTCGACTCCAACCCCGAGGGACAACGCCGAAAAGGAAGACCATGCCTCCGGTGGCGCACGCAGTTGGAAGGGGACCTGCATAATTTGAACGTGAAGAGGCATGTTGGCTCAGGCCCAGGTCCAACCCGGGCTGTAGCGCCAACCAAAGAAGATGAGGAAGGAGTGGTTCTCCCAGCGAAGAAGCAAATCGCTCCAATAGAATTGAGGGAGCACTATCCGGGCCATCTTTTAATGCTGTTACAGCTAAGCGACTGCCAAAGTGACTTTGTCTTCTAATGGAGCGAACGCTATCGGATACAGCTGGAGACAAATTATTCTGGGCATCCTCAGAAGCGTTTGTTTGACTTTAGATACTCAGAAATTCATCTCTCCGATTCTAATAGCCGCTTCACAGCTCGAGTCATAAGCAACTGACAAATGTCATCGAATCCGGAACAGTCGTCAAACAAGAAAAAAACAATCCTTTGCCACATAACAGCTGAACTTATCTTGCTGCCTTCATTCCTTGACCATCTGCCCGGAACCAGTCCACCCGCGTCTGTATTCTCAAAATCAATTCCAAAGATGTCCTCTGTCAATCATCTCCATCGTCCGGCCAGTGCGAACATTTAACGACCTCTATCTGACCTATCTGTCAGGCAAACTCTCAACCACTGCCCGTGCCCTCAGTCTCGCCGGCAGGCAGCTCGTCAATGTTTGTCTCCCATCTCAGCAGCGACACAGAGCCCCCTCTTCCCCACCCCGCCCTGTCATCATCTGTGATGTCAACATCCTTCAGTGTGTCTCCAGACGATTCCGGTCCCTGCTCGGTGGACCATGAAAAAACAGAGCATTATGCGGTGAAACATAAATTATGTTCCCTTTCATGCAAACAGATCTCCTTCCGCACTCCGAACAGGATTTTTCCATTTTGAACTCAGCGCCGAAGACACCATCCGCATCTGGGCTTGTTTGTGTCGTCATGCGATGAGCGGGGGATGAACACAAAATCTATGTAAATCTCCTCACACACTTGTCATGGCGCGGTGCGGCGGTCCCGCCTGGCAGGACCTCCAAGCTAGTTTAACTGTAAATTTTAATTCGAATTTAAGCAAAAAAAGAAACTAGGAAAATCCACAACAGAGAACTTATGAATAGACCAAGACGGAAGAACAAGTACAAAAGAAGTTATGCGAAAAGTTAGTCTCTTCCACGGTCCAGGGTCGGATGAGGAGACGAGTGCACGAGTGCTTGTGTCCCGATGAGGAGTTGACCAAAACCAGTGAACGCACACCCACCCACCGGCTGGGTGTGTGGTACAATTGCATCGGGAGTGATTTCGAAAGAGTTCCATTGCAAAGTTCTGAAGTATTTTTCTACTCAAACGTAAAAGTTGTGCGACATCCTTTTTGAAGGAGAGGCCAACTGGGACGCGTATTATTGAAGTTGTTCCGTCCTGTGGAGCGCGGGCAGGGATATTTTTGATGGAGTTTTCATATTTTTCCATGGGCAATATGATAATGTTGCCGGGCCTCGCCGGGCGAAGGTGTACGGCGCGGCGGATGGGTCATGTATCCTCCTAATCATATTGTCGCACAATTGTTGTCAGATGGGTTGCTTTTGGATGCGTCATTGGAAAGTTTTTAAATTTAAAAAAGTTTCGAATACAACTTCAAAACGAAGGCGACTGCAAATTGGTTTTGTTGCGTTGTCCTTCTGCGACGGAGGAGGACTTCGCACAGAAAGTTTCATGAGCCAGCTTGACGTCGGTTTAATGACATCAAGAGGATGTTGATTCGGGGGAGCAATGATTGATCAGATTTCTTTCCGTTCTTTGGGGTAAATTCAAATCGAGTTGGGGTGGGTTATGTGAGTCGATTCGAAGCCACTGGATGCGGATGGGATCTTCTTGGAGTGAGGGTACTGTCCGTGGTGGACCTGGGCTTCAACCAACAATTTCGCACGCCCAGTTGGTTGAGGCTCTTCTTCACATAGGTGCGCCATCTGTTACATTGTTCCATTGGCTCAGATTCGAAGGTTGGATTTATTTCAGTTTAAAGGGTAGAGTATGGTATTTTTTCTTTGCATTCAGTGTGTTATTATTAACAAATCACAAAAAGCGTAGACTTGCGAATCCAAGGCAATGTGTTCCCTAATACCTAATCCCGATGATGTGCAGGAACGTTGTTGACTTGAAGCTTCCACTTAAATAACGTCAACCGCGACTACATAGAGGTGGATTTATGTTTGCGGTGGCCCCTCTGATCGGATGAAGTAGTTCTCCAGGATTGGGGATTTTGGTATTGGAATTTTAATTGTGGACGTGGAATGTTAGGTCGCTAAGCAAGAGCAGAAAAGTGGAAGCTCTTGTTAACGTTTGAGAGAAAAGTTCAGCTGACAGACTGCATGGGCTGCAATGCTATATGATTGCTAGGACACGCATACGCTCTTCCATACTGTGATGTCAAATATCACATGCTAAGTCCACAGAATGCCCAGATTGGATGCCAAAGGCTCTAGGCAACTGCTTCCTTCATCAGATTTTGACATTTCCTATTCTAATGGTTGACTACCCATGAAAGGTCCGAGCTTGAGCAATTGCTGCCTTCGATCGATGACGGTCCTTGGCACGCTTCTTCCAGTCATAAAGCCCAAGCTGTCTTACATCCGCGATGACTTGGTCTTTGTACCGGAGGTTCGGTCTTCCTCTCCTTCTCGAACCAGGAGCCTCAGATTCGAAGACCCTCTTTGCTGGAGCGTTGTTGTCCATTCGCTCGATGTGGCCGAGCCAGTGTAGTCGACGGATTTTTGCCTTCCGGACTACATCCACATCCTTGTACAGCTCGTAGAGTTCGCGGTTGTGTCTTCTCCTCCATTCGCCTTCCTCGCAGACGGGACCATATATCCGACGTAGAATTTTTCTTTCGAAGGCACCAAGAATCAGCTCTGCAGCCTTACTTAATGTCCAGCTTTCGGCTCCATAAAGTAGGACTGGCAGAATAAGAGTTTTGTAGAGCATGACTTTGGTCCGTCGAGTCAGGAGTTTCGAGCCCAGTTGTTTTGACAAACCGAAGCACCATCCGTTGCCAAGGTCGATTCTACGTTGGATCTCCACTTTGATGTCATTCGTGGAGTTCACGTTTGCCTCGAGGTAACCAAACTCCTTTACTACCTCAAAATTGTGGCTGCCGATTGTAACGTTTTAGCCTAGGCGGATCTTTTTTTGCTCGACAGCATATATTTTGTCTTGCCCTCGTCGACCTTTAGACCAGCTCGTTTCGCCTGTTCCTCAATTACCGTGCCACTACGGCGCGTTGGGATCGCGCGATAATGTCGATGTCGTCAGCGTATCCCAACAGCTGGACTGACTTGTAGAGGATAGTGCCTTCCGTGTTTAGAGCCGTCCGCCGCACTATCTTCTCCAGTACCAGATTGAAGAAATCACACGACAGCGCGTCTCCTTGCCGAAATCCGGTGCAGGTTTCGAACGGTTTAGAGTTTTTTCTACCGAACTACACGGTGCATCGGGTATGTGTAAGCGTGGTGCGAAACAACCGGATCAATTTCCCTGGGATTCCGAATTCGGCCATCGCTTCGTAATGCTCCTGGCGTTGAATGTTGTCGCATGCATGCTTTAAGATCGATGAACAAATGGTGAGTATCGATTTGAAACTTGCTGGTCTTCTCCAGGATCCAAGCCTTAGCTTGAGTATGTGGTCTATAGTCGATTTGCCAGTCCGGAAGCCGGTGCAAAACAGCTTTAAACGTTCACACAGTACTTTGGATAGGATCCACTAGGCGACGTTGAGCACGGATATACAGTGGCGAGTAAAATAATAGCAGTGCAACTTTGTAAGAAACAATTTCCTTAATACTTTCATAACCTAAATGTTTTTTCTGGCTTCTACTGTAATATGTTGTTCATCAACAACAATTAATGTGATGTCATTTTGTCACTGCAAATCCTCAAGCTCTCGAGGGACCCACATCGATAGGACATCTGGTGCTTTTTGGTGAGAGCAAAATAATAGTAGTGTGTCTTAGTTCCGTCTATAAGGATTCGGTTTTTCCTAAAATGTTTCATTTGAATTATAGAAAAGTAAGTTGCATGGTATATTTTATGTTCTTAATCATTTGTAATAAAACTGATTAATTTGTTCCTATCAAAGTGGGTCGAAAATACCATAAAATCGCTAAGAAGAGGCGGTAAAACTTACAAGGAAATTGAAGAACTCTTGGGAGGTTCCTCGAATATGATAAGGAATGCAATAAAGTACCAGAAAAAGGTAGAAACATGCGGGCGGAAGAAAACTATGCAACCAAAAATGGTGAGGCGGGTTGTGATGTATTCGAAGGCGCATCCCTCTTCAGCAGCTACCCAGATTTTGGATGAGCTGGATTTGTCATGTGGTGTTCACACGATCAGAAGACGTTTGAGTTAACATAACCTCAATGTTCCCAGTTCACACAAGGTCCCACTTCTAAAAAAAAAAAACAAAAAAATGCACATAGCAAAAAGGTTGAGGTTTGCAAAAGAGCGTGGTCACCGGAAAAGTGGAGAAATATAATGTGGACCGACGAGAGCAAAATTGTTCTTTATGGCGGAAAAGGATCTCGGCAATATGAAGAGTATGATCAAGGTCCACCACAAAAACCATTAAACATGGTGGATCAAAACTCATTATTTGCGGATGCTTCTACTACTATGGTGTTGGTCCAATATATTGGATCAAAAGTATAATGGACCAGCACTGGATATGTGGATATGCTTCAGAACATCATGCTACCATATGCAGTTAAAATGGGTCTTGTATTGTACTTAACCCTCTAGAGCTCAAAGGAGAAGCAATTGGCTTGTGTCATCCTGGTGCACCAGATCTGATTAAGGCTATGAAACCACTAAGACCGGCACGTTTGGGTTATAATGCACGGTGTAGCCCGTCTTTCCCATATATATATATATCGGTGGCGCTACAGCCCGTAGGGGGCCAGGGCCTAGCTTCTCAGCAACCACTCGTGTTGTGCGTGCTATCACGAGTGGAAGGGACCTACAGTTTAATGCCGAATCCGAACGGCCAAGTTTGAGAAGCTTTTTCTAGACAGGAATTACTCTTTGAGCATTGTCAGCGACTCGAAAGAGGTGGGGCCGTGGAAATTATTTCTGTCGCTCGGAGCTGGAATCGAACCTACGACGTCGAGGTTGGGGTCGACGCACATACCCACAACGCCACGGGCCACCACGGCCACCACAGTCGCCGGATGCAAATTTCATTGAAAATGTTTGGGCATTCCTGAAGCTACAGCTCCAAGGAAAGAAGATCTCGATGGTCAAACAATTATCCCCAAAAATACGAGTTTTATGGAGATTTTTTTAAAAAGTGTGCCTCGAAGACTCCAAGCAATAATTGATAATGGAGGAGTGTGGACAGCATATTAATCGAAAAGCATTCAAGTAAATAATCAAAAACAAACAATTTTGTCGTGTACGATCAGTCAAACAGACTGTTGATAGACAGATCCACATGCTAGCACAATTGGCATATGCTGGCCTTAGTGTGGCTGCTCTCCCCTTGCACTGCAGTCAGCCACTTTAACCTAACCTAAGATCAAAGTACCCATTCTTTGCCCTCGACCAATGAAGCTCTGCGAATGATGGTCATATTCGATGCCTACCATGACCGATCGGACTAGTTGATGTCATTTTCATTTATTGGCAGCATGTTCCTGGAAGTAATTCAAGGCCGTCCACTGCTTTCCCGTGCTCCTTTAACACTCGTATGCATCTCTAAAGCGTCTTGATGCACGACCCTCGCCATGTTAGAAGCTCCCCCATTCCTTCCTCATCGCGCACCACAACTCCCGCAAGAGAAACTGTCTCTCTCCCTGCATGTAAGCCCAGCCTTAAATCAATTAAATCTCCGAACGTCACTCGGAGGCAGCCCATTCACGGCGCTCTGACCACAGTTTCTAGCTAGTCATCGTGCACAGTGCACGGCACCATCGCCTGCACCGTCATCATCGTCATGGTCGTCCTCCTCGTCGTCTCCATAAACATTTTGACCAAGAAAAGTTGGAAGGTCTCAGTGAATTCAGTTCTTTTTTCCTTTTTCTGAAATTCATTCATGCAAATTGCACCGTTTTGCATAATTTACGAAATTAAAAAGTTTCCACAGTGCTCTCTCGGTGGCCTTCCTGTGGGGGATACACTTTACTTCGCCATCAATCTTGCTGGCCAAAGAAATTTACTGTCAACTCATCCACAAATTGCAAATCTTTGGATGAACTTCCAACTGGGCTGGGAGGAGGGAGTGCTGGATTGGCGAGTGTCTGCTGCACGGAATGGGGGATAAAGGACAGAGGGATAACATAACAACCAAGCAGTAAAGTACGTTTTACGTGAATGCATGCGAACCGGAGCCGGTTCATCTCTGGACGTCGCTGAGGAGGAATGCAGACCATGCACATGGGCTGTAGCTCAGGACTAATCCCCGTTCCAGGGACCGGACAATCAGTGTAAAATTCTGTCTGAAATACGAGGCATAAACAAACAATTCGTGTGCACACAAAACATATCTAATATCACTCAAAAACAGTTCGACGGAGGGGTGGGTGGCAGAGGGGGCGGAGCAGGCAACCTGAAGGCGGAATCCTTTATGCACTCTCATCCTGAATGGGATTAAGTGAGAGGAGTTTGACCCTTCTCGGAGATTTATTACTATCGAAAGGATAAACTTTTTCTTCGGCTATCATGTCATTTTTCTTTTTCTTGCCCATTCCGGCACTAGCCGGCCCCCACCGGGCGAAGGACTCTGTTGAATTTGCATGCATTTAGACCCAGGAACAGGGCTCTATAAAAGTCGAGGAGTGATGCCACGCCACACCAACGGTCAAGGGGACAAGCTGAGCGAGAGATATTAAGTGCAAACATGTTTGCACTCATGTCGTGCCGCTTAGTGTCCTCTCAAGGAGGTCGATCGCATGCGGGGGATGAGCGCTCCTGTACCCCGGCCCACGGCCCCATCGTCGAGCTGATCTATTGCTCTTGAAGATGGTATCTTTTATTCTTTTTTATTGTCATCCGATGTGAACGAGTGGGGGATCCTTTTTCGAGATTTATTTCAATCACCAGCCCTTGGAGTGTGTGGGGGGATGGCATTCAGCAGAGCCTACTGCTGTTACTTCTGCCTGGGCTGACTGGGGACTGGGGACGCCTCTGTGTGGGTAGTTGATGGGTAGGCAAGGATTATGTCCTTTAAAAGTATAAACATTCTTCTTTTGTTGGACAGGTTCTTTCGGTTCGCTTTTCCTTTTGATTTCCATTGTCCTTGGAATGGAATGGGATCCATTGGGCGGGTACTCTTGACGTTTATCATGGGCGATGATGGCATTAAATTCGATGAGCGATATCGAATGTAGGGACATTCTGTGAGTAAATATATCGATTCAAGTGGCCTGGGGGGGAAGAAGGGAACGTTGAGATATTGCATATGATGGGCAATATGTGGAGCGATGATCTGTGTGAGAGTTTGGCATGAATTTGAATGTGCGTGTGTTCATTATATTACGTCGGTTATGACTTGATGGGTGGCCTGTGAATATGCTACTCAACTTGGGTATCTTATGGGATTCGTCTATTGTTATTCCTTTTTTTTTACAATTTGCACGTGAGGAAGCGATTACGACTTGTGAGGGGATTTAAGAGACAGTGCTGGCCGATGGTGTGGAGGGAGTAGTGCTACTTGTACAGGAAGTGGGCTAGTACTTATTGCGTGCGTACGACTAACGAGCTCAGTCTTTGAACAACACCATGTCTGAGAGGAGAAGGTCAGGATAAAAGACAATTCATGCATGTGAGCATTGCAGGTGGCCTTTGAGTATTAAGGCGAAGACTGCAAAAATGCTAACGCACTTATATACCAGGTGTACCAGTATGAAGTGAGCGTCAAGATAAAAATGTCTCGATAGGGAACATTTGTTGTGAACGAGCCCTTATCATCTTTTTTTTGCTTGCTATGACATCTGTGAAAAATATTATGTATACATCAAGACATTGAACAGACAAAATCATATTTTTTCATCGTGTTAAAAATGTCGAATTTTGTACCAGAAAGTGATGATTTGCGGAAAGCATTCATTTTTTGTTTTCATTTGAAGAAAAGTGCTGCAGAGTCGCATCGAATGCTTGTCGAGGCGTATGGTGATCGTGCTCTATCAGAAGCAATATGCAACGGTTCAGAAATAATGATTTTGATGTGAGAAATAAACAACGTGGAAGACCACCAAAAAAGTTTGAAGACGCCGAATTGCAAACGATATTGGATGGAGATGACACTTTGAGTCAAAAGCAAATGGCAGCATAAACAAACAATTTCTGACCGTTTAAAAGCTATGGGAAAGATCCAAAGGTGTGGAAAATGGGTGCCACATGAATTGAATGAAAGACATATGGAAAACCGAAAAAACACAAACAAGATGACAATGCTGTGTGTTTGGTGGGACCCGAAAGGTGTGGTGTACCACGAGCTCCTAAAACCTGGCGAAGCCGTTAATACTGATCGCTTCCGACAACAAATGATCAATTTGAACCATGCATTGATCGAGAAACGACTAGAATTGGCCAGAAGACACGGCAAGGTAATTTTGCTCCATGACAATGCACCTGCACACAAAGCAAAACCGGTTCAGGATACAATCAAAACACTTGGCTCGGAGCAGCTACCCCATCCGCCGAATTCACCAGACTTGACTCCTTCCGATGGGACACGCATTGGCTGAGCAGCACTTCGATTCCTACGAAGAACTCGAAAATTGGGTGTCTGATTGGTTTGCTTTAAAAGACGAACCATTTTATTGGCGTGGTATTCACAAATTGCCAGAAAGGTGGTCAAAATGTGTACAAAACAATGGCCAATACTTTGAATAAAATGTTTCTACTTTCCCATTAATAATTAGTGTCTTATTTTCAAAAAAAAACCCTCATTTTACATCGGTACACCAAGTATAGGCGATAAAACAGAGTGGTTGATAACATACACTCAAAAATCAAAAAAATTGTTCGTAAAAAATTTAAGAGTTGTATTAAATATATATATATGGGTGGCGCTACAGCCCATAGAGGGCCAGGGCCTAGTTTCTCAGCAACCACTCGTGTTGTGCGCCCTCACGAGTGGAAGGGACCTACAGTTTAATGCCGAATCCGAACGGCTTTGTTTGAGAAGCTTTTTCTAGACAGGAAATACTTTTAAAGCATTGTCAGCGACTCGAAAGAGGTGAGGTCGTGAAAATTGTTTTCGTCGCACAGAGGTGAAATCGAACTTACGACGGCTAGGTTGGGGTCGACGCACGTACCCACAACGCCACGAGCCACCACATATGAATGCCAAATGTCAACAAATTCTCGCCTACTAGTGAATGTATTTATTTTTATTTCATAGCCGGGCGGTCTATGGCAGAAGTGAGTCTATGGCGTCCTGGCTATAGAGGAGATGTTACAGAATGTGGCTGTAAATGCATTACAGTAGCGATTGGCAAAGTTTGGACTATATCTAGCGAGTCGGCTTTACATTTTTCTGAAATTTGACAGGGTCCAGGCGCGCATATAAGTCTGTATGCCCTTAAGAGATAGTCGCCAATTACGAGAATTTTTGAGGTCGAACTGTGTGATAGAGCTCAGACCTTTGATTGCAGCTATACGCCAGTAACCACTCTTGAGTTCATCTTCGATCCTTCTGTAAATTTTTCACAGTTGACCCTCCAGAGCCTGATGCTTAGCTTCAGACACCGAGTAATATCTCTTCGCGAAGATAAGTTCATGTTCCACGGGGTCCCTGTATAAATGCAGAGTTAAGCCTTCTAAGGATCCTAGTGTGTCGGTTGTTTTTCTGCACAACCAGATCAACCAGTACAGGTGGTAATCCATGGCTCTGTGGGTATGGGCGTCGACATCAACCTTGATGTCATAGGTTCGATCCCAGACTCTTTCGAGTTGCTGACAATGCTCGGAGTATTTCCGGTCTTGAAAAGGCTTCTCAAACTTGGCCGTACTGAGTAGACATAAATCTATAGGTCCCTTCCACTCGTGGGGGAACAATAGCACGCACAATACGAGTTTCTGCTGAGAAGCTACTCCCTGGGCCTCTAAGAGCTTTAGCGCTACCAATTTCTTAGTTTTAGTGGTTTGACACCCGTTGATGGTAAGAGCTTGGCGACACTGTACCAGCCTCGAGCCTTCTACTCAAGCTTGTGGTCAATGTAGGTGTGGTTATGAGATGATTCCTTCCTCTACCGACACGCTTCTTCCTGTCATAAAGACAAAATCTGCCTTGTATCTGCGATTACTTGGTCCGTATACCGCAAGTGCGGTCTTCCACTTCTTACCAAGCCCTTCTGAGCTGGAGTGTTGCCACGGCAGTGTCGGCGGTCGATGTGGGGCAAGGCAGTTTTTTTTTTTCTATAATTTGCGCGTGCTCAGGGGTTATTAATACCCTTAATTGTCCGGGGTCAAGACACGGCACGGGCCGATGGTATAGAGGGAGAGAGAGAGAGAGAGGAGGTACCTGTGCACATTGGTCTTAAGCATCTGCGGATTGCAATCTATGGGGAATATTGAGCTGGGAAGAGCATTCCATATTAGTGTGGTGCGGCTAAACAACGAGTCTCTAAATTTCACTGTGCGTCCGAAAGCAGGCTTAAGGGTAAACTGATGTGCATTCCTGGCGAGACGTGTATTGCGGGTGAATTCAAGGAGAGGAGGAATGCAGTTGGCTAGCTCACTTGAGCATCGTTTGTTAAAATAACGATAGAACACGGACAAAGAAGACACGGTACGTCGATGTTCAAGCGAGTCTAATGAACCCGCGATATCGTTGTCTCCAATAAGTTTTATCGCTCGCTTTTGGATTCTATCTAGTAGGTGGTCTTGGGGGCACCAGATTAGATATGAGCGTTATACTCAAGCTTAGGGCGAATATACGCCTTTTAGATTAAAGCCAAATCAGAGGGGATGAAGTATTTCTTGCATCGATTAAGGAAACCTAAACATTTCGCAGCATTTGTGGCGACCTCGAATATGTGATCGTTCCAACTAAGTGTTGTGTTCATGTGCATACCGAGGATGGAAAGTTTTCCGGTTTCGTCGATACAAGCACCATTCATGGATAATGGCTGATTATCAGGGGTTCGCTTTAGAGACAGCAGACAGCATTGAGTTTTGGAAGCATTGAATTCCACTCCGTTGTTCTTACCCCAGTTAATTATGCTGTCCAGATCGGAATTCAATGTGCTTGACATACGCTGCAGTTCCAGTACTACGTCCGAAGAGCAGGGTCGTGAATTTTGGAACGAATATGAAAAGCTGAGGGTGTTGTCATCAGCGAAAGAGTGAATTGGATTAGAAGTGGCAGACAGGAGATCATTTATAAAAATGAGAAAGAGTGTCGGAGACAGAACAGAGCCTTGGGGGACACCAGCATTTTTTTTTTGTGGATATCAGACTTGAACCCATCCAAAACAACTTGGATTGAAACGTTCGAAAGGTAGTTTCTAATCCATAAAAGAAGTGAAGCCAGCGGCTTTTTCATAGCATGCACATCTTGGTAGAGTGGTTATGTCATCCCTTCATTGACCCTTCTACCAGCCGGGAACAGAATTATATTTGACATGGAGTTTTTGGATCTTACCAAGAATCAGCTCTGCAGTTTTTTATACGGTTCAGCATTAGTCTTCATGTAGCAGGTCTGGCCTTAGGTCATGCGAGATATGAACCAAGTTTTGTTGACGAACCGAAATAGTCGTGTATTCACCAGGATATCGTTTGTTTTCTTCGAAATTGATGGAAGATACTGGTGGTGACAGGCAGTTAAGTTCCGAGCTCAATATTACGAACAAACACAAGCAGAGTCATCTATAGTTTTTTGAAAATAGCTGGTTATGGATCAAAATAAGTATGGGATCAAATACTGAGCCTT
This sequence comes from Eristalis arbustorum, assembly GCA_916610145.1. NCBI lineage: Eukaryota > Metazoa > Arthropoda > Insecta > Diptera > Syrphidae > Eristalis > Eristalis arbustorum. The sequence continues at coordinate 89,475,016 of OU744316.1, read as the reverse complement.
CGGGAACCCCAACAGAAATGCTTCTGCTGGAACGCATTAGGTGGGAACGACTTTATCGACTGGAGTTCGGATTGGCTCTCTCCTGGTCAGAGTTATAGGAAGTGCTGCTCATATAATACTCTTCTTCGCATTTTAAAATCGCTGCGATAAGCAAATCGCAACTTAGCACATCACTAGGTGGTACAAATCAGTCTGGGTCATAGAAAATGGAATCGCTCTGCGGCAGTCAAGGGGATTAGTTCATATTATGTTTAGGAACATAGCTGCTGGGATTTTCTTATCGTTAGGATTCAAAAAATGGCTGAATCAGACTTCTGGTCTTGATTCTAGACCAACAACATCAAAAAAACTCACCATTTCCGGTTAAGAACATCACCGCTAGTACGTATCCGAGTGTTTGCATCTTCCGCATCGTGCTCTCCATTGCGCCTGCTTCCCCAAAATAGTTCTTCCGTTCGAATACAAACCAAAAAAGAGTCCCGATTGACTAACAATCTTCAAGTATTTTCACTCCAATTCACTGCACTGAGTGTTCGCCGCTAGTCGCGCGATAACCAAAAACTAAATTCGCACGATTTTTTTTAGAAATTAAATTTTCATCAGGACCTCTCGCCGGACACTACAACCGCCATGCCGCGTTAATGTGAGACAAAACGACGTCACAAATATGCTCAGAGCGCCCGTTACAAAGGATAATCTAAACGAAACTTAATTCGAAAAAAAATAAATAAAAAATTAATTTCGCGAAAAATGTTCCACTTTCTGTGTGCGCTGGCGCTTGTTGTTGGCTGTTGTTTATTTCCCCGTCAAGTAACGGCGTAAATTACATTCTTTTAAGGAACGCAGGCGAATGAAAGAAATCCCTTTTCGTCAGTTAACCGATGCAGCTGGGGCATCCTTGCCGATGTTTCTCATGCTCCGAGTGCGATCTTTCCGCGAAAGCGAATCCTGGTGAGTCTGAAAAAAAGGAAAAAAATGCTTGTAAATTTTCATGTAAAATGGAAAAATATGTGTCCGCGAATATGAGGAAAAAGGATGTGCACTCCTGGGAGCATGCACGTGAAGGCAACCGAGAAGGGAAAAAAATGTACATGAAATTACTTGATAAAAAGCATCGCTCTTCCCATTGTGCGGCGAAGGATGAGCAGGAATATCGAGTTCTGTGAGCTGAGAGGACAGCCGACACACAGAGCGGCCGACAACTTTGAGTCGAGAGCGTGACGGTTCTTGAAGCGAATAAACGCCGTCCCGGTGACTGTAGCAGCGCCTGTGCCCATGTGTGCATTCAGACGTGATCTATTGCAGTGCAGCTAAAGAAATTGAGATTCTGTCGATGGAGCTGCTCTTTAAACAGTTAACTCTTGCGAAAATATATCAAAAACTGACAGATGCGGATCACTCACGGGGTGGAGCCGGATGGTGGTGGCGGATGGGGAGCATTATTTTATTTATTTCATATTTTTTTCCCCATTCGCAGATAAATCTGAGTGATGAGGATGTTTATGGAGAATGTTACGCTCCAGTTTGCCATCATAATGGGGATGCCATGGGGGAGCCCCGAGCCGGCAAGTGCACGCAGTGTTGAACTCGGTTTTCAGCGTTGGTGAGCAAACTGAATCGATGGCGGAAGGTATTTAAAGCGCGAAACCTCTAGAGGAGATGTGAAGGATCTGCTGCTGCTGCTGGGGGGGCTTCCCAGTGAATTTGCGGGCACGTCGGTTGAGTCTTGTGGGAATCATGAGTGACGTTGGGGTTGGGGCTTTAGAACAAATAAAACTGCAAAACTGTTCATGGAGTGTGTACAGCATGCAAGCCAAGCCCTTCGTGTGCATGACTGGAGTAGGGTCAAGGTTGTGCAATGCATTCCACCTGGGATTGGGGGGTTAGACGGGATAAGCAGAGCTAGAGCTCATGATGATTCCCCAGTCAGTCTGTAGTGATTGGATGTTAGTTCAGGTGGATTATTAACCATTTGAGGGATTGTTGCCATGAGGCGGGTCTTTAAAAGCGAGCGAACGATTGTGGCACGATTGTACGTGTGTCGGAACCTCCGCTAAGGTATGAGGGTTCAATCGCTGCCGACACGAGCTGCCGCTATTGATTTAAGAAACATTTTTCAATCAATAGCTTCTGTCTGAAGTAAATTTCTTAATCTTTGCCATTCTGATTTTTTTTAACTTCATTTTTATTTATAAATTCGCTTACGTACTAGAGAAAAATGGTTAAAACTAGTTGGACGTACAATCTTTCTAATGCTAACTTACTGTCCCTAGGCGGGCACTCTAAGATAAACTTAATCTTAAAGTATGTCTTTCGACTTAAACTAAAATTTCAATGTTTGCATAATTGAATGTGACAGAACAACTTAAAATTAAGAAAAATTGGAAAAAAAACTTAATGACTGAACATGATTTATTCTAACTTACAAACAAACTTAAAATAACTTTATACTAAACTTAATAACTAAACATGCACACATATACACACATATATATATATACTAATATACGCATGTAAATATCCATGCATGCAAATATATACATTAATATACACATAAGTACCCATGAGTACACAAGTGCATATTGTTCATTTTTTTTTTTTTTTGTTATCTTACAAACTACCCTATACTACCCTAATCTATGTGTGTCGGCCATAGGTTACAGCTTATAGATAAATATTCAATCCACTGCAAGACCGGGCGCGACAACTCCCCATTCGGGGCCTGAACTATCCGGGGTCTAAAGGATTCGAGGACGGAGTTCCCTCGCTTCCCAGCCACCAGAACTTTTGGTGCTGCTTAGCATCCTGCCTAACATCCCGCCTCGATACCGCCGTACTAAAACGGAGGACACCTTCCTCAGCTCGTTGTGGGACGGAGTGGTCGTAGTTGAGTTGCCCATCCACAGTAGACCTGGCTATGTGGTAGATGAGCGGTACCGCATTTACGTCTTGTATTAGGTTGTACTTGTCTAGGTGGAGAAATGCTTCTGGAGGGACGAAGCCGCTGTCACGTACTCTCTCGTGATATTGAGCATTGGGGTAGTAAGCCCCCGAGATCAAGTTATTAACCGAGTTCATCGCTCTCGCAGTATGGCCTCGAATCAACTTCACCAGGAAAGGTTCGCCCTGTTGTATAAGACCTCATTGGAATAGAATTTTCTGTACTGGGACTCTGGTGTTCTATAGAGGCGAAGGCAAGCCCTAAGACAAGCCCTCTCAAACACCCGAATCTTTTCAACCAGTTTGCACTCACGTTGAACCACACGGGACAGCCATAGGTGAGCATTGGCCGTATGAGGGCCATGTAGCAGATTACCGTTACTCTTGCATTGAGTTGGCTGTTGTAAAACAGTCTCTTTGTAAGAGCGAAAGCGCCTCGGGCAATGGCCAGAGCAGCATCTACATGTTTGATACAATACAGATACTGATCTAGCCAGATCCCCAGGTATCTGACTACAATCCTTTGCGCCAGTGGTTGCCCTTGGCGTCCAACAATTGAGAAATTTAGTCAATTCTTTTTTGTGTCCGCTGAAGCTTTATACAACGGCGTTCTGAACAGAATGGTTTCCGACTTCTGAAAGTTGATATTCAACTTCCAGTCATCGCAATCTCTCATGAATGAGTCGAAGTCACCCTGCGTGATACTGGTGATGTCCTCGATCTTTTTGCCTGATCTGTACAAGATCAGGTATTCGGCATACGCAATTGCGTGAGGAAGAGAACTTATCAGATCGCTCAAGAAAATGTTGAACAGGATCGGAGAATTAACGGCACCCTGTTGGATTCTGATCTGATTGCCCAATCCATATTATTATGACATTGCGGTGAAATGAATCTCCTTCTCCAAGAACCTTCAACGCAAACAGGACCAAAGATTGAACGCAGAAATTTTCTCTCGAAGAGACCAAGTGCGTCTTCATCCGCACTTGAGATAGTCCATGCTTCCGCGCCATAGAGCAGGACAGGGATGATCGAGGTCTTATATAGAGTCAACCTGGTCCTTCGAGAGATGGCTCTATTACGCAATTGTCTCTTGATATCAAAAAAACAGAGGGTGGCAAGATATGTTCTGCGTTTAATCTCGGTACTGATGTTGTTCGCACTATTTACTTGGGAGCCAAGGTAGACGAAGTCCTTTACTACCTCGAAGTTGTAGCTGCCTATGGTGACGTTCTGACCGAGTCGTCGATGTTGTGTCTCCTTTCTTGATGACAGCATATACTTTGTTTTGCCCTCATTCACAGCTAAACCCATTTTTGCCGCCTCCGTTTCAATACAAGCAAACGCTTCATTGACGGCTCGCTGAGTTCGGCCAATCATGTCAATATCGTCGGCGTATGCTAGCAGTTGAACGGACTTCTGGAAGATCGTGCCTCTAGTGTTGGCGTGTGAGTTTCGCACGATCTTCTCCAGGACGATGTTAAAGAAATCACATGACAGCGCGTCGCCTTGCGCTGTATTGATGCTTTATGGATGCAGTGCCTGGAAAGTGGGCAACATTACCACACGCAATCTGTAATGCTTCGTAAACAGATATTTAAGAAACATCGTAGGGATTTTTTTTACCGAGCAGTATCTCGAACGAGCAACTACCAAGAACCAATAAACATCACAGTACGAAGAAAAAAGTCGCAGTGGATTGGACACACCTTACGGCGCGACGACAATTCCATTGCAAAGCTATGGAGGGAAATTCTTTAACACAGGCTGATAAAATTGCGGGACGCCCAAGGCAAACGTTGCGCAGAACTGTTGAGAGATGAATCAAGTTTTTTAGAAGAATGTGTTGGAGAGAGATCAAACGCGTTGCAGAAGTTCAAAAGAAGATGGCGCGCAGGAGCGGTTGGGGGCCCCCAGTGAATAGTTGAATGGTTTCCATTTCCCCTAATTACAGTCATCCTCAAGTACATCTTCACCAATTACAGTCTCTTCAGAATAGATTTTCATCCTTCTAGCTCCTGTGGAGCTTACACTTTCCTGACTCATATCGATATCATTGAACCATGCACACTGCACCACCATAACGTTCATATTCCACCCCATCCCATCCATTCCACTCCCCATCGGGCAATCCTATTACCACCCCAATCCTCTATTCGGACAAACCCCCCAACCGCCTCAGCACAAACTTGCCCCCATTATTGCCCGGAATCCCAGTTTTCACATCATCCCCGTCCATTCAATGAATCCAAATGAGCCCATCAGAAAAATATCACAGGGATCTACACATTCGACGAATCCTCTTACATAATTCATCGAACCACAGGCTCACCATGTGCAAAGTCCCTCACAAGTCCCTGCGGCACTGCTGGACGTCGCGCCGCCCGTCGGTCACCTCAGATCAGAGCCCAGAAACCAATCTATTTATGGGTAAACATTTAATTAGCATCTCCTTACCGACCGGGCGATCGAGCAACGAGTCCTTTATAATCCACAACTCAAATCGCTTTATTCTCTCTCGCTCTCGCTGGGGTTCTCCCATTAAGGCCGACTTTAAAAATACCTTCCACTCTGACCAAATATTGATTTTCCCTTTTCTTCCCACCCACTTTACCCTTATTACTGGCCCCATTCTGCAGCTTCTGGCTCGATTTCTCCTTCAGCTGCTCCGCTGCTTAACCGGTATACAGAAATAGAATAATTTTTGCTCGTCCTTATTTTCGTTTTAAAGTAGCAAGGACATCATCATCGTTTCGGTGTTTTTTTTTTGCTCCATTCCCTTTCCCATCATTTCTCGGTTTACTCTTTTTTTTTGTGCTGCTGCTGCTTGCTTAAGGATGACAGAGCGACAACAACAAACAGGACGACAACAGGAACAACGTGGGCCCACAAAATACGGGTCATTCCACTTGATTAAGATTCATCACTCGTATTCTGAAGTGGAACTCAACTGCATTGGGTTGTTGTTTCACATTTTTTTCGGTTTCGGGGGGAAGGTCCTTTTTTTGTGTGTCGGAGGTCCTTTCCGTCACCCCGTCTCCCCATGTGGTGTGTTGTTTTTTCTTCTCGTTGATTAATTTTATGCGTAATAGGTTTAAAGGACGAGTCTGTGAAGTGGACGGACTCGTGTAAGCAGGTTGCCCGGGGGGACGGCCTTGTCCTCCTTGTGTGTGTGTATCGTGTCAAATTGAACGAACCGATTCGAGGTGAATATTTGTGTAAGCAATTTATGTGACCAGGCTTATTCAGGCATTTCTTCTTCGGTTCGTTTTTTTTTCGTTTTGCACTCTCATCCTCGACACTGAGGAGGAGCAAGGACATTGGCTGGCACAGTTAGGCGTGGGGCGACGGGGAGTTGGTATAATTTGGTTAAATTATGGATGACAGGTGATGCATGCCAATGAAGATGAAAGGTATACTCGGGGCCTTAATGTGTTTACCTTGCCAAATGACACGATGTGCGGCGGGTGGTCTGGGGGTGGACGATGATAGCTAGTTTGTATGCGACGGAGTGGAGGACGAATGGGGCGGCGTTGGACGTCATAATCGGTTTGCACGGGTGACCAGATTTTGTGAAACCCATTTGATGGACTAGGACTCGGCTCGAAAGGGGTTGGCGGAGGAGATTGGTTGGAGTGACTGACTGGAGGGGTAGCCCATGGGCTGGGAGAGGATGCTCTCAGGGGAATGTGTAGCTTAAGAAGAGCGTTCAGTAGCCAGGAGCGTACAAAAAGGGGTATGGAACCAAGAGAAATAAGGAATTGAACCCAATCGTAGGTTTTTCATCGCCTCCTCTTTGTCCTTGGATGACAGAACTACGTCGTAGATGAGATGCCTGACCCGCGAAATCATACCATCCGAACAATGAGGCGATGGCATATAGAGGAATTCACAAGGAAGTACTCGACGTTCGTGCACCTACAAGGACAATCACCCCTACTCTCTAAGTCGTGTCACCCAACAAATGTGACAAATTTCAATTCAAAGTGTAGGGACATTTTTGAGTGACACGACTTATAGAATGGGAGTGGTTGTCCTTTCTGCTTCACGAGCGACGTGTACGTAGTTGAACCTACTTGCACTGGAACATGGACAGCCACTCTAAAAGTCTAGCGTCGTGAACACTTTGAAGTCCTGCAACCGTTCCAGCATATCGGCCATCAAAACCAAAGGGAAATTGCCTCGTATTATCTTCGCGCACAGACTGTGCATGGTTCCATCATTCTTGGATACTGGTACCATGGGCGACGAGGACTGGGACCTTCTTGGTTGTACAATTCCTTCCGCTGGCCACTTGCTTATCTGCTCGCCTACAATTTCTTCTCAATTCTTGTTCAATTTCGTCTTGGACCATGGTTGAATATGCTTCCTCCGGCAAAATTATTTTCATTGGGACTGATATTTCCTTGGTTTGCTTTGGTACCTATTTCCCGAGGATGCCTATCGGTATGGACTGCTTTTTAGCAACCTAGTGCTCGATGTTCCATCAATCAGATTGATCACACTGCGATCGACGCAAGGCACTCCTCCAGTATTATAGATGTCCGAACGTTCCGAGGTGCCAACATTGACTCGGACCACCACCCTGTAGTAGCCAAGGTAAGGTTGCGGATATCCCGAACACCGCCAAGACAAAGAAATACTGTGAGGAAGTTCAACGTCGGCCGGCTACAATCGCAAGAGATTACCAAATCCTTTTCCGATCGTGTCTCCCTCAACCTCTTAAGAAATCCCACGCCGCCAACATCAAGTATTAAAGACCAGTGGCAGCATTGCCAAAAAGCCATCAGAGATGCCGCCTTCACAACGAAACCCCTGGTTTGACAATGAGTGTCGGCAGGCGAATGCAGCCAAGCAAGAAGCATGCAAAATGGCACTGCAAAGAAGGACAAGAGCTGCTCGGGAGCTCTACGAGCAGAAGAGGAGAGACGAACACCGGCTTCTCAGGAGAAAAACAAAGGAGCATGTGAAGCGCGCTATCGGCAGAATAGAAGAATATTACTGCAGGAATGAGGTAAGGAAGTTTTGCCAAAGGGTAAGGTCAACCAGTCAAGGTTATAAGCTCCGAACCAACGCCTGTAAGGATGATCAAGGGAACATCGTAGTAGAGTCACAGTCGATGCTGAGAAACCATTTCTGCAGACTGTATAACGGCGACGAAGAACCAAATTCCGCTGTCAGGCAGAACGAACCATTCAACCCCAATGAAAGGGACGATGAAGATCAACAATTCCGTTCACCCTAGCCGGACGAAGTGAGGATTGCCATATCTAAACTGAAGTCCAACAAGGCTGCTGGAGCTGATGGCCTACTCGCCGAGCTTTTTAAAGCCGCAGGTGATGATTTGGTAAGGTGCATGTACCAACTCATCTGTAAAATATGGTCGGATGAAAACATGCCCGATGAATGGAACCTCAGCATTGTTGCCCGATCCACAAGAAAGGAGACCCCTTTGACTGCGCCAACTATCGGGGGATAAGTCTCCTTAACTTCGCCGATAAGATCTTATCTGCCGTACTGTGTGAACGCCTAAAGCCATTCGTCAACATCTTGGTCAGTCCATACCAGTGTGGCTTTAGGCCAGGAAAATCCACCATCGACCAAATATTCACGCTCCGGCAGATTTTGGAGAAAACCCAGGAGCAACAAATCGATACCCACCACCTGTTCATCGATTTTAAGGCCGCGTATGACAGCATTTATAGAGACGAGCTATACAGAGCAATGTCTAGTTTTGGCATCACAGCCAAACTCGTCAGGCTGTGCACGATGACGACGGAGAATGCACGCTGCTCCATCAAGGTCGGTAAAGACCTAACCGAGACCTTTGATGTCAAAAAAGGACTCAAACAAGGCGACGCGCTGTCATGCGGCTTTTTCAACATCGTTCTTGAAAGAATTGTTCAAAACTCGAACGCCAACACCAGAGGAACAATCTTTCAAAAGTCCGACCAACTACTCGCATATGCCGACGATATTGACATTATCGGAAGAACGCAGTGTGATGTCAAAGGCGCTTTTGTGAGTATTGCAACGGAGGCCGCGAAGATGGGTTTAGCGGTAAACGAGGGCAAGACCAAGTATATGCTGTCAACGAGAAAGGACACCCAACACCGACGTCTCGATCAGAACGTCACAGCAGACAGGTATAATTTTGAGGTAGTCAAAAACTCTGTCTACCTAGGAACCGCTATCAACTCAGACAATGACACCAGCGCTGAAATCAAACGAAGAATAACTCTTGCCAATCGGTGCTTCTTTGGGCTAAGAAAGCGATTGGTATACAAAGCCCTCTCTCGAACAACCAAGGTAACGCTTTACAAGACCTTAATCGTCCCAGTAATGCTATATGGCGCGGAGGCATGGACTCTGTCAAAAGCAGATGAAGCAGCTCTTGGTTGCTTCGAGAGGAAAATTCTTCGTCTGATTTTGGTCCCGTCGGCATAGATGGTGAGTGGAGGAGGAGATACAACGACGAACTATACGCGCTGTTCAGCGACATCGACTTAGCCAGAAGAGTGAAGATCCAACGATTGAGATGGCTAGGTCATGTAGAGCGGATGGAAAACAATGCTCCGGCCCGAAAAGTCTTCGAATCCACCCCCGAGGGACGGCGCAGTAGAGGAAGACCGCGACTCAGGTGGCGCACGCAAGTGGAAAGGGACCTCAACCAACTATGCGTGCGAAACTGGAGACAGCTGGCGAAAGATGGTTGAGGCCCAGGTCCACCCCGGACTGTAGCGCCACCTTAAGTAAGTAAGTAAGTGCTCGATGTTCCACCCCTGTCCCCCTGGGATATGATTCGCAATTCACATATTAGGTCCTTCATCTTCACTTCAGCACTAGTCTGGTGACGTGTGCTAAACTCCTGAACGACACTTTCAGCTACTGCGATGTCACACGTGGCCTTCTTTCTAACATCTCTCCCGGCAACTCTCGGAACATCTTAAATTTCAAAGGTCTCATGTGACGAATGTTCGATTAAATGAATCAAGCTTCGGAAGGCAGAAGCCGACAGCCGTAAGCAAAAATGCCAGTCGAAATGTACATGGTGACCGCATAACCTACATATGAGGCGTATAACATTGGTTCTGACTTAATTGTCAAGCTACATTCATGCCTTTATACATGGAATAGCACATCATGCCAACAGGCGTCAGCGTCATCGAAAATGTTGACCCTCGGATAGAGGGGTGCCACCGAAGTTACTGCGGCCATTTGGCCGATATTTTGTTCCATGCATAATTGAACCATACCAAATAATGATAATAAAAAGAAATGACTAATTTCCTAAAATCAATATCGGCTCTTAAAATTAAAAAAAAAACACCCTTTAGTTTGTTGAGTTTGGCTTCTGCAGTTGCCAGTTTTGTTTTATACCACCAGGCTAGTGCAGCGTAACTGAAAATTGGTCAGGTGATGGCGGCGTATAGCTAATGATCAATTAACAATTTCAGTGCCAGTAGGTATGACATAAGCCTCAAAGAAGGGTTCCGAAAATGCGTACTATCTCCCTGCCTAAACAGATTTACGAGACGGTACAACTTGCCTCAAGCCACCTGACGGCGTAGCGGCTTTGCTTTCTTTCTTACTTCCTCGGACGACGACCCAAGGATCCTGGGCTGATAATGTCTTCCATTATTTTTGGCTTACTTCCGTGATCCTCAGGAGCTTCGTGTTCAAAGGCCCTTAGGTAGGCAGGTAGGTAGTGGCATTCTTGCACTTAGGCTCAAGTAGACCCAATTTACCGCCTCGTGGGGGTGATTATGATAGCCGGCCAGTTTTGTCAAAAAACCTCACCAGAGTATTGACTGCTGTATTGCTGAGGTCACTAAGGCTGTGATAAAAATATGGACCTGTAGTGGTTTTCCTAGTTTTGGCGAGAGCAGGGCAGTCACAGAGGTGGTGCTAGATACTTTCCTCCTCATCCTGATCTGGGCAGGTTCTACAGACGTCATTGGAGGACAATAGGACAGTGTCCGGTGGTTATTTTGTCCTGTGGCGTTAATTTTTGATCGCCTAATGGAACACAGGCTACTACTTCAAAGGATTTTTCGATGCAGCATGCGCTGTATGTGGTCGGGGCAATATTTTCGGTACACCCACTTTCCTCTCAAACAGCGTTCTTATGTACCTCAGGCTCTAGGACTGTCAGGTTTGATTTAAGCAATGTCACACGAAAAAACCTCTTACATAATTTCCATCTCCTGCCAGATCTTCCGTCACGCGATCGTATCATGGAAAGGAAACTGACTTTATTTCTGACTTTCTTCCTTCTCTCCCCGTCCAGACGAATTGTCATCGAATTTCAGTGTAAATGCAAAACTGCTGCCACTGCTCAAACTGAACAGTGTTGCGGATGATTGCTTACAACCCCCAATCTTCTGCTTGAAGGAAGCCACACAAAAAGAAATGCAAATCACATCACTGAATCATGTTTTTCTTTTCGCAACAAGACAACAAACACAAGGGCTCACAAGCGCGCAGAGCCTCTGTGCAGGAGGGGGGGAGAAAAGGCAACACACCCCACCAGCCAGCACTTGCATTCTTTGAAGAGGCGCAGCCGTTCCCACTCCAGCCGCATCCCATCAAGGCGGAATGTAAAAATCAGTCTCCCTCCTTCACAGCCCAGCGCTAATGTTGAACTTTTGAGAAGTACGCCTCCGCACTAGACTGCCACGGAATGAAGGAAAACTTTGATTTCGCATTTCACACCCTCACAAACCGTCGAAGCGTGGCGTTCGCCGCAGCCACCCGCCGACTCGGGCCGCCTTTCGTTACGCGGTTAACATAATGTTTACACTCTGCAAATTGCCTAGCGTGTCAACATAAAATTTAGCGGTTCACTCTCGTTGTTGAAGGCAGCGGCAACAGCACTCGGGGCCTCACGAAGAGGCATCCTCGTAAGTTTCAGGACGCGCCTTGTCCTGACGGGCGGGTGTGTGTGCTCCGTCTGCTTGACTGCCTTCGGTATTGGATCTTAATGTATGCCTTCTTTGAGACCCTCAAGCCGCCGCCTCCTCAACCCGCCTGCTCGTCGAATCGTTATGATGATTGCAATGGCTGAGGGGGGGCGCCTTTTAAACAGCCCGCACACACGCTCATCCGGCGACGTAAGTAAGTCGGGGAGTGTGTCTGGAGCGACATGAGCAAATGTGATAAGGGTAAGTGGGGTTTTCTTTTTATTTTTTGTTGTTTTTTCGGAGCAGAGCAGGCGCTTAGCTCGGCGAAGTGTTGACGTAGGCACTTGTGATCGACGGTCTTCCGTCTTGACTGATGTGTGAGGCGAGCTCTGACAGCTGGGCCGGCACCACGGTGCCTTTGAAAATTCTTCAAGAATCAAAATGTTTTTCCGCAGGAAACGATGGAAATATATTTGTTTTTTGTGTGTCCTCCTAAATGCTGCCTGGCACTCACTTTGATGAGATCAAAGGACCTCTTTCTCGCCTCGTCCTTCCGCTGTGTGCCGATGTGCTCTCGGCTTGTTGGACCTTTCACTGCACTGTTTGTGCTCGTCGATGGGTGGAGGGAGGCGGTGTCGAGGTGAGCTTAAAATATCCCGACGGAAGGAAGTCGTTTTCTTTTATTTTCTTTTGCCTTCGCCTCCTCGAGTTCATACGTTAAGTGAACATTTATCCTATGAAAGGGATTTAGTTGACATTTCAAAACGTTGCTCGTTTGATTGGGGGTGGCAGCGAGTGGCATGCTGGTACGTACGATACGCTTCGTTGCCGACCTGGCCGGTGCTAGATCCCTGTTTGAGGAATTTGAAGGTACAGCTGTTCCCTGATTAAATCAGGCAACATTTCTCGATTCCTCGGAAGTTGAGCCCGGAAGATGTTCCATTGGCCATGGGTATCTGGATGCGGGTTGTCAACGAGACGGACGCACGGCGGAAGCCTTAACTGATGGCCGTGTGTATTTATTTTTCTCGCAGGAAGGATAAGAAGCGCTTCCACAGGACCTTTTTCTGTGAAGAGCGTTATAATCAGGTTTGGAAATTTGTCCTGGAGCTTTGCAATTTTATGGGGCAATTTGAGCTATCTCAGATATGGAAGACGCGCGGCGTTTGAATGGAATTGCTGCTCAATTTTCAGTAAATTGGTCTGTATATCGGTTGTGATGATGATGTGGAGCAGTCTGGACAGCGACTGGTTGTTGAATAGCCTTCGACCAGACGGTACAGAGTGCTTCAGAGTGCTGACAGGTGCTGCACCTAGAGACCCAATTTGTGTCCATTTTTGTCACTTCCACTTTGCGATGTCCACCTCTTCTCCACTGGCTTCAGGGCAGGATCATGTCTTAAAGGTACCTGCCCCGATTCTTGTCTTTTAAGTTCATTCGAAATCTCATTTCTTGTGATCCCGTGATTGCCCAGAATCCACACAAGTCTTAGCAAAAGCAGACAAATTGCAGATTAAATTCAGAGAAGACTTCTGGGGCTAAGCTGGTGGACCTGGGCCTCAACCAACATGCCCCTCCATCTACCCCAGTCTTGTGCAAGTTGCTTCCAGCCACTCACGTACAACTTATCGCGATCCCTTTCCGCCCGCGTGTGCCATCAGTGTCGTGGTCTTAGATTACCGCGTTGTCCGTCGGTGGATTCAAGGACCTTCCGGGCCGGAGCATTGATCCGCTTTACGTGACCTAGCCATTTGAGACGAGAGATTCGAACTAGTTTGACCAGATCGATGTCGCTTTACAGGCCGTGCATCTCGTCGTTCAGTCTCCTCCTTCAAACACCATTAGTACATACGGGACCGAAGATAATTCGAAGGCCTTTCTTTTCGACGCGACCATGAATATTCTCGTCGGCTTTAGTTAGTGTCCATGGTTCTGCGCGATACAGAAGAAGCTGCACATCAAGGTCTTATAAGGGGATGCCTTGGTTCTTGGAGAGAGGGCGTACCAAGATCAAAAATCCAGCTGGACGCTCCGTTCTATCTCCCCGTTGGTATCCCTGTGTTAACTTCGGAGCCTAGGCGGACAAAGTCGTTCACTACTTCGAAGTTTCTGCTGTCTATAGTGACGTTTTGTCCAAGACGTCGGGTTGGTGGCCCTTTTTCGTAGACAGCAGTACCCTCATTGACCGTAAGCTCACAAACGCCCCACTGACAACCTGTTGTGTTCTTCCGATGATGTCCATGTCACCGGCATTTGCGGGCAGTTGCACAGATTTGTGGAACATCGTGCCTTTGGTGGTGACGTTTGAGTTAAAAAAGTCTCATGACAGTGCGTCAGAGATTCCTGAAAAATACATTTCACCTATTTTTCACAACATTTCTAATGGCCTCTACGATCGCCCAGGCTTCCGCTTGTAAGCCCGATGTAAGGTCAGTAGGTGGACTTGCACATTTGGATTTTCACTTCATGCTTCACTTTTGGTTGGCTTCTCTTCAGTTTGAACCGAATGAAAAGTACGAGGACAGTCGTGCATGACAATCGATCACCCAAACCACTTCCTTATCAGGCCGACGACACATGAAGGGTTCCGAGTCTGAGTAATTGCTGCCTTCCATTGGTGACAGTCCTGGGCACGCTGCTTCCACTCATCAAGGCCAAGCTGTCTTACATCCGCAATGACTTGGTCTCTGTACCGGAGGTTCGGTCTTCCTCTCCTTCTCGAACCAGGAGGCTCGGATTCGAAGACCTTCTTTGCTGGAGCGTTGTCGTCCATTCGCTCGATGTGGCCGAGCCAGTGTAGTTGACGGATTTTTGCCTTCCGGACTACATCCACATCCTTGTACAGCTCGTAGAGTTCGCGGTTGTGTCTTCTCCTCCATTCGCCTTCCTCGCAGACGGAACCATATATCCGACGTAGAATTTTTCTTTCGAAGGCACCAAGAATCAGCTCTGCAGCCTTACTTAATGTCCAGCTTTCGGCTCCATAAAGCAGGACTGCCAGAATAAGGGCTTTGTAGAGCATGACTTTGGTCCTTCGAGTCAGGAGTTTCGAGCCCAGTTGTTTTGACAGACCGAAGTAGCATTGGTTGCCAAGGGCGATTCTACGTCGGACCTCCACTACGATGTCATTCATGAAGTTTACGCTTGCCCCGAGGTAGACAAAATCATTTACTACCCCGAAATAGCTGTCGATTGCAAAGTTTTGGCTTAAGTGGTGTACGGCGGATCGTTGTTTGCTCGACAGCATGTATTTTGTTTTGTCCTCGTTGACCTTAAGACCAGCTCGTTTCGCCTGTTCCTCAATTGCCGTGAAAGCTTCCACGATGGCACGTTGGGACCGCGCGACAATGTCGATGTCATCAGCGTATCCCAACAGCTGGACTGACTTGTAGAAGATAGTGCCTTCCGTGTTGACTTTTGCCCGCCGCACTATCTTCTCCAGTACCAGATTGAAGAAATCACACGACAGCGCATCTCCCTGCCGAAATCCGGTGCAGGTTTCGAACGGTTCAGAGGTTTTTGAACCGAACTGCACGGTGCATTGTGCAGTTTTCCCGGGATCCCGAATTCGGCCATCGCTTCGAATAGCTCCTTGCGATGAATGCTGTCGTATGCGGCTTTAAAATCGATGAACAGATGGTGAGTATCGATTTGAAATTCGCTGGTCTTCTCCAGGATCTGCCTTAGTGTGAAGATTTGGTCTGTAGTCGATTTGCCGGGCCGGAAGCCGCATGTGCGGTGCAAAACGGCTTTAGACGTTCACACAGTACGCTGGATAGGATCTTGTAGGCGACATTGAGCAGGGATATACCTCTGTAGTTCTTGCAGGAGGTAGGATCGCCTTCTTTGTGGATGGGGCATATGGAGCTGAAATTCCAGTCGTCGGGCATGCTTTCATCTTCCCAAATTCGGCAAATGATCTGGTGCATGCTCCCTACCATTACATTGCCCCCAGCTTTGAAAAGCTCCGATGGTAAGCCATCTGAGCCTGCAGCTTTGTTGTTCTTCAGCCTTTTAATGGCTGTACCGACTTCTTCAAAGCTGGGTGGGAGGACTTCTTCGTCGACTGGAGTTGGGATTTCCTGGTTCCCTATCTCTCTCTCCTGGTCAGGCCCGCTAAGCAGCTGTTGGAAGTGCTGCTTAAACACATCCACTATTCCCTGTGGGTCCGTAACTAGGTTACCCTCGCAATTTCGAAGAGCCTGGGTGGCTTTCCTAAAGCCTGTGGCCAGGCTTGCTTATTTTCGGCTTGTCCCTAGACTCTTCGCTATCCTTGAGCTGGGAGGTTGCGAGAGACCATTTCTTCAGGCGTAGAAGCCTTTTCTCCTCCCGTCTTCTAGCCCAGTACTCCTCTTGCGCTGCTCTTGTTTTCCGTTGCAGCGCTTTTTGGTATGCCTCGTCGGTTGCACTTTTTTTCTGCTCACACTCGCCATCATACCACGGGTTTCTTGTCGGATGTGGTAGGTAGCCTAAGGTAGTTTCCGCTAACTCTTTGATGGCCGAGCGGCAATGCAACCACATCTCGTTGGCACTTGACGTAGGCATACCGGAGAGTCTCTCACTTTATTGCTCTTCGTAGGCTCTGGCAGTCTCCGGTGTGCTCAGGCGTCCAATGTCAAAAGTTTTCCTTGTCGGCTGGTGCAGCTTTCAGACATTGGACAGTCGAGCTCTGAATCTTGCTGCAACAAGAAAGTGGTCAGAGTCGACGTTTGCCCCCCTGAATGTTCGCACATCCAGGATGTTTGACGGGTGTCTTCCGTCAATAAGCACATGGTCGATTTGGTTGGCGGTTCGACCATCCGGGGATCGCCAGGTTGCTGTGTGGATTTTTTTGCGAGGGAACCTTGTGCTACTTATGACCATATTACGTGCTGTCGCAAGGTCTGTCAGTCGGAAGCCGTTGTCTGTTGTCGTGTCGTGGAGGCTGTGCTTTCCGATCACTCCGCCAAAGATGTTTTCCTTACCGATTTTAGCATTGAAGTCTCCGAGTGCGATTTTGACATCGTACTCCGGACAGGCTCCGTAGGCACAGTCCAAGAGGTCGTAAAAGTCCTCTTTGACAGAGTCTTTAGCTTCGTCGGTAGGGGCGTGTGCACATATGAGGCTGATGTTGTAGAGTCTGCCTTGGATGCGGATCACAGCCAGGCGAATTATACCTCTTCTCTGTGAGCTGTGCTGGTCTCTTTTGTCTTTAGGGATTTGACGTTGGCTTGTTTAACTTCTTGTAAATCGTGTAAGGTTAGTTTTGGTGGTATTTATGGAGAGGGATTTCTTCAGCACACCATTTTCAGGTTACTTCTAGCGTTCTTTGCACAGGATTTCCCACAATGCCTTCACGTCTACACAATCTAATTATGATTGTTGGATCGTCAATTGTAAGTCTATGACTGTTAAGAACAGAGAAGTTCACCTCCTAGGATTGACCAGAGATGTGGCAAGGGTGGTTGAGAGACTGCCCTTGGTTAGGGTCCCCGGTTCGAACTCGGTGGAAGCAAAGTTCAGTCCCCATTTGCCGGTGGGATCAAATTAGCGGCAATATCGCGGAAGTTGTCGATCGGTGGTAATAGGCTGACTATGGATATCACAATGGGCCGACAATCAATTTTGCTGCCGGCCTCATAATCTAACCTAACCTACTCTGCGCTTGATCTGAAGACTAATGCTAATTCCCTTCTGCCCTTTTTTAGCAATTGAGCGGATAATTGGATGATCATGTCGCCAGTGTTGGCGTGCTTGTCAAGCACGATCTGACGATTTTGTTGTCAGATGGCGTTGTACAGTGAAATCGACGAATTTGTGGTTCCTTTGCCCTTCCTGCGTGTTTTCTAAGATCTGTGTGTATGAAATTCAAGTCTATTAGGGACGTCCTTTCTTCATACTAAGCCCCGCGAGCAGCATTGGGGTCGGGAGAGAGTTGTTGCGGTCACATGGAGGGACGATTTGATCCATCATTTGCCGAGTACAGTATGTTGGTGTCCGGCATCGAGCTCGGGAGCGCAACTACCCCACGAAACAAACTTTGTTTACATCCACTCCCACTGCCATCGATTTCGTTTTCTCCCACCAGATTTAATAAAGTACGCTCACATTTCGCACACCAAGCATCCCCCGATGGACACAAACGACACCCCAATCCGAGCAGTGACCTCTCCCGCACCCAACTCAAAGCCCAAATCGCCCGTCAATACACCGCATCACGTCGACATTTCGCAGCCAAGAAGTTCTCCTAGGCCGGGCCGGGCACAAGGTGAAACCCAAACACAGGTAAGGCCACCACTCAAGCTGTTGTCTTCATCTTTTGCCGCCTTGCGGTGATGTAAAACCGATGTTTACACAGGAAATAAATGTTGTTACGCCTCCCCCCAGTTGGTGTGTCGGCGCTGTCTCCCTGACTCCCGGCAAAGTTTACTTGCGGTTGCCGAGGAGCACCTCAACGCCGCTGCGGCGACCTTCTGCCCCCATCCGGGCGCTCACACATCGCCCGCCACCCCACAATCGGGGTGCTATGATGTATGAAAGCGTAGTGGCTCTTTGTGGTAGCAACGCTTGCATGCCTTTAGACCTTTTTTTTTCCGCCGTCGACGCCGCCACCGAGCCCACCTTGGTGCTCCCTCCCCTCGCTGGGGGGTGAATTTTTTATTTCTTATTCAACCCATCCGTGGGCAACTGGGGGTGGCTGACGCGTTAGCCTTTAAATTTTTGCCGCAATCGCTGTTGGTGTTGTCGTGCTGGCTCGGGCTCTGACGGGGTTCGGGTTGCGTTCTGTTGACATCTTGTACATCAAGATTAAGGGACGGTTTTATTATTTTGTTTTCTTCTTCCGCTGCTCTTCTCAGTTTTTTTTCTTGTTTTTGTCGGGTTTGCTTTCGTCAGACGATTCCCCATGCCGCCGCCAGTTTGCGCTGGAAATATGCTTTGCATAATTTTTTATGACTTTGTTTGCTGTCCATTAAAGTTGACGTAAGACGTACACTTGATGGCTCTCGAAACAGAGTTATTTATTCTTCGGGTTAAGGTATGCCTTTCGTGGTGCGCTGTGGGTGATGGGAGGGGGTGGGGGCTGTGTTTTTAGTCCGCCCTGGGCTGCATGAAGCAATTGATGGAATGGGTGTTGAGAATGGATCGTTTAAGCGGGTTGTTTTCATTTTACAGCTGCAGATAGGCAGCATTTCCGTTTCACTTTTGTGTTTTCTGCTTTTTGACTTAACTTACGTCCTCGTTGTGTCATAAAGTCTGCCACGCGAAGTGAAGGTGAAGACATGCCTCGGGTGGGATTCGAAAGTGCTGGCCGTGGGTGGGGGGTTAGATTTCACACGAGAATTGTAAACGATTTTACGAGCATAAGCGATTTTGAATACAGGACATGGTAGGCTGACGATGTTGACAATTGCTTATGGAATGGATGGCTTATGGAAAGAGACTGACCACGGGCGAGTACAGATGTATAGACCGTGTAGAAGGCAAGGGTTCGAAGTTTTATCCTGTTTGTGTTTATTCTCGATGTCAGTGCGTTGAGTCAGTGTCAGCTGATATTCTCTCAATCGTGCAATGTACTCGTAGTCACACCTCCACGAAGGCATGGTACCTTACCCTCGTGGTATTTCGAACAGCAACTGAGGAGTATGGGTTTATACTAGGGCTCATCTCCCTTTAGAAGAAGGAGAAGTGTGTGGCTAACGACGCATCCAAGACTGCAGTGTCAGCGTGAGCTATCTGGTCTGCCTCCAGTCTGAAGGTGTTCCAGATGTTGAGGCCAGATCAAGTTTAAGAAGCAGAGGTCATAAACTGCTGAAGCTCAACTAAAATGGTTAAAAAATGTTGGTTCAGCTATTGCAACAAAATTCGAAATCAACGCTTGTGTGTAAGGTTCCATAACATCGACATTCACAAAGGAACATTTGATCAATCCGCCGTCAATCTCGGAACAACGTCGTATTCTCTTAGGATAGGTTAGGTTAGGTTAAGTTGTAGTGGCTGACTGCTGCAGAGATGTCACACTTAGGCCAGAATAGGCCCATTGTGATACCACGCGGATTGACTTCTCCTAACGCTGGAACCAGTTGGTGCTGCTGATGAACCGATTTAGTTGGCCAATGCTAACACTTTTTAGCTCGTTACGGGTGCTGAAGTAGTAGGCCCCTAGTTGCAGGAACCTAGGACTAGCCAGAGCAATATAAGAGCAAAGTAGGTGATGAGTGTTTTCTACCTCTTCTTCATCCACGCAGCTTCTGCAAACCCATCCTGCGAGCGTGAGTGCCAATTGCACAGTGCCCGGTTACGACTCCTATGAGGGTCCCTAATGAGGGCTTGCTGAGTCCAAGTAGACTGAGTGACCTTTTTACGTTAAGTGATGGCCAGATTTCTTTTGTTTTAAGGCAGGTGGTGCCTTCTAGATATTTGTTATCGGTGGTTTTAATTTTATGAATCTTTAAAAGATGATAGGCTGTAGCGATCGGCATGGAAGGCGGTACCGCTTCTATCGATAGGTATGAGGTTGTACCACACCTAGCGAGTTCGTCGGCTTTGCAGTTTCCTGGTATGTCACAGTGTCCCGGCACCCACATGAGGTGAATGTTAAAATGCTCGGCCATCTCGTTAAGAGACAGCCTGCAATTAAGGGATGTTTTAGAGTAGAACATGACATTGTCCAGGGATTTTATGGCGGTCTGACTATCGGAACAGATGGTTATAACCCTTTTTGATATCACGTTGTTTTCTGAGTCAAGACAGCGCCTCTTTAATCGCTATGGGTTCTGCCTGAAAAACGCTACAGTGATCAGGGAGCTTCACGGAGATAGCAATGTTGAGGTCTTGCGAATAGACACCCGCACCCACCCCTTCTTTTGTTTTCGATGCATCTGTGAAGATGCGCAGAGGATCTCTCAGCGTTTGCATGTCAGTCATCCAGTCCGATCTGGAGGGAATACTGATTGAGAATTTCTTTTCAAAGATGGCCTGGGGTAGTAGGCGGTCGGTGTCGCTAGGTAGGAAATTGAATTCCTTGAGAATGGTTGAGTGGCCAGTGTTGAGTTCGGACCACAGTCGGAGTGTTTTGAGTCTCATGGCTGTACTTGCTGCTGCTTGTTTCCCGAATATTTCCAGAGGTGGGAGATGGAGGAGAATATTCAGTGCGTCCGACGGAGTACTTCTCAGTGCCCCGCTGATACACAGGCAGGCCAGTCTTTGTACTCGGTTGAGTGCATTGCAGTTTATAGCCTTGTTTAGTGCTGTCCACCAAACTGAGACACCATACAAAACTGTCGGTCTGACAATAGAGGTGTAAGTCCAGTGAGCGATGCGCGGTTGTAGGCCCCATTTGCATCCAATGGCCTTTTTGCAGCAAAAAAGTGCAGAAGTGGCTTTTTTTTTACCCTTTCCTGGATATTGAGCTTCCAGTTTAGCTTGCTGTCGAGAGTGAGACCCTGTAATGTAGTGCCGCACAGCAGTGGGGGTTCGAATTGGGGGATTTTGTATCTTTTGGTGAAGAGTACGATATCCGTTTTTTGTGGGTTGACGCCAAATCCGCATGTTTGTGTCCATGCCTCTAGCTTGTCAAAGGCATTCTGCATTATGTCTCTTAGAGTAGAGACGAATTTGCCGGATGCCGCTATGACAAAACTTTGCACCCTACCTCTTCCAGTATTAGTAGCAGTTCATTTACCGCTACGTTCCAAAGAAGGGGTGAGAGAACACCTCCTTGTGGGGTGCCCCTATTAACTCCTCTATGGATCTTAGCGTCTCCCATCTGAGAGTGCATTACTCTGCTGGTGAGTAGCTGATAAATGAAGGCCACTAGGGGCTTTCCGATCCCGAGGTTGCTAAGCGCAAGTGAAATTGGTTCCGGGTTGATATTGTTAAAGGCACCTTCGATGTCGAGAAAAGTCACAAGTGTGTATTCTTTGAACCCGAGAGATTTTTCGATGGTGCCTATCAGAGAGTGGAGGGCTGTCTCTACAGACTTGCCCTTGTTGTAGGCATTTTGTGCAGATGAGAGTCTGCATACTGGGATAGCATGCCTGATATATTGGTCTATAAGTTACTCCAAGGTTTTCAGGAGAAACGAGGAGAGACTTATTGGCCTGAGGTCCTTTGGTTTGGCATGGGAGTATTTACCCGCTTTGGGGATAAACACTACTTTGACCCTTTTCCAGGAGCTGGGGACATGACTGAGACTCATACAGCCTTTGAAAATGCTAAGAATCCAAGGCATGATGAGGTCAGCTGTTCTTTGGAGCTCCGCCGGGATGATGCCGTCAGGTCCCGCTGACTTGAAGGGTTTGAAGCTTGTCAGTGCCCACATGATAGTGGTGTGGCTGACATTTAAAAGGTTACATGAAGTTTTTGGGGGAGATACCACTTCCTTATTGGCTCTAATCGGGAAGTTGCCCGGAAAGTGCGTATCAACAAGGAGACTGAGGGTTCCTCGCTGGATGTGGTCCAGGTTCCGTCAGGTTTTTGTAGGAAGCTAGGCGATTTAGGGGATGATGCCAGAATCTTTCTTAGCCTGGAAGCCTCGGAGACTTCTTCGATTTTACCACAAAAAAGTCTCCAAGAGGTTCGTTGGGCCTTTCTCAATTCAGTTTTAAAGGTACTGAGGTGTTCCTTATAGGAATCCCAGTCCTTAGCATCACGAGAGCCCTTCGCCTTGTTAAAGAGCTTTCTACAACTCTTGCGCAAAAGGTCAATTTCATGGTTCCACCAGGGAGGTTTAGACTTGCCTCTTTGCCTGCTGATTGGACATGACATTGCCATTGCATTGGTGAGAGTTTTTGTGAGGTTGTCCACCGAAGGATGCTAATTAGCGAATTACCTTATGGCCCTCAATTCATACTTGTTTAATGTCACGCAGGCACCTGTCCGCGCTGCTTCTAGTCATCAAGGCCAAGCTATTTTACATCCGCGATGACTTGGTTGCAATACCGACGTTTCGTTCTTAATCTCCTTGAATCAGGAGGCTCGGATTGGGAGACCCTCTTTGCTGAATCGTTGTTGTCCATTCGCTCGATGTGGCCGAGCCAGTGTAGTCGAGGGATTTTTGCCTTCCGGACTACATCCACATCGACTGACTCATTTCCTCTATTCGCCTCCCTCGCAGACAGAACCAAATATTTTAGATTTGTCCTGGTTGACCTTTAAAATAGCTCCGTTCGCCTGTTCCTTAAGTGCCGCGAAAACTTCCACAGCGGTGCGTTGGGACTGCTCAATAATGACGATGTCATCAGCGTATCCCCACAGCTAGACTGATTTGTAGAAGATAGTGTCTTCCACGACAGCGCATCTCCTTGCCGAAACCCGATGCAGGTTTCGATCGGTTCAGAGGTTTTTGAACCGAACTGCACGGTGTATCGCGCATGCGTTAGCGTGGTATGACACAACCGGATCAATTTTCCCGGGGTCCCAAATTCGACCGACGCTTGGAACAGTCCCTTGCGATTAATGCTGTCGTATGCGGCTTTGAAATCGACAAAAAGGTGAAGATTTGGTCTATAGTCGATTTGCTGGGCCGGAAGCCGCACTGCAACGTGCCGTTTCGTGCGATGCAAAACGGCCTAAGACGCTCAAGCAGTACACTGGAGGGTAACGACATGTAAGTAACGTCTTACAATACCTTAATCGTCCTCAAAACAGCGATGCGTGCGAAACTGGAGGCAGCTAACTAAAGAGCTAGCTGCCTACAGACTCTTATTTGTTGAGGCCCGGGTTCACCCCGGACTGTTGCGCCAACTGTTGGATTGACTGTTTATGGACATTTTTCGATAGAACCATGCACCTCTAGGCCAGTATACCGAAAAAAGGACAGCTTATGAATTTCCTTCGACAATTTGTAAACAGTCCAATCGCTGTTGGATAGACTTTTTCCCTATTCACTGAACAGTCTTACTTATGCCTTCTCTTTCTCATTTCATAAATAGGAGGATGCCGTTTGTTTCCACCCCACCCACACATCCTATCCAAAAAGGTTAACAAACTCCACAGACATATTCTCTCAACAAAATAATCCACTTACTGACTACCCACTATCGATTTGTCAGCTCCAGAAGCGACGAACCGCAAGAGAGTCTCAGCCGTTTCAGAGAAAAATTCAATTAAGATTGTCTCACATTCAGTTCCTTGCATCAATCATCTTTAAATCGTCTTCAGCTCCAGAACAGATGCATCCCTTTTGCCAATTTCAACAAAAGGACACTCACTCCCTCACCACCCACACGCGCTGCTGCTGTTCAACCATGCACCAAGCCAAGGGACTACTGTCCACATTTAGCAGTATCTACAAATCATGCTAGTTACTCTGTCCACTCTCGGATGGTCTTTTTCCTCCTCTCCGATTGTAAGGACACTCGTTCGTCTTTTATCATATTTGAGACACCATCTTCCACTTGAACGCAATCCAAAACCAATAATTCAAAGTCGACTTATGTCCAGCGGACAGCAGCAGAAAGTGCAGGCCAAAGGATCCAAAGGATGTGTGTGTGAGAGAGGAGATATATTGCATTTTACCGAGCGCACGAGGGGATAACACATAAGCTCACCGAAATGCATTAGAAGCTACGAGAGAGGGATTTCAGAAATGAAATGAGTCCATTTCACCCGTCGGCGTCGCGGGGTGCAAGGCACTTGAAGAAACTTACACAACCTTCCGCCGCAGACCCAAAGTCAGGTGCTCGCAAAGGCGAGCCCCCGCAGACCGACGAACAGTTGTTTGTGCTGTAATTTTCCTGTGCGCAGTCTTTTTTAATGAGTTTCTGGGTTCGTACCGCGCCGCGCGCCGCTTCCTACTGTCATTCGTGTGAGTTGTACCATTTGCCATCTCTCCGAGGAAGTTCTGGCCCCATTTCCCATCCAGTCGGCGAATAAGATGCGTGTTGTCGTCGTTACTTGCAGAGCGCTGCTTAATTTATACCCACCCCATGTGTGTATCCGGTCTCTCTGAGAATGTGTGTTACGAAGGCAATCTCATCGCTGTCTCACCGGGTGGCAATGACTGCAAGACGGACCCACAAAGACAGGCTAAATCTGCATCCCCCACCAACCACAAGAAAAACTTTCTCATCTCGTGTTCGTCCTTTTTTTCTCCGCGTTCCTTTCGTTCGGGACGGGCGTTCGCCTTTTTGAGACGACGAAAAAGAAATACGGTGAAACTTAGTTCAAACGGAAATCCGTTCCCCCAGTGGCAATAAGGATATCAAGGATGACTCTCGGAATGAGCGTGAGTAATGCGAGTGGAACAAAAAGGGATTTTTGCCCCCCTCCCCAGTCGGTGGCTGGGCGCCATGCTGCCGCGTCCTGCGGATGTGCCAACAGAGCTGAGGAGGATAAAAGGCAAATGGGATTCGAGTTGTACTTTGTGTCCCACCGGTCGTGTGGCTGAGTAAAGGGATATTAACTGAACATGCCGCAGACTCAGGTGAAGACATTCCGCCGAACGGGGATGCCGCACCGCCACCACCAGCGCCGGAGCGCCTGCAATAATCACAGCGCTATCTGTACGTGCTCCGAAAGGTGTTTGACACGAATGTCCTTTCGCAGGATGAACGTGCTAAAGAGGAAACGGGTTGAGTGCGTCGCTGAATTTACAGAGCACATCTCTCACAAAAATTAAGATCAACCCTTGTCTGGCGGGGAATTGAAGTAATTTCGGATGAGGAATGCATTCCCCACTCCCGAGGACGATGTTGGTGCGTCAGGATCGGCTAAGTGGCGGCAAATGGGGCATGAAACCGGGGAAGGATGGGGGCGCGTTCTTCGTGAGGTATAACGAAGGCTAAATGCGAATTTCCCGGCAACGCTGTGTTTCCGGATTAATCCTGGCAATTTGTCTTGATTGTAATTTCGAGGGAAGCCAGAAACCGGAAATCAGCGGAAATGAATTGACAGCAGATGAAGAGCCTGGTTGTATGCATAATTGATTTCCAGTGAACGGGAATAAAAGTCAGTTCACGGTTAGATGGTGAAGCCGAAGTGTATCCTAGTCACTTCCTGCGAAGTCTTTGAATGAATAATGGCTTATCCCGAGGCTCTGGCAATGACGCCGATGTTTTCGAAGCCAATGTGGAAAGGGGTGGCATGCAGCGGAGAAAGATGTTGGTTTACTAAGTTTAACACTGAGGGGGCGTAAAGCTATTCAGCCGTCTTCACCCTCTCACCGCAGTACTGACATTCAATGGGCAAGAGTTAGTTAGAGCGTGATTGAATAGAAGTCACTGGAAACTCATGCAAAGTTCTGGGTGAGTGAGAAATTCGCGAATAACGCGCAAGTTACTTCACTTAGTTCCCAAGCCATTGACAGAAGGTGGGGACTACAGACGCGCATTGCTCACTGGATATCCCCGTCGAGAGGCAGAACGACACTAATGAACAGAGTCCCAGTCTGGTGGACAGAACTAAAGAAAGCTATCAACTGTAATGCATTGATCAGCTCTCCGCTTTCTGAGTGTAAAATTTGCCAGAGCTCTACATGAGCAGAGGAGGTGTTTCGTGGTTTCTACATTCTCTTAGTTCGTACTGGTCCGGCAAAAATTAACTGCTTGTCCAGCGATGATGATTTGAGACAAGTAATGGGTGCTTCATTTTTGCTTCTACACAGTCGATGCACTCTCAAGTCGGCATCCATCACAGGGACCTATGAAATACGTACTCAGGGAGACGAGTGAGAACTAGAGCTGGCGCAAAAGCTGCCACAGTTGAGCTCATGATGTGAAACACCGTGTACACCTAATTGGGGGAAATTGACACACAGAGGAATCGAAAACGCTGTGTCGTACCATATCGTGGCATTGAGAGCCTCTGCGAGTGCGACTCCGAATCATCGTCAGCAAGAAAATGTCCCGACTGAACTGTTTTAGAGGACGTCCTTGGGGTGAAATTATTCACATAAAGACTCTGCTGTTCTATAAAGTCAGAGGCAGGCTATAAGACAAGCCCCTCGCGATTCCTCTCGAATCTTTTTTGATAAAGCTTGCATTCACAGCTGGGCAAGGCTAATGCAGACAGAGCACAGTTGTTGATCGCTCCCAAGAAAGGTGTAAAAGTCATCATCAGGTATAAAGATTAGAATGTAATCGCAAATGCAAGGCAAACATGCTTTTGATGACTGGAAGCCGACTGCTCAAGATGGGATACTGAGATACTAAAGAAATTCCAGAACACATACTGGGATTTTGCGAGGCACTAAAACACAAAAGACTAAGATGCCCGAGCAAGTCGTTGACAATTGGGTCCAACGAATCGACCGCTGCAAACGTGCCCGCGATAGCCATATGAACGAAGACGAGTTCCATTTATGGGATCAGTTTTGTCGGGGGACGTATGGAATAGCGATAGGATGGGACACAATCAGAGCCATTACTATGAAGGAATGTGGTAGAGGGCTTGACTAATATTTTTCAATTTCAATTTCAATTTATTAAAGCAGTACTTCTTCTTCTTCTTTGATTGGCGCTACAGTCCGGGGTGGACCTGGGCCTCAACCAACACGCCTCTCCAGCCAGCACGATATTTCGCCAGCTGCCTCCAGTTGCGCACACAAAGTTGGTTGTGATCCTTTTCCACTTGTGTGCGCCATCTAGTGCGAGGACGTCCTCTGTTGCGCTGTCCCAATGGCTCGGTGTCGAAGATTCTTCGGGCCGGAGCTGTGGTGTCCATCCGCTCTACATTTAGTGTTTCGAGAGATGGCTCTGTTACTCAATTGCCTCTTGAGCCCAAAGAAACAGCGATTGGCAAGAGTAATTCTGCGGTTGATCTCGGTACTGGTGTTGTTGTCCCTATTTACTCCGGAGACTAGGTAGACGAAGTCCTTGACTACCTCAAAGTTTCTGCTGCCCAATATGACGCTCTGTCCGAGACATCGATGTTGTGCGTCCATCCGTGATGACAGCATGTACTTTGTTTTGCCCTGGTTTACCGCTGGACCCATTTTATCCGCTTCCACTTCAATGCCAGCAAACGCATCGTTGACGGCTCGCTGTGTTCGTCCAATCACGTCAATGTCGTCCGCGTAAGCAAGCAGTTGAACGGACTTTTGGAAGATCGTGCCTCGGGTGTTTACGTTTGAGTTTCGCACGATCTTCACAAGTATGATGTTAAAAAAGTCACATGGGAGCGTGTCGCCTTGCCTAAAACCTTTTTTGACATTGATGGTCACGGTGAGTTCGTTACTGACCTTGATAGAGCAGCGAGAGTTCTCCATTGCCAGCCTGGCGAGTTTGGCAGAAATGTCAAAACTAGACATGGCGTTGTATAGCTCGTCTCTATGCAGGCTGTCGTATGCGGCCTTGAAATCGACGAACAGATGGTGGGTGTCGATTTGCATTTCTTGGGTCTTTTCCAAGATCTGCCGAAGTGTAAATATTTGGTCTATTGTGGACTTTTCTGGCCTGAAACCGCACTGATAAGGACCTATCAGGTTGTTGATAAAGGGTTTCAGGCGTTCACACAGAACGGCAGAGAGTATCTTGTAAGCGATGTTAAGGAGGCTGATCCCTCGATAGTTGGCGCAGTCAAGGGGGTCTCCTTTCTTGTGGACCGGACAAACGATACTGAGATTCCACTCATCGGGCATGCTTTCTTCCGACCATATCATACAGAAGAGCTGGTGCATGCGCCCAACCAGTTCATCTCCAGCTGCTTTAAACGAAAAGCGAAATCTACAAGCCTGAGTCCGTTTCCGGATGTGTTGTCGTGCAGGCTGTGTTTTCCGACGACTCCAGCAAAGATTTCTTCCTTGCCCAGCTGTGCGTTGAAATCTCCTAGAACGATCTTGGTGTCATAGCTGGGGCATCGATCGTATGTTCTTTCTAGGAGATCATAGAAGTCATCCTTGCTATCTTCATCCTTCTCCTCCGTCGGGGCGTATGCGCAAATCAGGCTGATGTTCCCGAATTTAGCCTTGATGCGGATTGTTATGAGGCGCTCGCTGATATAATCAAAGCTTAAGACTTTTTGCCTAAGTCTGCCTCGAACAACGAATCCGCAGCCAAATAAGCGCTGCCTTCCCTCTTTGTAGCAATCTCCGTAGTAGATGTCGTAGTTTCTCATCTTCCTTTTGCCCATTGTCCTTTGATCGTTTGCTGGGGTCGTCAACTTTGAATCCGTCCATATCCGAGGCCTGTTGTCAGTTCGTAACCGTTGGTTTTTTATGTGGTGAGGGAGTTAACCTCACGCACAACCTACAACTGGTAGACCAGGCCCATTATTTGACTCTCGGGCAGAGGGGGATCGCTGCACACATTAGTTCACCACACAACGGTTGTTGTGATGGCTATCCAGGGGCGCCACGAGGAGACTGTATGTCAACTTGACTTATGCACAAGCAGGGATCGCGCTGGCATCCTACCAGGTTGGGTGCAGTCAGCAACTTTGCCCTGTGTACATAAGCCCATGCCTCACTGCAGTGTCACTAAAAAAGAAGAGATTTCTTAACTTCCAGCAAAATATCTTGCGATTCACTTTGTCAAAAGCGTTCGAGAAGTCAAATAGACATAAAAGTGTGACCTGTCTTTTGTCAAAAGTCTGCCCGATTTCTTGCAGGATGTTAACCATAGCAGTGGAAGTACTATGGTTAGCTCAGAAACCAGACTAAGCTTCGTAAAGTAGGTTGTCAAGACACAAGTGTTTTAGAAGCTGTTTCGCTATGATTTTCTCCAAGACTTTTGTTGAATGACACAGTCTACAGTATACCGTGTAACAATCGTAAATTAACTCAAAATCAATTCGGTCGTTCATCGAAATCGCACAGGAGTAGTACTGTTTTCTGACAGGGTTTTGCAGGTCCACCCTGGACTGAAGCGCCCGCTAAAGAAAAAAAGGAGATGATCCCAATAAGTAGCCAAATAAGCTTTTAAAACCTTAAACCGAACAAGTGAATAGGGATGCGTTGATGTGGACCGTTTGGTTAGAGGGCCTCTTCTTCAAGCTGGTCAGGCTCGGCATAAGTAAACCATTGCTTTACATGATCTATGACATGATAACAGTCGTGAAAGTTCGTCGTGAAAAGTGGCGATGTAACCTCTGCCACGGTCCTTGAGATCAAAAACGGTCTGCAACAGGGAGCGGTTGGTTCGCCGATCCTGTTTTCAATATTCACTGCAGATCTGATGGGTTCAATGCCGCACTTAATTGCGTACAGCGACGATTTAGTGGCGTACAGATCAGGTCCGAAGGTCGAAGAAATAAATATCCTGTTGCAAGGTGACTTCGATCAAATTCAGAGATATTGCGACGACTGGAAGTTGATTATCAACTTCCGGAAGTGTGAAACTATCCTTTTCAGAACCCCGTTGTACATGGCATCATGGGATAAGCGCACAAACTGGCGTAAGTTCGGCATTGTTGACCCACAGGGACGCCCTTTAGATGTGAAAAGTGGCATTTGGTTGGATAAATATATGTATTTTGACAAACATATGGATATTGCTCTGGCCAAAGCTAAAAAGGCCTTTGCTGTGGCAAGGAGCTTGTTTTACAGCAGTAAACTTGATACCAGGGTGAAGGTAATCTGCTACATGACTCTCATGCGGCCAATTATGGCATATGGTTTAACGTGAGTCCTTCCCAGATGGAAAAGATGAGGTCGTTCGAGAGACAGTGTCTTCGGACTTGTCTCCGGTTGTATCGTACACCCGAGTCTCAGTACAAGAAGTACTATCCCAATGAGGTCCTGTACAACGAGGCGAACTTGAACAGGATAGATAATGTTTTTATTAAGCTGATCAGAAGGCACATTGCACGAGCTATGACTTCAACCAACAGTCTGATCTTTGGGGCTTACTACGCAACGGACGGGCAGTGTGGAGAAATCCGTGTTCTTCCCGGGATACGTTTAAAGTTGTTATTTGGCTCTGTGTTTGTTCACGTGACATCGTCAAAACTTTTTCCAACAAACTAACAGACGGTGGGAACTGAAACGTGAGCGGGAAGCGAATTCCGATCGACGAATACAGGGGACATTGTAAAGCAGATGCACTTTAGCAAGTGCTTTAAAAGCACCATTTCACGCAGTAGAGCTGCTGTGATTGGAGGGCACGAGAATTGCATGCGTCGGGGACACTGTGATTTTATTAACTGGCGGATAGTCAGTGCAGATGAAACGATTTGCTAGATTCAGGCAATTTGGATCAACCACAGCGATGAATCGTTGCTATATGCCAGTAGATGTCCCATCACCTCCACCTGCTTGATTCCTCACGAGGCGTTCCTCTATCTCGACACAATTGGCCTAATACAGGATCCATACGGATGTCCTGTAATCTTCCACGTTGTACGCCGAACAGTGGTCATGCGACTCCAGTACGAACGGGATGTCGCTCGCAGTCATGAGGATCTCCTCCGGTTCTGTGCAGCGATCTCTGCTCGAGACAGGTGAGAGTCTGCCAAAGAACGGCAATTTTACTAGTGGTTACACCAAAACCAGTCTCCGCCGCCAATAGCTTCTCATATTGACGCGCTTGTTGACCATGGTGGCCAACTTACATAGGTTATAAGTAAGAGCGTAAGGAAAAAAATCCACAAAAAAAAGGTGCACCACGGCGTATAAATTATATATGTTAGGCATGTACACAACATATACGCCCTGGTGCACGCGTCCGTGTGTTTGTCTAGCATGCAAGCAAATGAATTGAAAAATGAAAACAAAAATGCGTTGATGTGGACACAAAGACAGCAGAAAAATTCGCCGCGATGGAGAACACCCAACCGCTCGAAGATTGTAATGTTCGAGGAGCGAAGACCCATCAACCTGGGAAAAAGTGAAAAATATGATGACGAT
Source organism: Eristalis arbustorum (assembly GCA_916610145.1). Lineage (NCBI taxonomy): Eukaryota > Metazoa > Arthropoda > Insecta > Diptera > Syrphidae > Eristalis > Eristalis arbustorum. Next base: position 89,443,410 of record OU744316.1, on the reverse strand, counting down.
AATGACAACGTCGACGAAAATATATTTCGTCTAGTCAGGACTACCAAGAGATCAAGAAGAGCACCCGCGACATCAATCTCCTGCCACTGCCCAAGTCTAGAATTACCATCATCCTCATCTGTCTTCGAAATAACCACGAGGCCAAGTCGAACGCATTCTTTGGCCGGTTGGCAAGGTGTCCCCCTCACATCTCCTCGCACACACACCCATGGCAACAGACAGAAATCCATCTCATCCATCCACTCCCCTGCCGCAGTTTACCGGCAACCGCATCCTTTAAATAAATAACTGATCGCCTGCGTCTTATCATCATCATTGTGTTCAATCAAAATGCCTTTGAAAAAGTACATATCATCCAGGATTACAAATCGCTGTAAGCGCTCTCCACTGCTCTCCATCGCTCCCCCATCCCTCGCAGTTTATCCACCTGAAGGATCCATCATCTTTTATCCAATATCCTCTCCTATACAAACATGACAAAGTACACACATAAAAATTCCATTCCCCCCCCTCCCCCCTCAGCACTCACTCGTCTCAAACAGGACAGGACGAACAGAACTTCTGTTTATCCTTCGAACAAACAAAGCTGATGCTGGGGTGGAGTGAGAGGGATATCTTTACAACTTCCATTTCTTGTGAATTGACGCTTAAAATTCCATAACACCCCTTGTTCGAAACATCCCCCACCCCCACCCCCTCCAGCAAATCAGATACAGCAGCCGGCCAAAGGAGATAAAAGGAACGCTCGCAACGGAAGGATACTCGCATAGCATTCTGCAGACAGCGAGAAACCTTTTTTCTTCACACTTCGCTAGAATTCCAATTCTGACGATTACCTGGATCAGGGATTCCTTCGCCGTACAGTCTTCCTCCCCGCCACGGTGTTCTTCATTTTTGCGAGAGACAAACGAGAGTGCAAATAGTCGCTCGGAACGAAGTGGGAATGCATCCAATCCTATAAGTCCTTCGGTTTGGCTGTTTCGTCTCGTAGCGACGACGACGACGACGACGAAGAAGAAACCATCTCCAAATAGCTGCAAAGGGATTTGATTTCATTCTTCTTGTTTCGTGTGCCGTCGCCGAAGTCACCGAGGGAAGGGAGGCCCGGCCCGGCCGTTGGAATTGTATCAACAACCCATTTTCCAATTCCCTTCATATTGGATTGTGTGTTCCTCTGGCATGGCATGCGATTTTCGAGAATTCCTTGCTTATCCCACCCGCCCGACTGGATGGGGGGAAGTGTGTTCGAATTGAAATTGAATAGCAACAACAGGAGCAATGAGCACTGAACACCGAACACTGAACACAGAGCACACCTGCAAACATCAAAATTACAACACGAACTCGAATCGTTTCGCAACGGTGGCAATGGCAGATGGGTTGGGACAGGTCCTTGCCAAAAGGCAACAGAACGCGAACAAGCCAATTATACACCACACCCCCGAGAAACAGAACTATTGTGTGGAATAGTCGTCAGCATTCCACACTGCCACCCAGCCACCCCTCACATCGTCTTCGTCTTCTTTTATTCTTCATCTTGGTTGGTTGTTTCTGCGAGAGGCACCTTCTCACCTTGTCCGCTAACCCATTGCCTCACAAAAGGACCGAGCGACGGGCGAAAGGAGAGGGAAGACATTTAATTTTGTTAATTAATGTGACGACAGAATCATCCTCCGCCCATCTAATGAGTTGGCGCACTCTAATGACAGCATAATTGGATTCCTTTTCCTGCAAATTATAGGAAAAACGGAACACAGTATCCCTCTCTGACTCCGTTGTGCCCTGCATGCGAGCGTGTCAGGGGAATGGGGGCGCTCTTCTTTGGCGAATGCAAAATGGCAGGCAGGGCGGTAATAAAGGATATTCTTCACGTTTCGGGATTCCGTTTCGTGTGTCGCACCTTTGTGACAGTTATTCATTTATTTTTCGTGCTGCTTCTTCGGCATTCGTGTTCGTTTTGGAATGATTGCACGAATTACATGATGTAACAGATGGAGGGACATTCCTGTCATAATGAAATTCCTCGCGCATTATCTGCGTTATGCGGGGAATGACGAGGTGGGTTTTGGGAGGGGGGACCGCGCAACTGACTGATAAGCTGGAAAAGTTATTCCACGTGATATTGGTGTTGTCTTGCCAGCAGGTGGGGTTGGGAATAGTTGGGGAGCTTAACGCGTGGAGACACGTGCGAAGTGGGTGCCGTGGAAGGAGTCTGTGCAGTTAATCCTTTTTAGTCGCCGTTTCCACGATGGTTTCGGAAGAATGTGAGACACCACGGGCAGAGGGTCGACGGGTGCCTTTGCGTGGGACGGTGATAGACTTGACAAGAATCACATGTACGCGTCAACGAGCTGAAGGACAGTAGAACACCTCCAACATCGAAAGCGTTATTAAAAAGGAACATGCTACGGAGATGCCAGATAAACACCAACGAGCATGCAGCAAGCAGATAAAGCAGATCTACATTTGGTAACGTACTTAGCCATTAGTATTCGAATAAGGTAGACATAAGAACCAAAATACCAAAAAGAAAAATCCAAAAATAATTAGTACATTTAAGAAAAATTTTATAAATTACATAAGAGAAATATGGCTCAGGACAAGTTGACAGCAGAAGTAGTAGCTACGCTTATTGCTTCTAATAATGCGAGCTTAAAATATGAAATCGAAAGCTTAAAAAAAAGTTTAAGCGTGTTAACCGCGAGTAGTTCAGTGACTGAGTATCAAACTCAGAGGATTGAACCTAGTGTAAATTGTGACGAATCCTTAGAAGTGATTCGCTCACTACCGGAATTTTCTGGTAGAAATACTAGCTACGTGAGTTGGCGTGAGGCAGCCAACTACTCTTTAGCATTATACCAAAGAGGTAGCAGAAGATATTTCGCAGCCTTAACAATATTGCGAAATAAAATAACAGGAGAGGCAAATGATACGTTGACTAACCACGGTACGGTTTTAAACATAGATGCCATAATTAGTAGGTTGGACTTTGCTTATGCGGATAAGCGTCCAGTACATATACTCGAACAAGAGTTGAGCATACTTCGTCAGGGGAATTTAACTCTGACCGACTTCTATAACGAAGTTAATAGAAAGCTGACATTAATTGTGAATAAGACAATTATGACGTATGGTAATGCCGCACCATTAACGCAAGAGCTTAACTATAGAAACCGACAGAATGCTCTACGAGTATTTATAACAGGTTTGAATGCACCACTTTCTAACGTATTATTCTCGTTATGCCCTGAAGATTTGCCAAACGCGTTGGCTAAGGCACAAGAGTTAGAAGCTAACAACTTGAGAGCAAATTTCGCTTTTCAGTTTTCACGAACTCAAGGTATACGAGACCAAAGGCAGAATATATTAAGGTTTCCTCCAAGAAATAATAATATGCACTTTGAAGCTAGACAACAGCCAATGGATGTAGATATATCAACACAGTCATCATTAAGCGATAATGATAGAAACCAATATCTTCAACATACCCATACAGTAAACAACTAGTTTCTTATAATCCACGTCCAAATTATAATTCTGGTCGATCAAACTTTTTACATAATGAAATTCCACAAAGACAAAACCAAAATAAATTTGTTAGGCCCACTGAAAAACGAACATTTATTGCTTCGGGAAAAAGCGGCCAACCGCAACAAAAAACCTTTAGAATAAACAATATAAATGAAAATTCGTTTTATAAAGAAAGGATGAACTTGCCTTTCATTTATCGACCCAGTAATTTAACTGGAACCCATCTCAAAATTTTAATTGATACAGGAGCCACAAGTTGCTACTGTAAGCCGAATATATTGGCAAATAGATTGGAATTACCAATTATTAAAAGAGTTAGAACGATAAATAGTTACATTTTTATAACTCACTATTACGAATTCGAAATAGTTGGAAAATAAAGTTGAACGAGAGCGGACGCATTCCGCTGCTCGACACATTCAACCGAGTAACAACTCAAAACGTGTTGTTTTTTAATTTGCCTAGTCTGGCCTGTACACAACGACTGCAGGGGCGAGCCTTCTCACGATTTGGAAGAGCTACGATCATACTGAACTTCTTCGAAAGTCGTACACAACTCGGAAAACTTGAAGGACACACACAGCAGTCAGTCTTTATAGACAAACTGAACTCTATTGAGTTAAGGGTTTCGGTATCACCCAGACGTTGTGTCACTTCTCCTTTTCATTGCAAATACGGAATGGATAATGCGGTGCAGCAGAGGTAATGAGTGCTTAACGAGGTGGGGCTATGAAAACTATTTTTGTCGTATGGATCAGGGATCGAACCTAGACGTCGAGGGGCGTGGCACATAACCACAACCTCACGAAGCGTTAATTCCTTGTGAGTTAGAGTACTACATCATGTTAGCACTGAAGATGCGATGAGATAAAAGGATCACCATTTCGTCATGCATCGTTTGACGCTTGCTATGTATTTACGACAAATATCAGCATCTCTAGCAGTTGTCAGATGAGACAAAGAACACTGGGAGAACTCTTCATCGAGGATATCGAGGATGTAATAAATAAATCCGTTTTTCTCTCTTTCCTTCTATTTTTCAGGTTTGTTAAGCTGAACAGCACGCTACCTTGACGAGTGCGAAAAAGGTGTGAAAAGACGAATTCCTCTATGGCCATCCCAACTTATCAGGATGTCTACCCACCAACGTAACTTAGCCTACCGCTGAGCTTAGGTAGTTCACCTTCCCTATGTGAAGGAACACAGAAATGGAATTCACTACCATAGTACCAAGTTCCTGCAGCAACATTCTGACATTATTGTGTTAATTCTAAGTGACGAACCCCATTTACGGACAAGTGGGGATGCAGATTTTCAGATAATTCAGATCATAATAATATAGTACAATATTGGGTGGCGCTAAAGCCCATAGAGGGCCAGGGCCTAGCTTCTCAGCAACCACTCGTGTTGTGCGTGCTAATGTTCTCACACGAGTGGAAGGGACCTACAGTTTTATGTCGAACGGCCAAGTTGGAGAAGCTCTTTGAGCATTGTCGCTGACTCGAAAGAGGTGGGGTCGAGAACATTATTTTTGTCGCTCAGAGCTGTAATCGAACCTACGACGTCGAGGCTGGGGTCGACGCACATTTCAATTCAGATCATAACCTCGCTGAAAAAGAAAGAAGAAAGCTATTAATTGTTTTTAGAGCTGCCACTGTACACAGAAAATAGACCAAATCTTCACACTACCGCAGATCCTGGAAAAGACCCAAGAAACGCAAATCCACACTCACCATCTGTTCGTCGATTTCAAGGCCGCATATGACAGCGTGCATAGAGACGAGCTCTACAACGCCATGTCTAGTTTTGACACTCCTGCCAAACACGTCAGGCTATGCAGGATGACGATGGAGAACTCTCGCTGTTCAATCAAGGTCGGGAACGAACTCACCGAGACCTTCAATGTCAAAAAAGGTTTTAGACAAGGCGACGCGCTATCATGTGATTTCTTCAACATCGTCCTGGAGAAGATAGTGCGAAACTGACACGCCAACACTAGAGGCACGATCTTCCAGAAGTCCGTGAAATTGTTAGCATACGCCGATGACATTGACGTCATTGGCAGAACTCAGCGAGCCGTCAGTGAGGCTTTTGCTAACATTGAGACGGAAGCGGCTAAAATGGGTCTGGCGGTGAATGAGGGCAAAACGAAGTATATGCTGCCCTCAAAAAAGGACATACAACATCGACGTCTTGGACAGAACGTCATCATAGGCAGCTTCAACTTCGAGGTAGTAAAGGACTTCATCTACCTAGGCTCTGGAGTAAATAGGAACAACATCACCAGTAGCGAGATCAAGCGCAGAACTACTCTTGCCAATCGCTGCTTCTTTGGGCTCAAGAGGCAACTGAGTAACACAGCCATCTCTCGAAACACCAAATTGAGCTTGTATAAGACCCTGATCATCCCAGTCCTGTTCTATGGCGCAGAGACATGGACGCTATTGAAAGCGGATGAAGAAGCTCTTGGTTGTTTTGAGAGCAAAGTTCTGCGTACGATCTTTGGTCCTGTTTGCGTTGATGGCGTTTGGAGGAGAAGGTTCAACCACGAACTATACGGGCTGTACAGCGGCATGCGCCTAGTTAAGCGTCTTCGGATCCAACGCCTAAGATGGATAGGTCATGTAGAGCGGATGGACACCACAGCTCCAGCCCGAAGAGTCTTCGACACCGAGCCATTGGTACAGCGCAACAGAGGATGTCCTCGCACTAGATGGCGCACACAAGTGGCAAAGGACCTCAACCAACTTGTTGTGCGAAACTGGAGACAGCTAGCCAGGGATCGCGCTAGTTGGAGAGGCTTGTTGATTGAGGCCCAGGTCCATCCCGGACTGTAGAGCCAGGCGAAGAAAAAGAAAATCTTCCTTGATCGGTTAGGAAAAGGGAGAACACTTCATCGAGGCTGTAATAAATAAATACTTTTCGTTCTCTTACCCTTTGTTTTCAGGTTTATGAAGCTGAACAGCACGCTGCCCTGACGAGTGCGAAAAAGGTGTGAAGAGAGGAATTTCCCTATGGGCATCCCAATTTATCAGGGAGATGTCTACCCACTAACGTAACTTGACCTACCGCTAAGCTTACGTAGTTCATCTGAAATGTTGATTCCCTGTGTGAGGGATGGTAGTGGGTTTTTAGTACCTAGGCTCTGGACATTAAAATAGTTGAGCTTCATTTTGACTTAATTGTATTACTAAGTGGCGAACCCCAAAATCGAACAAGTAGGGAGGCAGTAAAGAAAAAACCTTGTCGAAAAAGAAAGGAGAATAATATGTTATTCTTAAGTGTCTTTAGAGCTACTTGTTCATCGTATGATTTGTTCTGTGTTGTAGAGTTTACGTTTCTTTCTGAACGGCGACCAGGTTTTCTGGGAACACTGCATACGCGGTAGCGTTATGAACCGTAGGTCTACGTGAGGTTCAGCCGACACCACCAACCCAATCTAATTCACCAGTGCCATCAGCCTCAGAGAGAGAGAGAGAGGGAGAGAAAGTCTGGGTGCTGGGCAGGAATACCGGGCAAATGATTGCAATGCCTATAGCCTATAGCCGACAATTCTAGTGTCTACCACGTGTAGCTATTTGCAAGGAAATGTGTCGTTTTATCCACGTACTCATAAAATGTCTTGCCAAGTCTGCCAGCAATCTATTGCCCTTCTTACTTTAAATGCCAAACTTGCAGAGGAATGACGGACCGACCTATCGTCGTTAGAACTCAAGCTTTCACCAATCTGGAGTCCTGACTGTACCTCGTCTTCAGTCGAACACAGAAGTTCAGAAGCCTCTCGAGGCTATCAAAAAGCATAAATCTTTACCCACTGTCAAACTGTGCAGCATTGAAGTAAATACGATGATCTAAGAGGAACGATTTTAAGCCTTTTACTAATCTAACTACGTTCCAGCTGTCATGGATCAACTTACATCTCCCATGATCGTAATCCCTTGCGCTGCCATGACGGCTGGAACGGCAAATATTGACAATTTCTTTGACAACCCAAACCGATCGCCATCGAACATGGAACGAATATGTCTAAAGAGTGAAAACTTTGGAGGCAGCCTTATGAGTTATTTGAAGTTTCAACAGAAATGGACACCAAGCCTCAAATGGTTCAGGTAGCAACATTCATCTCTTCTTCTTGATTGGCGCTACAGTCCGGGGTGGACCTGGGCCTCAACTAACATGCCTCTCCAGCCAGCACGATCTTTCGCCAGCTGCCTCCAGTTGCGCACACCAAGTTGGTTGAGGTCTTTTTCAACTTGCGTGCGCCATCTAGTGCGAGGACGTCCTCTGTTGCGCTGTCCCAATGGCTCGGTGTCGAAGACATTCATCTCGGTAATCGCATATTCTGCACTTCAAATATACAATTCCCACCCAATACTCAGGGAAACACTAGACCTGGTGAAAACGCTGTGTGAAAATTATTTCACACCGAAAGTTAACTATGCTTTTCAGGTATAAATTCAATAAAAATAGTGCAGAAGGATGGTGAAAATATTGACGAACTTATGTCACAGCTGCGTTTGAAGGCGCAACACTGCTTTTTCGGACAACTCACCGATAGCTTGCTAAAACATCGACCCGCCCTCGACATTCGAAGTGACGATCTTCGTACGAAGCCTTTGCCACAAGACGTTGACCTTACAAAAACATGCGTCAAAAGCAGGCAGCGCAAATGCTAAATGAACACTACAAGATTTTTAACTTCGCGAAAAAGGATCTAGCAAACAGCCACCATCCTTAGACTGTCGCATCTGGGTAAAGCACCACGAGTTTTGAAAATGTACGGATCCCTCCAAACATATCACTAGCTTTGAAGAGCACAAAGTCGAATCTGGCGACACACTTTGCCGATGGTATAATCTCCTAACGGCAGTCTTCATGGAACGCTGGCCGATAGGAGATCATGCCATCATCATCTAACTAGCTGTCTCAAATAGCACACACACATTTCCTTTGTGCCTGCTTGGCATTTGCCAGCAACAGACTTGAGTCCTTTTTCCACTCATTTGACGTTAGATCTCTGCCAAGATTTTTAACCCTCTGCGGCTGACGTGTCCTAATTTTCACGATTCTACTGACGTGCTAGTACAACAGACACCATTTTCTGATAGCCGGTACTTTCAAAATTCGTACTGTATTCCCATTTGTAACTATTACATTTTAAAGTAAAGAGTGTTAATATTATATAAAATTTTTAAAAGCTTGAGCTTACGACGGAATGGCGCTGAGAACCCCAATGACAACATTTGAAAAATTAAGGCGCAGCACAAGTTTTTTTTTCGATTTTGTGGTATCGGTTGTACTACTACGTCAGTAGCAGAGGGTTGAGGAACTGAATGAAGTGTCTTTCTTAAGGGACTCAGGCTGGGCCGAGAGATAGGAGCTGTGGCATCGAAACGAATTGTGGTGCTAATTGGGCACTCACCGAACCCAGTTAGACGTGGTGTACGCTTGTCAAGATGGCATATCCATGTTGGCAGTCACACTCCTTAATCCAACACACGTCTCGATTCAAAATGCACCTAAACTTGTATATCCTTCTTGCAAATCGATGTCTGATGTGGACACTCTTGAATTTCATCCAATTCATGACATTTTCAAACGGAAAAACCTGTCAAGACCATATTCCCTCCACAAAAACACGCTCCAAACCTGTCCCAATTGTCGTCCACTCCCCGACAATAAACCATACGAACACGCTTCTTCCTTCAGCTCAAAGGAATTTCTTCGAATTGGCATGCTTTGAATAAATTTTCAATAAAATTCCTCCTCAGAGTCTCGCTCGTGTTATCCCGGCACAATGCACACACAGCAGGGCGGCACTCTCTCGCCCTACACATCGCTGTCACTTTCAATAAACTTTCCAATTTTTGATATCTCCCCGGACTCAGGACCAAAAGCGAATTATATTCGCCTCGTTAGCTTTGGCCGCGCAACTGCCCATTTCCCACTAGTCCATATTTCAGTCGAATGATCTCCCGATGGACGAAATTAAAGTCAATAAATGTTATCCTTCGCCCGCTGGAAAATTCATTCCAATTTCAAAGCTCTGGCTCCGGCTATGGCTCCGGCTTCGGTTCCGGGAGAAATCATAAAATTAATGTACCGCAAGGGAATATAGGCATCCTCGGCTGCATGAGAAACAGAAAAAATGATACGAAATATCCTTTTATCCGCCGCCCCTCTCCAGATGGCGAGCATAAAGGAATTTCAATTAGAATCCGGCTTTGGCATCCGTTCTCGTCGGATTGTCGAACCTTATTAACCGCCACGATCCGATTGTGTGCGTGTGTCTCCGGCTTGTAATTCAAAGGATTTGCCATTTTCCAAACATATTCCAACCACTTAATTTCGAATCTCGAGCCGCCACCCCCACCACCGGGATCAGGCAAAAAGGATGAACGCACAAAGCGTGCAAGAAAATTAAAATTCGTTCCTCGTCGGGCGCCATTTCAAGAAAACAAAACAAGAACGAAACCAAACACGAAAGGAAAGAAAACGAAAACTTCCCTAACTGTGATTTCCCTTGGTCATTTTGTGCAAGGAGCGTGTCCTCCGTTGTATTTCATGTAAATTTAAGTATTCATTGATATGCCACGGGAGTAAGACAGTGCCACTAACTTAAGCTTACAACCCTGCTCGGCGTCGTCGGGCGTCCTTATCGCTGGCGCCCTCCCCGCGGCTACGTAAATTCATGAAGAACAATTGTTTATCTTATATTGTACTTTATTATTGCCAATTAACCTCTGGATGAGATGTTTGCCGCGCCGCAAAAAAAAAGGCGAAGACCGTGGCACGGAAGCGAACTTCTTCTGCGTTGTGCGCCAGAGCCGCGACTCACGCCGGTCCGTCCCTCGTCGGGAAAGGAGTGTGCGGTGGCATGGCGTCCGGGGTTGATTCCTAACTTCGAGGAAGAATCGACATTCAGATACGTTTTCCGTTTTCCGTTTTCCTTCTCTCACCTTTGCCGCCCCTCCCGTGCCACCCACTCATCGGTCGTCCGGTTTCATTCAGCTAAAATAAATTACAAGCGTCGGGGATGTGTACTCTGCCTTTATGTATGCACGGAGCTGAACATGCTGGAGGATGGTAATTAAATTCGAAGAAAATGCAAATTTCCTCCGCAAAGCACCGACGACGTCGTTGAGGTGGTGCAAGGAAGATCCCCTTGCGAAATGGGAGCGCGGCTGAAAATGAAATGACATGGAAGCGAATAAAAATGTCGTATTCGTTCGGAATGAGATATGTTTTATGAATGGCAATTCGGCGTCGTGTCCCGGGAATTACCCGAGATACCGTGGAACCGTTGATGGCGGCTTTGGTTGTGTCGTTAGTTTCGATGGGAGCTTCGTCAATGGCAAATGGAACTGTCAACGTTATGTCTTAGTTTAGGCGAGAAGGTCACGGGGATAGACTTTAACGTGCTCTGGAGCGTGTGTGTGTGCAGGACCGTCGAAGGGAAGTTCAAAGAGACTTCAGCTCTGTGTTGTATGATTCCATTTGCATAAGTCCCACGGAGGAGTCTTCTTTGACGATGCAGCGTGGGAGAATGTGTCAGCGATGGCGGCAGTTTGCGGGCGGTCATGTGGGAGTTGGAGTTGCCCTCATGTGGGATGGAATATGATGGCGTTGAGATGCCGTTTCTGGCGCTGTTGCAAAAGCAAGCACATTTTTCAGGGGAATGCAGAATTCACAGACTTCTGGTGGTTGTCTTTAAGAACCAGGACGATATGGCTTGTGCCTTTACTGCAAGCTCTACTTTGAATCTCTCTTCCGGTAAACCATTGCCTTGACGTCCTAAGCCATTGGTTTAAAATGCACGAAATATGACCTCTCAAAGTATAGACCAATAAGTCTGCTGAGTGCGTATAGTAAAATTCTGGGAAAAGTCATTAGAGACATGCTACAGCACCTCACGGAGAAGAATATTGAACCAATTTGGTTTTCGCAGCAGCATTCCATTCCATTGTCAAAACGCCATCAGAGAAGCTGCCTCTGTCCAATGATTTGACAATGAGTGTCAACAGGCGCATTCAGCGAAGCTAGCAGCATTTAAGGCCACGCTGGATAGAAGGGCGAGAGCAGTTCGTGAGCTCTACGAACTTAAAAGAAGGGAAAAGCACAGGCTTCTCAAAAAGAAAAAGAAGGACCATGAGAAGGAGGAGATGGAGAGGTGGTACGGCAGAAATAATGTCCGAACGTTTTACCAAAGGGTACAAACATCGGACAGAAGCCTGTCGGAACGAAGAGGGACAACTCGTAGTAGAGTCGCAGTCGATACTGAGAATCTGGAAGGAATCTCAATGGCAGACTGTTTAACGGCGAAGATTACACCAATACCGCGGTCAGGCAGAATCTTCCACTCCACGCAATGGACGACGATAGAAGAGATTTCCGTCCCTCCGATCTAGACGAAGTTATGATAGCGATATCGAGACTGAAGTCGAACAAAGTGGCTGGAGCGGACGGACTGTCCAAAGCAACTGGAGATGACCTGGTCGGTCGCATGCACCAGCTCATCTGTATGATATGGTCGGAGGAAAGCATGCCCGACGAGTGGAATCTCAGCGTCGTTTGTCCGGTCCACAAGAAAGGAGACCCCTTTGACTGCGCCAACTATCGAGGGATCAGCCTCCTTAACATCGCCTACAAGATCTTCTCTGCCGTTCTGTGTGAGCGCCTGAAACCATTCGTCAACAACATGATAGGTCCCTATCAGTGCGGTTTCAGGCCTGGAAAGTCCACTATCGATCAAATCTTCACATTACGGCAGATCCTCGAAAAAAACCCAAGAGATGCAGTTCAACACCCACCACCTATTTGTCGACTTTAAGACCGCATATGACAGCGTGCATAGAGACGAGCTCTACAACGCCATGTCTAGTTTTGACATTCCTGCCAAACACGTCAGGCTGTGCAGGATGACGATGGAGAAGTCTCGCTGCTCCATCAAGGTCGGTAACGAACTCACCGAGACCTTCAATGTCAAAAAAGGTTTTAGACAAGGCGACGCGCTGTCATGTGATTTCTTTAACATCGTCCTGGAGAAGATCGTGCTAAACTCACACGCCAACACTAGAGGCACGATCTTCCAGAAGTCCATGCAATTGTTAGCATACGCCGATGACATTGACGTGATTGGCAGAACTCAGCGAGCCGTCAGTGAGGCTAACATTGAGACGGAAGCGGCTAAAATGGGTCTGGCGGTGAATGAGGGCAAAACGAAGTTTATGCTGTCCTCAAAAAAGGACATACAACATCGCCGTCTTGGACAGAACGTCACCATAGGCAGCTTCAACTTCGAGGTAGTAAAGGACTTCATCTACCTAGGCTCTGGAGTAAATAGGGACAACAACACCAGTAGCGAGATCAAGCGCAGAACTACTCTTGCCAATCGCTGCTTCTTTGGGCTCAAGAGGCAACTGAGTAACACAGCCATCTCTCGAAACACCAAATTGAGCTTGTATAAGACCCTGATCATCCCAGTCCTGTTCTATGGCGCAGAGACATGGACGCTATTGAAAGCGGATGAAGAAGCGCTTGGTTGTTTTGAGAGCAAAGTTCTGCGTACGATCTTTGGTCCTGTTTGCGTTGATGGCATTTGGAGGAGAAGGTTCAACCACGAACTATACGGGCTGTACATCGGCATGAGTCTAGTTAAGCGTCTTCGGATCCAACGCTTAAGATGGCTAGGTCATGTAGAGCGGATGGACACCACAGCTCCAGCCCGAAGAGTCTTCGACACCGAGCCATTGGGACAGGGCAACAGAGGACGTCCTCGCACTAGATGGCGCACACAAGTGGAAAAGGACCTCAACCAACTTGGTGTGCGCAGCTGGATGCAGCTGTAGAGATGTCGTGCTGGTTGAAGAGGCATGTTGGTTGAGGCCCAGGTCCATACCGGACTGTAGCGCCCATCAAAGAAGAAGAAGAAGAAGGGCAAGACGGAGTATATGCAGTACCCGAGGACATACAAATAACATCAACGTCTTAGACAGAGTTTCACAGTGGGCAGCTAAAACTTGGAGATGAGTTGGTTGGTTGAGCATATAGTCAACTCATAATAGGCCCGAAGAATCTTCGAAACCTTGGGGCTACGCAAGAGAGGACGACCGCGCCTAGGGTGGTGCACACTTGGCGTGATAAACTGGACCACAGCTAGCGATTAGGAGAGGCTTGTTATATGAGGCGCAGCTCCAGTACGAACTGAGCGCCATACAAAGAAAAAGTGGTAAAATATGACAAACATTTTAGTTTGCCATCTTCTTACTGCGAACACAACAGCAACAAAATTTCAGTAAAAAAGTCTTCTACAGATCAGTCAGATACTCTTCCCCAAATAAACATTCTGTTTCCTACACTTTCCTGCTTGACCGTGACAAAGCTTAGGCGCAAAGCGCCGTGAATTTGTAGTGAAAGTCTGGTCAATAACAACCTCCATCACTAAATGCTCACGTAATAACTTTTCAGACTCGCGAAGCTCCCCCAACCATGTTTTTTTTGTTTCATTTCAACAATCTTGCAAGGAACGTGTGGTGCCCAGCTCAAAGCCTGACGACGCTGCCCTACTTTCGAGGCAGTCACCCCTCCATCCAATGGGCATCCTCTTCCACCCACTCCACGCGCAGATGTGCTTGTCATGCTGATGAATGACCTTTGAGCGTATCTCCCCATTCAATTCAATCCTAGGTAAACATTGCCCAACATTCTCATTCATCGCGTCTCCGGTCTTCCCTTGACTCCGGTTCACGGTCTCCTGGATACATTTGTGTTCTGTTTCTTTTTTCTTTTTTCAAGTGAAAGTCTAAGGCATCCATCCTGAACGCGTATCTAGGGTAATCAAATGCAAAGGGATACACGAAGCGAGCCTTGTTACGTGCATGACCTCTTCAACAGCAACTTTCACATCCCACGGATACACTGCTTGCGCCCTGCAGCCCATCCAATCTTCGGCGCAGACTGAGCCCCGGCATACACTCTGTGCTAAAAACTAATTTGTCAATGTCAGGTTTTTCGGTGAAGCTATACGTTCGGTGATGCTTTGGAGTGGCTTGCGGCTCTCGGGCGGTGGCAGTGGCGCGGGGCTCAGGGGCTTTTCCGGATTCTGCCGCTCAAATTCGGCTCTCTGCCTACGTGTGCCCTGTGGCGGCTTTGAGTAGGCCAAGGAGAGAAACAACGCTGATGACGCCGCCGCGGACACAAAGCTATCTTTTCGCGTTGCTCCATCTCCAAGGACCTGTATGCGAACACTCCCTCGCGCTCTCCCTCGGTGTGTTCTTGTTTTTCTTTCCTGCTCGGGGGCATATGATGATGTTGATGCAGCTGCGTTGTGTCTACCTCCACGGGATGTGTAACCTAATTTTTTTTTTTTTTGTGTTCGCTGTTCGCTCGTCAACCGAAAACGGGAGAAGTTCACGATATTTATTCAACCTTTGACGGCGGATAAGAGGCGGCGGTGGGCGCAGCCAACCAAGCCCAGGGGCTTCTTCTATTTGATATTGTCATGTCGTGAGTGTGTACCGGCTGCCAAATAGTGAGTTTTTCAACTTTTAACCCTTCCTGTGGCCCGCTTCCCGCGCCACACCAAGCGGAAGTGAAAATTTCCGTTTTCGTTTTTCTCTCTCAGCCTTTTTCAAAAACCCTTAACGTGGCTCGTAAAATGGGCCGTTGTTGGGTTTCATGTTCTCCAGCAGAAATGACTCCTCGGGGAGAGATAGGCGAGCGAGTGTGTCACAGGAGTGCGGAGCCACCATGCGAACCGGGCGGCGGCGGCAGCGGGATATCCTCTTTGCTCTCATCCTGCGTGCTGCCACTTTTTCTGTTTCCTTTGCCGGAGCGCGCGTGTGGTTGTGTGTTGATGGATGATGAGCCATTTGTCATTACACTGGGTTGGGGGCGGGTATGGCGGTGGAATGAAATGAAAATGACATCCTACCAGGCGCAGATGAATGCGCACAAAAGTGCGGAATTTAGTTGGGTAATCCCGGAGGGAATGAAGCAGCAGTTTTCTTAGATTTTTCCCATAAAAATGTGCTTTTTCTGTTGTTTTATGGTTTCGGGAATGTGGCTTTAACGCTGCGGCAAGACACCCAAGCGGCGGCGGTAATGGCCTGTCGGGGGCGTGAGGATGGGTGGAGTGCGGGCCTGGTGACTGTTTAAACGTGAAATTGTTAATAAAAATCGCATCGAGGGTGGGGGGAGGAGGGATGGACTTATTTACTTATTTTTGAATTTGACAATGACGTGACGGATGGTGGGCTTTTGGAGCGGTACGCTCTAGTGGCTTTCGGATGATTGATGGTGGGGATGTCGGGGCATGTGACCTAGGCGCTGGCGAAAAAAAAAGGATTGCCTTTCAGTCATTCGCTGACTTGGTGACTTCGTGTCTGAGGGTTGAGGTGAGGTTAGGCCTGTGCTTCTTCTCACGTAGGAAAGGATGGTTCGATGGGCTTAATGGTTTATTTTTTACTAGCTGAACAGCGGAGTTTGTGAATGAAGGTCTTTTTTGAGGGAAAACTTGAATAGCAAGTCATGGCTTTTTTTTCCACGAAATCAATCTAGGCTTTGTTTGGCTAATGTACAAAATATTCTTCCGCTAAAAATTCACGAGTCATCGTTTTGATGAATAGATCCCAACGATGGGTGGAAGGGAATCTGCACAATAGCCTACGCCCTTATCCGGAACATAAGTAATCCATGTACCCAGTTGCATCGAAATCTAGGCTATCTTAGGATATAGAGTCCCGCGACATCGTCATCATCATCATTTTTTGACCCTCATGATCCACTAAAGGTGAAAAAGCACACACTAGTGACCTACAGTCCACCCGATTCTCCGCCATCGACTCTAACTCATCAACTCTTTATCCATCGACGTATACATAGACGGTCGGTAGCTTGACTAATCAAGTGTCTGGACGAACCATAGATGGTATACTTTGCTCTGTTTCTCAAGAAAATAGCGGTCAGATGCAACGTCATCCCCATGTAGGGTCGTTGTGCAATGGTAGAGCCGGCTAGAACAATGTAGCGTCTGCCACTGTTGAGGAGACCTATACCTTTCATGAATATAATCAGCAAAATCGTAGGCATTACAACAGGTCCCTGTATCTTGTCTCACACGCTGGGAAAATGTGACCCCCTACAACGACTTCAGCTGCAGAAGTTGCAGGGAAGCGAGAGGAGTGATAACAACGCTGCACTTCCTCGACACCTGTCTAGCCCGTGCATGAACAAGGACAAACACTAGGCAACTACTATAACTTTGCACAGGCGCAAACAAGCACGTTTTTTTTGGACTTGGGCCAACCATGTGGCCCTGGGTCTGCGAAGGAGACGCCTTCCTGATGCAGTCGCATTTAAAGTACGCGTCGGAAGACGTGATAATGGGGACATTCGTGTCGCGAAAGCATAGGCGTTCCGTTCCGAAAAGTAGCTGCTCGACGTTGAGCTCCGCGCGTATTACCATGTTTCTCACCCTATCCCGGGGAGAAACTCTCACAACAGCACGAAGAAATCTCATGTCGGTAGCTTGAATTCACGATCTTGATTTCATGACCATATGTGGGAGTTGGAACAAACACTGAGCTTAAAACCGCTAGCTTGGCTTTGACACCAAGCTCAGCCTTCCAAGCTGTTTCAATATTGATCCGGCTTGAGGAAAGCTCAGCAATACTCCTCCCATCACTCGTGAAAACGACCTCAAATTCTGTACCTGCATCAATGGGACTCCATTTACATTTACAGTGCATTAAAAAGATTTTCTGGAACTAACCATAACCTCTGATGTGACCACGTTAGCCTTCTTCAACGAGCGCGCGCCGTAATTTCGTCTGGGAGGATGTAGGGATAACCGCATTTTCTTCAAACCCAGGCTAACTCCATCCATATTATCAATATCTTCGCCTCCGAGCTTGTGGACAAGGCAACAGAGACAGCTCCAGGTTGAGGAACTCAAGTGAAGGAGATCCTCAACGAATTTGGTGTGCCCAACTGCAAATGATCACGCCGCACAAAACGCTAGACCAACCTCTGTGTCATCACAACTAGCTTCATTCAATAACGTGTGAGGCACATCAATTGCAATAGTCGTCTTCGAAGAGGTCATCATTGAAACAACCGCGTTGAGGGTCATGAAAAGACCAATTATATTGGCGGAACAATGAAATTGCTTCACGCGATCATTCAAGGTATTCATCAGTCATCTTGCCTGTTGGTGATGAGCTCTGCGGATGGTGGCTGTCCTCACAAGCAGTCATCTCATCTGCCATAACGAACAAGCCAATGAACACGAACAAACGATCGCATTCATGCTGGTGGCAGAAGTCTTTGAGACTGAATTGCCATCGAAATGCCATTGTTGCTCCATTGCGATACCAATAATCAGACTGCTACCAATCATCTGAACTAGGGATCGTGACTGGACCAGATTTGAAATCCAGATAAAAGCGTTTTGCATCAAAATACGCATCTTTTGTGACAGCTGTAATATATGTCGCACTCTTTCTTTTTCATAATCCCTTGTGCTATCCAGCGTATTTCCTGGAGTATCCGCTTTTACTGCGTGAGGATATTTTCTAATCTCTATTCTATTTCTTTTTTCTAGTTTGTGCATCCCCTGGCGTGTAGAGTGTTCTTACATTCTAGGAGCACACTCGCAAATCGTAGTCCTTTCGCGCCGTGTCGTCGTTGGGATACCGTCCGTTCTTCCGTGGCTGCTTGCCTTCGAGGCTCAGCCTTATTCGTATTCATCCTTATTTATCCTCATCTGAGCGCACCGTACGACGTCGAGGATCATGAGTACAACAGTCGCGGCGTTTACTTCATTTTCATTGAAATGTAGGCGGAGCTGGTTTCAATTACACTTTTCTTAAGGCTCGATCAAGTTAAGGGAGATTGTGCTCTTTTTACATGTATAAAAATGGTCGCCGTGGCCCGTGGCGTTGTGGGTATGTGCGTCGACCCAACCTCGACGTCTAAGGTTCGATTCCTGCTCTGTGCTACAAAAATAATGTTCACGGCCCCAACTCTTTCGTGTCACTGACAATAATCAATGAGTATTTTCTGTCTAGAAAAAAGCTTCTCAAACTTGACCGTTCGGACAGAAATGATTTGCATAGTTCATTGAAAGAAAAGGTGTCCATTGATCGTTGGTAGAGTATGCATACAAAAAGATAATCCACACGAATCCATCCGAACGTGTTAAAATTATGGAAAAGATTCCGGCTTCGTCGTAAGTTTGGTTGGCGGCACGGTTTCGCTGTGGCACTGTGGCAAAGATTGAGCTCGAGAAATGTGCCATGTGTTTATTCTTTACCTCTTTTCTTCTGTACGCTACCGGATCCTTCTTCGGGTAGGGGTCGTAGAATATGTCCGAAGTAAGGCATGCCTGTCGTAGAAAGTGACTAAAATCCTGAGCTAATGGTTTAGGAAATAATCTACTCCATTGCTTGTCAAAATTATGGTTTCAAGCTCGCAAACAAAGCAATAAACGGTAAGTGTCTCATCTTATTTTATATTTTGTAAAATAAGTCTTCGGCTTTATAACAATGGTGGCCAGTCCCGGAATATTATAGCATCCTACTGGTAGCTATTATGTGGTTACACGATAGATCAGGCTTCAGATCCCCTTGAGGTTGGCCCCCAAGAGCTTCGTGGCTGTGGTTTAAAACAAGAAGTCGATGGTAGAAGTGGAGATGTACCTACATATCTGGGCGTTAATTCAAATCTGTATGCATTTGCGACTCTTCGATGTGAAAGGTATTGATGCAAGTCTATGTGGGTCTTGCGATCGATAGCAAGTTAAACCGGAAGCTCAACATACAGGAAAGGATCAAGGAAGCTTTTTCTGCCCTTTTGCAAAAAAGCCATTGGATGCAAATGGAGCCTACAACCACGCATCGCTCACTGGACTTACACCTCTATTGTCAGACCGACACTTTTGTATGGTGTCTCAGTTTGGTGAACAGCACTAAACAAGGCTATAAACTGCACTGCACTCAACCGATTACAAAGACTGGCCTGTCTGTGTATCAGCGGGCACTGAGAAGTACTCCGTCAGACGCACTGAATATTCTCCTCCATCTCCCACCTCTGGAAATATTCGGGAAACAAGCAGCAGCAAGTACAGCCATGAGACTCAAAACACTTTGATTGTGGTCCGAACTCAACACTGGCCACTCAACCATTCTCAAGGAATTCAATTTCCTACCTAGCGACACTGACCGCCTACTACCCTAGGCCATCTTCGAAAAGAAATTCTCAATCAGTTTTCCTTCTGGATGACTGACAAGCAAACGCTGAAAGATCCTCTGCGCATCTTCACGGATGGATCGAAGACAAAAGAAGGGGTGGGTGCGGGTGTCTATTCACAAGAACTCAGCATTGCTATCTCCGTGAAGCTCCCTGATCACTGTAGCGTTTTTCAGGCACAAACCATAGCGATTAAAGAGGCGCTGTCTTGACTCAAAAAACAACGTGATATCAAAAAGGGATATCACCATCTGTTCCGTCAGACCGCCATAAAATCGCTGGACAATGTCATGTTCTACTCTAAAACATCCCTTAATTGCAGGCTGTCTCTTAACGAGATGGCCGAGCATTTTAACATTCACCTCATGTGGGTGCCGGGACACTGTGACATACCAGGAAACTGCAAAGCCGACGAACTCGCTAGGTGTGGTACAACCTCATCTCTATCGATAGCAGGGGTACCACCTTCCATGCCGATCGCTACAGCCTATCATCTTTTAAAGATTCATACAATCAAAACCACCAATGACAAATGGCTAGAAGGCACCACCTGCCTTAAAACAAAAGAAATCTGGCCATCACTTAACCTAAAACGGTCACTCAGTTTACTTGGACTCAGCAAGTCCTCAGTAAGGACCCTTATAGGAGTCATAACCGGACACTGTGTAATTGGCACTCATGCTCGCAGGATGGGTGCTGGAGGAAGAGAACACTCATCACCTTCTCTGCTCCTGCAGTGCTCTTACCAGTCGTAGGTTCCTGCATCTAGGAGCCTACTACTTCAGCGATCGTAACGAGCTAAAAAGTGCCAGCATTGGCCAACTAAATCGGTTCATCAGCAGCACCAACTGGTTCCAGCGTTAGGAGAAGTCAATCCGCGTGGTATCACAATGGACCTATTCTGGCCTAAGTGTGACTGCTCTGCAGCAGTCAGCCACTACAACCTAACCTAACCTAACCTAACCTAGACTCAGCAAACACTCATTAAAGACCCTCATTGGATTCATAATCGGGCACTGTGCAATTGACACTCATGCTCGCATAGGTAGGTGTTCGTAGGTTCCTACACCTGAAAGCCTACTACTTCAGCGGCCGTAACGAGCTAAGTAGTGCCAGCATTGGTCTGCTAAATCGCTTCACTACAAGCGCTAACTGATTCCGATGTTAGTAGAAGTCAATCCGCGTGGTATCGCAATGGGCCTACTCTGGCCTAAGTGTGACTGCCCTTAGCAGTCAGCCACTATTACCTAACCTCACCTAAGTCTATGTGGAGTTGTAGAGAACAACCGGGAGTAGCAAAGGTGTTCAATGGGACTCACCAACGTGGAGGATTAGGTCCATAAGCTTATTTCTAAATTTGGAACTTGAGATTCCTACTGAGGGCGCCTGGTCCAGCGTCGTAAAATGGTCCAAAGATTAAATGTCGTCGTGATATAGGCCTAACGGCGGGAGATCGCCTAAAACACTTATTCTATCTGTACCTCTACCGGAGCATATTTTCTGTTCGTCTCCAAAGGCTGTTGGTTGGTCTTCCCTCAGCATACCGAGTGCATTAAATTTGATGTGCTCTGTGACCTCGCTGCTCTTGTCTTGCTGTACCAGACTAGTCGCACATCCCACGAATCACCACACGTGACCGTGACGTAAAACTCAGCCACTGCAACCCTCCTCCCGCAATCAATCGCAATCACCCGCTAAAAGGAGTCACCATCCCTGGTTAGATGAACGACTCAAGTGCCACAGGTATGCGCTAGGGATCCACCGAAATCCGTGTAAATTCGACACGATTTTCGCACCTCCATTCGTTTGAATAACATTTCCTCTTCAACACATCACCACGTAAGCCCCACCTGAGTCCCTACGCAACCACCACCACCCCAAGCCCTCCATTGAAGGTCACGACGAATTACACACCAGCAACCAGCCCCGTTTCCGATCGAAGACTGCAAAAGCCTTCGCGCCCGAAAAACGCTGCTAAAAGCTTCTGAAATAAACATGAGCAGTACCGTTTTATTTCCTTCGAATAAAATTCATAAATTCTGCCAACCGGCTCCTGCCACGGCGAGGACCTTAATCAGTGCCGCAGCGCCCTACGCCACATCCTGCCGGCAGATTTATTCTTCTCTCCGCCGCCCGGCATCTCGGGTGCAAAAGGTGTTCGGGCTCCCTCAACCGTAAATGATTGATAAAAATTCAAAGGACGTCGATGGCAGGGCGGCGTACTCACTCCCGCACTAGAGTGACTCGCTGAGTGGGTAGGGTGGGGGATAACCTTTTTATGAATATTTACGATGTCGGCGGTTATTTGTGGTCCTCTCTCTCCCGCCCCCACCCAAAGCAAGCCCGGCTCCACGGAGAGGTTTCATCGCTTTAAGAGTCTTAACAGGGATTTCACGTGTCGTTACATCGGGAACGTGTACAAATTCGCATCCTCTGAGTTAGAAAACTGTGTGTTTGCCTATAAATTTCATATCGTTACACACTCAGTTTGGTCGTCGCCCTCCTCGCTGGGCTCCCGGTGCCAAGAGCATTCTGATAATTTAATGAATGTTCAGATCGCTCCCGAGCGTCGAGGGATGGAATGCCGTCGTCTAAGTGGATCTATTTCTGGTGGTTTGCAGCGGCGCTCCTTTGAAGGCTTCGGAATTATTTAATAAGGATGATGAAAGCAGTCGAGGAAGCCGGAGAGACGTGAAATGAAATCCCAGGAGGACAGGACATTAGTGGAATTCTTGGAATTTTTTTTCCCTCATTCGTTTCAATCTGATCACTCCACTAGTCGGTGGGGGCGAGAAAGGCAGTTCGTCGACAGCAGGTCGGGTGGTAAGGTGGATTGGAGTTAATTGTGCCACACACTTGCCGAGATGGTTTGGAATGTCTGCAATTTAAGGTTAATTATCAGCCGGGTGGTGTCGGTTTGGTATTTTTAAGCTCAGTCGAGGGAGACGGAGATCGGCAGCACCCTTGTGGGTGGGATTTTGTGGAAATTCAATTAACAAGTTTTAGCAGGTATTTCGGCACTTCGTGGAATTGACGCCGTTGTCGTCGTCGTCGCTGCTGCTTTGAGCGTTCACGTTGATTGAAAAGTATTTAGCGACATTTGCCACGGGTTGGGGTGGAGAAGTTTTTGTCCGCAAAGCAGCTCTTCGGTGTTGGAGCGAGGTTGTGTGGCAGACGGTATCAAATTCGGTGTAGTAAGCCGGGTGTCATGTTTCGTGTTTTGATCAAACTTTGGAAGAGGTCAGAACGCCATTGATGGAGGATTGGATTTCTTGTTGGTCCGAAGAAGGGAGGGACGGTCTTGAAAAGAAGTCATGCCTGATGTCTCATATCTGATACAGAACATATGGCAGTTGAGGTAACTTTGCGCAACAGAGCACGAGATGGCGTGCACAAATGGAAAAGGGCCTCAAGACGATACGAGACGATACGGAAGCTTGGACTACCTCAAGAGCGGAAGAAGACGCACTTGGTCTCTTCGAGAGAAAAGTTCTGCGTTCAATCTTTGGTCCTGTTTGCGTTGAAGGTTCCTGGAGAAGAAGATTCAGCCACGAACTGTACGGGCTGTACAGCGACATGAGTCTAGTCAGGCGTCTACGGATTCAACGCCTAAGATGGCTAGGCCATGTTGAGCCCATGGACAACACTGCTCCAGCCCGAAGAGTCTTCTTCGGACAACGCAATAGAGGACGACCACGAACCCGATGGCGCACTCAAGTGGAGGAGGACCTCAACCAACTTGGAGTGCGAAATCGGAGCCAGCTGGCCAAGGATCGTGCCAGCTGGAGAGGATTGTTGACCGAGGCCCAGATTCACCCCAGACTCTAGCGCCACACGAAGAAGAAGAAAAGCTCGAACTAGTCCATTTCCATTGCTGCCGGTAAATATCCATTGCTGCCGGTAAATATCCAGTCACTCCCACCAGCATTCCTGGGTTCAATTCAACTGTCACAATCGGAGCATCACAAACTAGTCCAAGCTTTCAGGCCATGAATCACAGCTCTGTGCATCTGCAGTTCAATCAACTGTCGCAGCCATCCATCTTCTCGCAGACTTCCTCCAGAAAAGGACGTACTGAAGAGGTTACGACAGTTGCCCTTACAAACCAGTAACCAAGTGCCAGGTAACGTCGCCACGTGAACTTCATATACATGAATCGAATTCCCAAGCATCTGAAGTTCTCTTGTTGCATATTTGTCATGCAAAAGGGTTTCTTTTAAACGTTTAGGAAGACACTGAACTGAACTGAATTCGTATTCTTATAGAGATTGGCAGAGCCCACGAAGAGCAATTAATTGAGAGACTCCCCGGTATGCCCACGTCAAGTGCCAACGAGATGTGGTTGCATTGCCCCTCGGCGATCAAAGAGGTAACAAAAACTACCTTAGGCTAGCTGCCACCCCCGACAATAAGCCCGTGGTATGATGGCGAGTGTGAGCAGAAGAAACGTGCAACCGACGAGGCATACCAAAAAGCGCTGCAATGGAAAACAAGAGCAGCGCAAGAGGAGAACCGGGCTAGAAGACGGAAGGAGAAAACGCTTCTTCGCCTGAAGAAAAGGTCTCTCGCAGCCTCCCAGCTCAAGGATATCGAAAAGTCTAGGGACAAGCCAAAAATACGGGTCTTTTACAAAAAAGCCAAGAGTCTGGCCACAGGCTTTAGGAAAGCCACCCAGGCTCTTCGAAAATTCGAGGGTAACCTAGTTACGGACGAACAGGGAATAATGGATGTTGCTGCTTAGCGGGCCTGACCAGGAGAGAGTGATAGGAAACCATGAAATCCCAACTCCAGTCGACGAAGTAGTCCTCCCACCTAGCTTTGAAGAAGTCAGCACAGTCATTAGACGGCTGAAGAACAACACAGCAGCATGCTCACATGGCTTACCATCAAAGCTCTTCAGAGCTGGTGACAATGTACTGGTAGAGAGCATGCAACAGATCACTTGCCGAATTTGGGAAGACGAAAGCATGCCCGGCTACTGGAATATCAACTCGATAAGCCCCACTGACAAAAAAGCCATCCTCTTGTAATCGAAGCCACCTTGGCTCGCTCTCAACCAAACAATGGTCCACGTCTCAGACGCGTTATCAGTGTGAAGGCACCAGGCTTTGTGTATTCCGGCGTATCACCGAGGACAAGATGGCCCAGGATGCTGTTGATGTGTACGATGTGGCCGTCAAACTTGCGGTTCCTCATGCTCTTGAAGGCCGCCTGCGTGCAGTAGAGTAACCCGTGGACGTTTGTGTTGTAAACGTCGTCGATCATCTGCGCGTCCATGTCGACGATGTTGCCCGGCCGGACCACCCCGGCGTTGTTCACAAGAATGTCTGTGCCGCCCAGGGACTTCTCGACCCACTCGAATGTGTAATGCACATCTGCCTTGCTCGTAAGGTCGCACTTCCGGATGAAGTATCTCGACTGCAAGTCCACCGGATGCTTGGGCCGGTTCTCCACCATGCCCTCGTACCGGCGTGCCAGCCCGACAACCTGCATTCCGGCCTTCAGCAAATCGTCCGCGATCCCACTGCTCGCCCCCGTGACGACGGCCACTCTGTTCTGCCAGCGTTCCATTGCGACCCGTTTGCTCTTTTGCTCTGCCTCAACTGGCCTGGATGCGGATACAGTCTCAACGTCGCCTACAAGATCCTCTCCAATGTACTGTGTTGACGTCTTAAGCGGTTGTGTACCCCTAGTCGGCACGAACCGGTGCGGCGTCCGGCCCGACAAATCGACTTTAGACCAAATCTAGCCAGTTTCAAATCGATACTCATAATATTTCTATCGATTTTAAAGCCGCATACGACAGCATTCATCGCAAGGACATATTCGAAGCGATGGCCGAATTCGGAATCCCGGGAAAATTGACTCAATTGTGTCGTACCACGCTAACACACACGCGATGCACCGTGCAGTTCGGTTCAAAAACCTCTGAACCGTTCGAAACCTGCGCCGGATTTCGGCAAGGAGATGCGCTGTCGTGTGATTTCTTCAATCTGGTACTGGAGAAGATAGTGCGGCGGGCAAAAGTCAACACGGAAGGCACTATCTTCTACAAGTCAGTCCAGCTGTTGGGATACGCGGATGACATCGACATTGTCGCGCGGTCCCAACGTGCCATCGTGGAAGCTTTCATGGCAATTGAGGAACAGGCGAAACGAGCTGGTCTAAAAGTTAACGAGGACAAGACAAAATATATGCTGTCGAGCTGTCGATCCGCCGCACACCACCTAGGCCAAAACGTCACAATCGACAGCTACAATTTCGAGGTAGTAAAGGAGTTTGTCTACCTCGGGGCAAATGTAAGCTCGACGAATGACATCGTAGTGGAGATCCGACGTAGAATCGCCCTTGGCAACCGATGCTACTTCGGTCTGTCAAAACAACTGGGCTCGAAAGTCCTGACTCGAAGGACCAAAGTCATGCTCTACAAAACTCTTATTCTGCCAGTCCTGCTTTATGAAGATGAAAGCTGGACATTAAGTTAAACTACAGAGCTGAGTCTTGGTGCATTCGAAAGAAAAATTCTACGTCGGAGAGAAGGCGAATGGAGGAGAAGACACAACCGCGAACTCTACGAGCTGTACAAGGATGTGGATGTAGTCCGGAAAGCAACAATCCGTCGACTACACTGGCTCGGCAACATCGAGCGAATGGACAACAACGCTCTAGCAAAGACTGTTTCGGATCCGAGCCTCCTGGTTCGAGAAGGAGAGGAAGACCGAACCTTCGGTACAAAGACCAAGTCATCGCGGATGCAAGACAGCTTGGCCTTGATGACTGGAAGCAGCGTGCCCATTACCGTCACCGATGGAAGGCAACAATTGCTCAGACTCAGACCCTTCATGGTTCGTCTGCCTGATAAGTAAGTAGAACGTTTCGAGGACACAACATCGACTCGGACTATTTCCTTGTTGCAGCCTAGGTAAGGATGAGGATATCGAGAGAAGTAAGAATTTGGCTAACAGGACACTACGGTTCGACGTCGGAAGGCTACGATCGCAATATCCCTGAAACCTTCTTAAAGTTCGACGCGAGCACACAATACAAGAAGAATGAAAACGTTGTCAAAATGCCATCAAAGAAGCTGGCACTGATATGCTGGGTTTTACGAAACCACTAAAGAGAAATCCATTGCTTGACGACGAGTGCATGCAGGTACATGCAGCCAAACACCAAGCCTTACAAGGCAACGCTGCAGCAAAAAACGATACGTGACCTCTACGAACAGAAGGGAATCTGTTCAATAGAGAATCTACAGGCGATTGAGTAATAGGTCCATTTCTTGAAATACCAAGCTGACTTTATGTAACACTCTGATCATTCCTGTCCTGCCCAATGCGCAGAGACATGAACTCTATTGAAAGCGTATAAAGAAGCTCTTGGTTGTTTTAAGAGAAAAGTTCTGAGTGTGATCTTTGGTCTTGTTTGGGCTGATGGCGTCTGGAGGAGAAGATTCAATCACGAACTGCACGGGATGTACAGCGGCATGCACCTAGATGACTAGGTCATGTAGAGCGGATGGACACCACAGCTCCGGCCCGAAGATTCTCCAATACCGAGCCATAGAACAGCGTTACAGAGGACGTCCTCGAACGAGATGGCACACACAAGCTTAAAACGACCTCAACCAACTTGGTGTACGCAGTTTGCGAAAGATCGTGCTGGCTGAAGAGGCATGTAAGTTGATGCCCAGGTTCACCCCGGACTGTAGGGCCATAAGAAGAAGAAGGCCTTGATGACTGGAGACTGGGGCCGCCGCCTAATGAACATTTTTGCCATACCTACTGTATCGCTACCTCAGGCCAATAAGTCTCTCCTCGTTTCTCCTGAAAACCTTGGAGAAACTTATAGACCAATATATCAGGCATGCTATCCCAGTATGCAGACTATCATCTGCACAAAATGCCTACAACAAGGGCAAGTCTGTAGAGACAGCCCTCCACTCTCTGATAGGCACCATCGAAAAATCTCTCGAGTTCAAAGAATACACACTTGTGACTTTTCTCGACATCGAA
This sequence comes from Eristalis arbustorum, assembly GCA_916610145.1. Taxonomy (NCBI): domain Eukaryota; kingdom Metazoa; phylum Arthropoda; class Insecta; order Diptera; family Syrphidae; genus Eristalis; species Eristalis arbustorum. The sequence continues at coordinate 89,415,616 of OU744316.1, read as the reverse complement.
GGTGCCTTTAACAATATCAACCCGGAAGCAATTTCACTTGCGCTTAGCAACCTCGGGATCGGAAAGCCCCTAGTGGCCTTCATTCATCAGCTACTCACCAGCAGAGTAATACACTCTCAGATGGGAGACGCTAAGATCCATAGAGGGGTTAATAGGGGCACCCCACAAGGACGTGTTCTCTCACCCCTTCTTTGGAACGTAGCGGTAAATGAACTGCTACTAATACTGGAAGAGGTAGGGTGCAAAGTTTTGTCATAGCGGCATCCGGCAAATTCGTCTCTACTCTAAGAGACATAATGCAGAATGCCATTGACAAGCTAGAGGCATGGACACAAACATGCGGACTTGGCGTCAACCCACAAAAAACGGATATCGTACTCTTCACCAAAAGATACAAAATCCCCCCAATTCGACCCGCCACTGCTGTGCGTCACTACATTACAGCTAACCACCAGTGCGAAATTTCTGGGCCTCACTCTCGAGAGCAAGCTAAACTGGAAGCTCAATATCCAGGAAAGGGTAAAAAAAAGCCTCTTCTGCACTTTTTTGCTGCAAAAAGGCCATTGGATGCAAATGGGGCCTACAACCGCGCATCGCTCACTGGACTTACACCTCTATTGTCAGACCGACACTTCTGTATGGAGTCTCAGTTTGGTGGACAGCACTAAACAAGGCTATAAACTGCAATGCACTCAACCGAGTACAAAGACTGGCCTGCCTGTGTATCAGCGGGGCACTGAGAAGTACTCCGTCAGACGCGCTGAATATTCTCCTCCATCGCCCACCTCTGGAAATATTCGGGAAACAAGCAGCAGCAAGTACAGCCATGAGACTCAAAACACTTTGATTGTGGTCCGAACTCAACACTGGCCACTCAACCATTCTCAAGGAATTCAATTTCCTACCTAGCGACACCGACCGCCTACTACCCCAGGCCATCTCTGAAAAGAAATTCTCAATCAGTATTCCCTTCAGATCGGACTGGATGACAGACATGCAAACACTGAAAGATCCTCTGCGCATCTTCACGGATGGTGCAAAGACAAAAGAAGGGGTGGGTGCGGGTGTCTATTCGCAAGACCTCAACATTGCTCTCTCCGAGAAGCTCCCTGATCACTGTAGCGTTTTTCAGGCAGAAACCATAGCGATTAAAGAGGCGCTGTCTTGACTCAGGAAACAACGTGTTATCAAAAAGGGATATCACCATCTGTTCAGATAATCAGGCCGCCATAAAATCCCTGGACAATGTCATGTTCTACTCTTAAACATTCCTTAATTGCAGGCTGTCTCTTAACGAGATGGCCCAGCATTTTAACATTCACCTCATGTGGGTGCCAGGACACTGTGACATACCAGGAAACTGCAAAGTCGACGAACTCGCTAGGTGTGGTACAACCTCATCCCTATCGATAGAAGGGGTACCACCTTCCATGCCGATCGCTATAGCCTATCATCTTTTAAAGATTCATACAAATGGCTAGAATTCACCACCTGCCTTCAAACAAAAGAACGAAGAAGAAGTCACGCCCTACAGGTGCAAGGCCTCCGTTTTCCAGCACCAGGCTCAGATAGATGTCATTAATCGCTGACTCCACCTTCTTCCAATTCAGTGGAGAGATGGCGCAGTCAGCGTGTCCTCTATCTAATACGGCGTAAATGATTTCGCCTTTCAGCACTTGACTATACGGCCTGTTGAGCCTACTGGCAATATTTATTGTTTCACCACTCGGTTTCAGCCTTTTAGGCTACGAGGGTGACGCCTCCAATGACCTGGCGCGTTTGGGCGTAGTGCCCCTGGTAGTGTCCACCTGTGGTTGGCTTTTCACTGCATTAGTAGCCCAAGCTAACGACCTCTTGCTACTGTCGCTTAGCTTCCCCGGTGGAATGCCTTTAAGGCGCTCCAAAATCCGGGCAGCAGAACGCCTCTCCCTGTATCTTTTGAGGGGAGGTCCTGGGACCTTCGAGGAGGAGGCAACTCCGCGGGCGGAGATTGTTTTATCCGTGCAGGACTCTTAGTGGGAGTTACCGTGCAGGTATTTGGTTTAAGAGACTCCACGCGGCCTTTGACAGTCTTTAAGGCGGTTTGAGCCGCCTTATCCGTCGGCACTTCAGGAGCCAAGGTTGGTCTGGAAGAACTTCCAGCCGGCGAGGGAGCACCGGTCTCTTTTTTGTTGATTTTTGTTTTTGGTGTGTTTGTGTTCATATTAGGTCCCACGAGTAGCGGAGAAAAGGAAGGTCCGGCTGTGCAGAGATCCGCATTACACAGCTAGGGCAGGATTAATCTGGGAGTGTGGCAGTACACCCGGATACTCCGTTTGCGACTGAGCTATTATTTTAGGTGGGCCCCCAGCCAGGCTGATCCTCGGCACGGGTCGTATGACACTTTGATCCAGCCCACCGGAGATGGAAGGGAGAGATAGGATGGAGGGAGGGAAGGTATGGTTACATCTTAGCTTCGGGTCTCCTCATAGAGAATAAATTCCCTTGAGTCATTGACCTTTACTAAGCCTTCGCACCGCGTCAAGGTTGTAACCAACTGCCTTAAAACAAGAGAAATCTGGCCATCACTTAACCTAAAACGGTCACTCAGTCTACTCAGACTCATTAAGGACTCTCATTGGAGTCATAACCGGGCACTGTGTAATTGGCACTCATGCTCGCAGGATGGGTGCTGGAGGAAGAGAACACTCATCACCTTCTCTGCTCCCGCAGCGCTCTGGCTGATCGTAGGTTCCTGCACCTAGGAGCCTACCACTTCAGCGGCCGTAACGAGCTAAAAAGTGCCAGCATTGGCCAACTAAATCGGTGCATCAGCAGCACCAACTGGTTCCAGCGTTAGGAGAAGTCAATCCGCGTGGTATCAAATGGGCCTGCTCTGGCCTAAGTGTGACTGCTCTGCAGCAGTCAGCCACTACAACCTAACCTAACCTACTGTATAGCTTTCTTTTTGTAGAAGCACTTTTTCCTTAAAAGACTGCTTACAATTTTCTTCGCTAGACTTTTCAATCGTACGTTTGGGTAAATTTGGTAAATTGCGGCTGTCTAGACACAATCCATGTGTGTGAGTGCTTACTTGTAGAGGCAATTGTGTCTCCCATCATTCCTTATGCCACGAAAAGTCTTCAATAATTTTCATGAAATGGATTGAAATTGTAAAGAGCCAATGCAATGTTCATAGCCATACGCAGTCTGCACTTAACGACATCTTGTCACAAATGTGATCAGTCGTGGTCTCTCCAACATGCACGTCAATCAAGACCCACAAGATGAGAACCCCACCCATGCCCACCTCTCCAACCAGAAGCTGCTAACAATTTCCCACATCCCACAGCAGAGCAATCTCATCCCAACCAATTTGTTGTCTAATGAATTCCATAAATGTACAAATAACTTTATGCCACTCATGGGTATCGAATGCCAATCAACAAACGGAGCCGCAATCACATCTCAATATCCACGCTGCGACGGCCACTCCACTAATCGCCACTTATACCGTGGGCCACACGGACTGTGCACCGAGGCTCTGGTCACATTCCACTCACTCAGCGCCACTAAGTGGCCTCTTAAGTACCCATTACAAGCGAGCAATTACACTTCTTTTCCAGTACGTCCAGGCGAACGCTTATTGGGCACTTCAATTCGACCGCAACCAGTCGTAGGTTGAATGCCGCCAGAAGGAGAAGTGCTCTCCCTCGCCCGCAGCACGGGTCAAGGGATGCCTTCTCGAGTGGTTTGACAACAACAAGACGAGCACGACGCGGCAACTGAAAAACTCACCACAGATACCATCTTGGGTACTTAGATACAAATCGATGCACCACAACAAAAGGTCATCGCATGGCACCGTCGTCTGTGAAGATGGAAGTGCCATTGCACCCACACCGCACGGCACTGAGGCAACCATTCCCAGGTAGGGAGCCGATACACCGGCGGCCATATGGAACGTGTCTTCTGGCGGCAGACACGGGTCGAATTATTTCCCGACTGGCACCGAAAAATATTCAAGTTTTGACCCAAACACTTCCGCCGAGGGTAGAGCCACCGCACCGCATCGATTTTGAACGGTGCCGCACGCAACAGAAATTATGCAACACCGTGGGACACTGCTCGCTAAATTTCCGGGCCAACAAATGATAAACAAATTAAATTGAAAATTTATTCCGACGGGACCGCACGGCAGGGATGTCGACCGACACGGATGCATGCATGTTCGCATGGGCTAGACGGGCCAAACGCCAAACGCCAAAGCCAAACGGCAAACGACAAACGTCCAAACGACCGAACGGAAGGAAGTTTAATTGTTGAACAAGATAACAACTAATTGGCTGGCGTTATCGCTCTGTAAATGGTAATGGGACCAGTGTTGTGCGGTATCTGGGAGTTTTGTGAATGAACTACGACCTCGGTGCGTTCAGAGTTCGCCCAAACCAGACCGCGACGACCTGTTCGGGGGCAGAGGACACTCGTATCGACTCGGATAGCAAGTGACAGGTGATACGGGTAATGCGAGGCTACATAGTTTCGGGCGAACTCAGCGCCCGCGGACAAATTGGTCGAATGCCCTTTTAATGAGGTTTCTGTGAAACGTCCCGCTTATCGTCCCCGCGTGGCTCATAAATAATTCAGTTTTTATTTCTCATTGACGCGCAATGGGCATGTGTTGCTTGGGTACGTTACTTGTTTAGGGATTTGCACGAGGGGGCGCGTTGTCGGCAGGAAACCGAACTGAACAGCACGAGGGGTGTTTCCTGGAAGCTATTGAATCGGTTCTTAATTTATTTTTAAATTTAATGGGCGCTTCTCATGTGAGACATTGTTTTGTCACAGTTTCCGGACTTACTGGGTGAGCCTATTAAATTTAGGAAATTCTTTTTAGAGGCAAAGGGTGGGAATGGACGCGACCTACAACTTCTAAGATGTGGACAGACGAGAGCGCGACTGGCGAAGTTAGAGAGGGATTAAGTTGTATTCGACGATCCGAATAGACTTCCTTCAACTTGTTCCAATGTGGGAATACGTGCAAATGTTCCACAACTACATTCTTCATTTTCGTTGAGTTTCGTTAAGTCTCGCTAAGTTTCGTTGAGCTTCGTTAAGTTTTGTTGAGTTTCGTTAAGTTTCGTTCATTTTTACTTACTTAAGTGCGATCGAAATGAATCGGTCTCAGCGATATACTACATTGATAGTAACTCCTGGTCTCTGATCTAGTAGAATGCATTGGAGAAGAGATATCCTCGATCAACAGCGATGTCAAAAAACGATGCTGTCCTATCAAATCTTCCGACAGACCACCCACCCTAGCTCGAAAAGACCATCCATTCCATCAATGATTTCCAGACCACGGCAGTAAATATTTGCGGGTTGCAGGCAATCTCTTCAAAAAAAGTCCGTCCCACTAAACAAAAGTCAGTATCTGAACTCAACCGAGGGTCTGCGCTAAGGGGACTACTACTGACTACAGCTAACAACCGAGTAGAATCCTGACCCATGTCTTCATTCATCTTTGATCTGTCTGTGTTGGGGGTCTATCCAATTTCTGATAGTCAGACTTCTAGCAGGAACTGGGGTGGATGTTAATTGGGAATTACCACCCGAATTTGAGTAAAGGCAGCTTACGAAGACTGGTGGAATGGCCAACCGACCACACTAGGAGTGACTTGAGTCTGAACTCTTTGCTGCGTTGCTGTGTTTATTCAAAGCTCAGGCAATTTCAAGAGTCGTGCCCATTTGATGTTGATTGCATAAATTTTGTCCAGTAACGTTCATTTTTGTCCGTCCGTCTGAAGAAAAGAGGTCCTTGGACGTGTTGGTTGCGGAGATTTTCGTGAATCGGCAGAATTCGTTGCTTACACTAAGCAAAAATAAACTTCGCATTAAGCTCTGTGTGGACTAGAGAGACTATGATAGTTGATCTTGTATGGGTCATCGAAAGTGGGATCGTCAAACGTCATTCGAGGAGCCAGAGTGTTCTTGCGATGACTTGGGGCCCAATCCACCACGTTATGAGAGTTGGTAGCTTTTGATGTGATCACATTCACTTTGCTTTCTATCATCATTTGAAGAAAAATATCCAGTAAAATAATTAAATATATTTTGCAGTATTCTTCTTCGGTGGCTTTGCAAGCGTTGAAGAGCGTCTTATGCAGGCACAAGCGTCTGCACTTAGCCTCTGTTAATGAACTCCTACTCTCACCTCCATATGATGAAATCCGGGAGCCGAGCACCTTCGACTGAATCCGGTACCCTAGCCCCCTGGGACGTGGCGGCTGCTAACGAAAGTGGAGGAGATTGGGTGAGTCGGTATCAGAACTCATCTCTGTTTACGGATGGCGGCGGAGGTGCTTATCATCACATTAGGCAACGGCGACATCCGGAGCTATCTGGTACACCCCCTTTTTAGAGCTACTCTCACGTATTTGGAGCTCAGATCTAAAAGGTTGCCTTCAAGGTCATATCGGGACTTTAGAGTAGAGTTGGCGGCGGAGGAACCTTACCCGTCAAGGGCGGCACTCATAACCCCAGCGAGGTTACCGATACCGGAGTCATCCGGATCCTTCGGTGCCTGCTAAATTCGGCAACATCAACGCTCACGCCCCGACAGAGGACAAAGATGACAGGAGCAAGGTAGATTTCTATGATCTCCTAGAAGAAACATACGATCAATGCCCCAGCTACGCCACCAAGATCGTTCTAGAAGATTTCAGCGCTAAGCTGGACAAGGAAGACTTATTTGCTAAACTCATCGGGAAGCACAGCCTACACGACACCACGGACTAAGGCTAGGGGACGTTGTTATGGGACGTAACCTCTCTGTAGCTAGCACCCGTCGATAAGGGGACCTAGCGGTCCCCAGATCAATCAACCTTCGACCAGATTGATCACATTGCGATCGACGTCAGACTCTTCTTCTTCGATTGGCGCTACAGTCCGGGGTGGACCTGGGCCTCAACCAACATGCCTCTCCAGCCAGCACGATCTTTCGCCAGCTGCCTCCAGTTGCGCACACCAAGTTGGTTGAGGTCCTTTTCCACTTGTGTGCGCCATCTAGTGCGAGGACGTCCTCTGTTGCGCTGTCCCAATGGCTCGGTGTCGAAGATCGACGTCAGACACTCCTCCAGTATTCTTGATGTCCGAACGTTCCGAGGAGCCACTGTGGACTCGGACCATTTCCTTGTTGTAGCCAAGGCAAGAATCAGGATATCGAGAGAACAACGGAGTCGAGAAAGAGCACCACGGTTTGATGTCGCAAAGCTACAATCGCTACGGACTGCTAGGATCTTTGCCGACCGAGTTTTCCAGAAACTCTCTGTAAGTTCGACGCCGCCTGAACAGGCCACTGAAGAAAAATGGAGCCGTTGGCAAAAATCCGCCACTGATGTGCTGGGTTTTACGACACCACCTAGAACGAACGAATGTTTGACGACGAGTGCATGCAGGAACATGCAGCCAACCAAGAAGCCTACAAGGCAACGCTGCATCAAAGTCCGACCGAAGAGTCTTCGACACCGAGCCATTGGGACAGCGCAACAGAGGACGTCTTCGAACGAGATGGCGAACGAGATCACACAAGTGAAGAAGGACCTCAACAAACTTGGTGTGCGCAGCCGGAGGCAGCTGACTGTTGACAAAAAATTATCTTCTTCTCGGAAGAGCTCCATTTTCGTCGCAGTGACTAGGTGTATTATAGGATTGAACACATCTAACACGTCCCCGATTACAATGCATCCACAAAGATTGAGTGCATGGTGCGATTAATGGCATGCCGCCACCAAACAGTCTATGTGTCTTTGGATAGTGAGGCGTGGCTCTAATAAGACGCATGTAAAAAGTCATAGAAGCGAAGTTGTGAAGCAGACATTTGTCAACTGGGTGATCTGTCCATTCATCAATTGGCCGCTACGACTGAAGAGCGCTCTGTTATTTCATCTGACGCTACGTCAACGTGACGATGAATAGCCGGAACAATGAAGTATATATTCTACGGAACGTGTGAAGCGCAACGAAGTCAATATGGTCATTGGAGTTATAAAGGCTGAATGCATTCTACACTTCACATCGTTGTTGATTTCTTCAAATGTTCTTTCCTACCGGCAGCATGCCGCTAACTGCGGATGTTTCTTCACCCTTTTTGGTTCATTTGATGTTCTTCAGTATCATGATCCCTTATGGACCAGACTTTTCTCTCAATGGGATTAGAACCTGCGACCCCTATAACCAAGGGCAAGCCCTCAAGTACACCTACTGCGCCATCCAGTCGCTAAACATTTTTATAATTATTACAGAATTAGTTCTAGTACCCTTGAAAAATAATTCCTAGTGGAGCCTACAATCCACAGTCTAAAACTGTGTGCACTGTACAGGTCTATGTTGTATCGTTGGAACCTTTTCGCAGTTTCTTGTTGTCTAAATGTGCCTCGTCTTCTTCTTCTTTGTGTGGCGCTACAGTCCGGGGTGGACCTGGGCCTCAACCAACATGCCTCTCCAACTAGCGCGATCCCTGGCTAGCTGTCTCCAGTTTCGCACACCAAGTTGGTTGAGGTCCTTCTCCACTTGGGTGCGCCACCTTAAACGCGGGCGTCCTCTGTTGCGTTGCCCGACAGGTTCGGATTCGAAGAGTTTCGCACGATCTTCTTTAACATCATCCTGGAGAAGATCGTGTGAAACTCACAATGTGCCTCGTCACTCGTTATTATTTTCGCCATCAATTGTGAGAATTGTGTTCATATTTTCACCATACTGCCTGTGACTGCTCCTGTCACTCTCTCATCACCTACGAACGTTCAAATGTCATCCAACAGAAATGTTCGTGTAACCAAACAGGTGCTCTCCAAAGTCAATTAATCCACACAAAACTAGAATACCCATTGATCGAGTGTATTTCTTCGAACTGAACGCCAAGACATGAGCGTGACAAAGCCAAGTTAAGTAGTCGCGGTATCCATCCATGAGGCAACTGCACACACGCCAATAATGCATAATCGCCCACGAGTAAATGAAGCAAAGCCGCGGTTGGCTGAGGTGGCGGTTTGGTCAGGGATTCATGTCGGGCGGCAGTTAATACATGTATTTTCACCATTTCTCTAGCGGTATTCATGGTGATAAGAGCATTGTGAACGGCGTCTCGTCAGAGGATGATTCAACCGACGGTATGTGGTAAGAATAAATGCGAAGAGTTACCTAATTTCCACGCTTGAGTTGGCTTTAAGGTGGAGGATGGCATAATGATGTGCAACAATGGGAGAGAGAGAAATGCAAGTATGAGCAACCCTGAGACTATTGAGAGTTCAAAGATTTTCTTGCAGCTAAAGTGGGACAGTAAATTTAATTTTAAATGAATGCACTTGGAGAAGATGTGAAACAAAAACTTAGTCCACATCAGATCGTTCAATCAAGTAAAACAAAATAACGTTCGTGGTTAGGCCGCACTTTTTCCTTCAGTTGATGAGGGGTGGACTGTGCATTTTGTAAGGCATTCCTCAGAACAGAAGGATGCTAAGAGACTGCTTCCAGTCACATTGTATCCCTACGTTCCCAGTGACCAATGAAGATCGCAAACAAAGCTAAGTCTGCATTCGGTATGTTGTCCACAATAGTGGCTGTCTCGCTCCATCGTTGAGTCCGTGCTGTTATATGAGTGCAACACTTGGAAAGTGATCGCCTATTATCAAAAGAGCTCTTCAGACGTTTGTAAGCCGGTGGCTACGCAATCTATTAAGGTTTTTCTGGCCCACAACATGTGCTAACTGGCCATGACCCTATAGGCACCACTATTCAACGACGCAAGTGGCAATAGATTGGTCATACCCATTGAAAAGGCGGTAGTACCGTGGGAAAACATGCGATGCGGTGGAACCTGCTGGCACAAGACGGTGAAAAAGTCAGGAACTACATGCCGCAGAGCAGTAGAGGATGAGTCCCGACATTTGAGGACGATTTGGAGATAATCCTTGAGAGAAACTGCACTGGATGGCGCGTATTTGTAGTAGAAGAGCCATAAGACCATACATCGTCGCGTCTAAACTGGTGTCCGACATTCAATGGAACAAATATAAAAAAACAATGACAATGACACCTCTTGGTTAAAGGGCCCATTCCTTAAGCTGGTCAGGCTTACCATACGTAAACCATTGATGTAGATATACTTTGCTTCATAACTTCACTCGAAAGCAATCGCTAATCTTCTTGTCTCTGGTTCTCTTGGGTCCTGCCCTCTGGTTTCGGTGGTGACAACTCATCGACATTGCAAGAGTGCACCGCTGTCTATCCATCGACCAACTTTTTGCAGGCTCCTCTCCTCGTCGAATAAAAATTGTAAATTCGTTTGTAGCACGATTCGTGCGCCACCTTATATTATATAAAGATATACTTGGTCTTGACCCCATTGACAGTCTACGCCGGAGGACCTTTAACATCGAAGAGGTGATTATCTACCGCTGTTCTATCTGGATCAATACCAATTGAAGTCATCAATTATTCGTTGGAGAGCAGGTATCAGATATAAATTTAAGTCCAAGCCCTACCGGGAAATGTGTAAGCCCAATTGACTATCCGACGATTCCTGAGGAAGATTGTGCCCGGCTTTGCATTGACCGTGTCGCCATTCATACGGATTGTCACCCGAAGCAGTGCAAATTTACACAACTGTGTTTAACAAGTATAGTAATGCATACTACCACGAATTGGAAAACAGGTCTGGTGCAACCAATCCCTGAATGGGACAAAGAAAGATCTCTTCTTCCTTGCATAAGCAAGGTTTTTGAAAAGATAGTCATTCGAAGCAACCATAACTTGCCGGACAACCAGTTCGAATTCAGGGCGTGGCATAAGACCATACATGTCGCGGCCAAACTGGTGTCCGCCATTCAGTGGAATAAAGGCAAAAAACAACGCACGGGTGCTTGCCTGATTGCCTTGGAGAAAGCGTTCGACACCGTTCAACACCTCTTCCTTAAGCTGGTCAGCCTCATCATAAGTAAACCAGTGATACACATGATCTATGAGAGTTCTTCGAGAAAAATGAAGATGTAACCTCTTCCAAGGTCTTTGACATCAAAAATGGTCTGCAATGGGGAGCGGTTTGTTCGCGGGTCTTAATGCGTGTGCCGATGACTTAGTGGTGTACAGATTAGGTCCTTAGGTAGAAGTAATAAATTCAGCGATCTTGCAACGAATAGAAGTGGATTATTAACTTCCCGAAATGTGAAACTGTCCTGTTCAGGTTCCCGCTGTATGCACGCACATCATGGGCTTTGCGCACAGGCTGGCAAAAATTGACAAACATATAGAGAAGGCTCTGACCAATGCAAGAAGAGCCTTTGCTGTGGCATGTAAGCTGTTTTACGGCAGCCAACTTGACTCCAGGGTGAAGGTAGTCTGCTACATGTCTCTCATCCGTCCACAACAGTTCAACGAGAGTCCTTTCCAGATGGAAAAGATGAGGTTGTTCGAGAGACAGTGTCTTGAACTTGTGGACTTGTCTGCGGCTGTATCGTGCACCGGAGTCTTAGTACAAACGGTAATATCTCACCGAGGTCCTTTACAACGAGGCGGGCCTGGACAGGCTAGATAATTTTATTACTAAGCTGACCAGGGGGCGTATAGCACGAGCTTTGACTTCTTCCAACACCCTGGTCTTTGGCGCTTACTACTCCAACGTTATGCCCTACTGAGACCTTCCTCTATCTCGACACAATTGGCCTATTAAAAGATCCACACGGTTGTTCTGTAGTCTTCCATGTCGCACGCCGAACAGTGAACAGGCGTTCGTTCGGAGTCACAAGAATCTCCCACGGTTCAGTAGAACGATTTCTGCTCGAGACAGGAGAGAGTCTGCCAATTTTACTGGTGGTTACATTAAATCAGTCTGCGTCGCCGAAGCTTCTCAATTTGACACTGGCACATTGGCTACGCCGAAAGGCACAATCAAATCAAGACAGTATTAGCTTAGAGTACCCGTATAGGGTCAGTAGGTTAAATGGTAGAACGTTCGTTAAGTTAGTTAGGCTAGTTTTAAGCATTTTTGTCTAGCATATAAGTAAATAAGTGTAGTAGAGGCCCCTTTGCCCCACAAGGGGATGCAGGAGCTAAGGAAGTTAGTAAATGAGATTGTGGGCACCCCGTTTGTGGGCTAGGCCTTCTTCCTTCTGACTTCTAATAAATTGTCCCAGGGCTTCATTGTTCTCATCGTATTGAATCGGCTTTGTTAGCATTCCAGATGATGATTGATGTTTGAATATTTCATCAGACAGCGGAGGAAAGAAGACATTTTCTCATATTGACGGCATAAAGGATGTAAGAGGACTTAAGAAATGGAGCGTATGTACGTAAATTAAACACTGTCGCCATAATAACCACTTCGTCAAGTTTCGTTGAGTTTCGTTAAGTTTCGTTAAGTATGGTTCTATCGTGCTTACTTAAATAGGAGGCGATATATGACACTTTGGTTGGTTTTAAGCCTTTTCTTTGAGTTTTTACACGTAGTTGTGGGGTTTGACGATGCTTCTGCTTGACTCATCTTAAGTCATTTCACAATCATTGTGCCACAAAGCATAGAAACTGCTAAAGACACGACAGAAAAGTAGGAGAAGTCGTCCCAGTAGGGAAGCTAAAGGGATACGCAAAACAGGCGACAACAAGGAGTGTACCCGTACAAGACCAATCGAATCAGAAGTAGCCAGCATTTCCGAGTGTGGTAAAAAATGAATACCCCACGACTCTTATGAAAATGTCAGAGAAGCTTACACATAAAATGATTGTTATCACAAAATTTTACTACTCCTTACAAAAGTGAACTAAAAACTTTCGAAGCCCACTTCAGTTCGGCGCCCAGTCTGTCATCGCTCTGACCAAACAAAATCCGACTCGACAAATTTCCCAGTTTCAACGAGGCACCATCTTGCCCCAAGACTAGACTGTGCCTCTTAAATCCACAAATCATAAAAACCACTCCGCTCCCCATTCGGGAAATTTTCCATCAAATCGCTCGGGTTGGTTCGCGCACAATGTCACTGCTGTTTTTATGAGCTTCACAACTTCGCATAAAAAGTTATGAATCGTCAAGGATTTGCCTTTATTGGATAGTTTATTTAACGACGTTAATTATTTGACGACAATAATTCACGAGCAAAACATATGCAAGCGATGACATATGCTAAGCGCCGAATGATGTCAGAGCCGAAAAAGGGACACTCAGTGCGGCTATTATTAGAATCCTTCAGTAAAACTGGCAGACGTATAATTGTCTTTGGCAACATCCGTCGTTTCATTCATGCAAAGTGTTGCATGTCACTGAGGGAGGAAGTATAGCTGCACACTATTCGATGACTAAGTGGCTAGGTGGTGGATGTGAATCTCATTCTTGGAAACTTGTTGTTTATGCACGAGAAGCGAGTGCACTAAGAAGTGGGCGGTGCTCGTATTTGCCAGCAATGGGATGTACTGGCAAATGTGCTGTTCACGTGGACAACGAGTGTTTGAGTTCGGTTCATGCCTTGGAATTAGCAATTATGTGGATTGTAGACCATGCTTTATTTGTTTCGAATTTGCATATTTTGATACCGAAATGGTGTTTGAGAAGTGAAGTTATTGTTGTGCATGATAAATCCACATGAAGTGGGTGCACTTTGTGCTCCAGGTTGAATTTTGTTCGGGCGCCAATTTGGTTTGAGTGACTTCTGTTAGTTGGGATTGGGCACTCGGATTTGTTATGAGAAGCAAAACAATGGAATCATAATTAGAATTTGCTTACTTATTTATTACTAGCTGCAAAGGACGCGCCTTGCTTCTTCTTTGTATGGCGCTACAGTCCGGGGTGGTCCTGGGCCTCAACCAACAAGCTCCAACTAGCGCGAACTCTGGCTAGTTCTTTCCAGTTTCGCACACCAAGTTGGTTGAGCTCCTTCTCCACTTGGATGCGCCACCTTAAACGAGGGCGTACTCTGTTGCATTGCCCTACAGGTTCGGATTCTAAGATTCTTCGGGCCGGAGCTGAGTTGTCCATACGCTATACATGTACCAGCCACCGTAGACGTGGGATCTGCGGGCTCATGTCGCTGTACAGAACGTACAGTTCGTGGTTGAATCGTCTCCTCTAGAACCCGTAAACACAAACAGAACCAAAGATCGCACGCAGAACTTTTCTCTCTTGTCTGTCTTGTCCATGCCTCCGCGCCGTATAGCAGGACCGGGATGATCAGTGTCTTATATAGAATCAACCTTGTTCTTCGAGAGAGGGCTCTTTACTCAATTGCCTCTTAAGGCCAAAGAAACAGCGGCTTTCTCCTAAATCTACTGAACCAGAGAAGACCCTCGTGTTCGCGGACGATATCCGAACCGTAGAAGAGTCGCCTCTCAACCGTTACGCATACTGCGTGGTAGATTACAAGACATCCTTCCGTGTCCTGAATGAGGCCGATCGAATCCAAATGGCGCAATGCTTCAGGTGAAACAAAGCCGTTGTGGCGAACCTTCTCATTATAGATATAATTGGGGTAATAAGCCCCGAAGATCAGACGGTTGCTAGAAGTCATACCGTGACAATGTGACTTCTTAGTAATTTAATGAGCTGGAGCTTAGCAATCCTTTTCACGTTTGCCCTGTTGTACAGGACCTCGTTAGGAAAGTACTTCTTGTACTCCGACTCGGGTGTTCGATACAAACGGAGTCAAGTCCTAAGACACCGCCTATCGAATATCTACTCCATCTGCCCAGCGCGTAACAACGCCTTTTTAAAAATCAATAAGTTTCTGAAGCGTTTGGGCTATAACTATAAAGGACAAGCAAATCCTGCAAATGAAATTAATTACAGTCAGTGTGGTTCACAATTAGCGTACATCTTTAAAATGTTCTATAAGATGTAAATTGTGGTCGCCCATGGCGTTGTGGGTATATGCGTCCACTCCAACCTCGACGTCGTATGTTCGATACCTGCTCTGTGCGATAAAAATAACTTTCAGGGCCCCACCTCTTTCGAGTCACTGACTGTCTAGAAAAAGCTTCTGAAACTTCGCCATTCCAAGTCATAAAACAGTAGGTTCCTTCCACTGTTGAGAGAAGAATAGCACACGCCACATGAGTGATTGCCAAGGGCTAAGCTGTACAAAGATGTACATTTTAACCAAATCAGGTGTTCCCGAAAAACACGAAAAGCCATTTTTTGCATCCAAATTTACATAAGTGCATGTAAGGGAAATAATCTTTTCTTAGTCAAAATAGTGCATCACAAGGTCTACCTTCAATGAGCAAATTTTTGGCTTGGAACTGAAGTCTCGTGTCCATCACAAAGCTGCCCTTCTTGTGCTATAAGTTAAGAGCGTGCTGTGCGAAATTTCTCAGTAATTCATCATATCTTTGACAAGGTACTTAGTTCCGACATTAATGAGCAGTAAGCCGGAGTTCTAGCGATAAAATGTCTCATCCGTGGGGTGTTTGATTACACAACCACTAGAGTCCTACGAATTTCAGGAACTGTTACCTTCGAATGATGTGTCGGTTTTGCTAAATGCTGCACATACACTCGTGGAATTATCTTCGTTGGCTGATTCAAAAGTTGATGAGTCTTTAGATTTCGATGTTATTAGTAGAGCTCCTCATACCTGGATTCCCCAAACTTTCGGTTATTACGCGGGAATCTAAGTACGCGTATATAACTGAGTTTCCGTCATCGTTTTGCTACCCGGTATTTTTCGATTGATGTAGATCCGAAGAGGTGATATGCGAGTGTTGGAAATGGCTGACCACTGCCTGTAGTGTGGACGCAGTGTGGACACAGCAAGAACCAATTTTCAATTCCGTCCACGAAATTGGTGGAGGATACACTATTGGCAGCATTATCCGTCCCAACTGCATGTACTTTTACCAGCAAGCCCCATTCTGCTACGACAAATTCTAATAGCAAAGCCAAATTTTCTGCAGTTTATGCTCAATTCCCAACGTACAATTTTTTTAGTTCCCAATCATCGCTTATATAATCCAGGGTGACAGAAATGAAAGAATCCTGGGCTCTTGACGTCCAACCATCAGTGGTCAGAGCCACGAATTATGCAGAAGAAATAGTGTTTTTAATATTTGAAGAAGTTGGCTGTTCATAATTGGGTTCAACAACTGACCTGAAATGCTTAAAGAATTGGTAGTCCATTTGCACACAACATATAGGCGGTTGCTTGCTAGATTTGGCGGGTACTCGGTTGCGGGAATTCCCGCGAAGGTTCTCGAGTACCCGGTAAAATGTACAATTTGGAATTACCCGGGTAAAATCAAGAGCCTTAGAATGATTGTCAGCCGATAGACAAGAGAATTTTGTATTCTTTTTGAATTAACCTTTGCTATGCCCACATACTTTTACCAATCCATTTCAATGATATTCGAGAACTTGTTAATTCCAGGAACCAGGGGATAGTTATCTAGAATTTGATTGAAAACGATAGCAAAATCTGCGACATCGTATCAGCCTGTCGTGAAGTCTGTACAAGGCATATTGGAGATTATACCGCGATAAGCCGCATTTATTCGAGAAGTGTTTGTCCTTAAATACATAACAATCGGTTGCATAGCTGACCATAGCTGTGCTTGAAAAGCACATTTTCACAACAATTCTTACAGCTACCATGTAGCTGTTAGCAACGTAGCCCATTTCTTGGCTTGACTGGATTAAAAATCAAAAAGAAGAAGCATCGTTGTTGGGCCATCAAGAAACATCAATTGTTACCCCAAAAATAACTAGACTCGACATCAAAATCACTGGCAAAGCAATGTTCGCATCAGATAGAGCCTTAATCCAGCAGACCTGGGGTTCGGCATATAGCCAACAGATTGATCGAGTCATAAGGAAGCGTGCACAGCCCTTCTTCTTCTTCTTTGATTGGCCCTACAGTCCGGGGTGGACCTGGGCCTCAACCAACATGCCTCTCCAGCCAGCACGATCATTCGCCAGCTGCCTCCGAGGACGTCCTCTGTTGCGCTGTCCCAATGGCTCGGTGTCGAAGACTCTTCGGGCCGGAGCTGTGGTGTCCATCCGCTCTACATGACTTAGCCATCTTAAGCGTTGGATCCGAAGACGCTTAACAAGGTGCATGCCGCTGTACAGCCCGTATAGTTCGTGGTTGAACCTTCTCCTCTAAACGCCATCAACGCAAACAGGACCAAAGATCGCGTGCACAGCTCACAAGCGAAAAAATGAAGACGAAGTCATCGAAGCTAATTCTGGAGGCCGTGAAGAGGGCGTTCTGCAATAAAGCTAGTAGGGGAGAGAACTTAAAAGACTTCCTTGCGGCACTCCAGCTCAAGTAAAATAGGTGTGAATTTTCAAATGTCTGTGTCAAACTTTCTCTAGAGCCTGTGAAAACCGAGAAATACTTTTGTTTGAATGATTTTTCTACATCATCTGTTATTTGATGTACTTGGTCAACTATCGTATTGACGTGGAGTAAGGGAGTATAGGAAAAAATCGCACCAATACGGGGTGTACGTGTATCTCTAAATAATATTAGTCTCGACCATTTTAGACATTATAGGAAGAAGTGAAGGGGTGGCAGGGTCTATGCTCACAGGGCAAAGTTGCTGATCGCTCTCAACTTGGCGGGATGCCAGCAACGATCCTTGGCGATGCATAGATCAAGTTGACATGCAGCCTTCAAGCGGCGCCCCCTGGATAGCTTTAACAACACCCGTTGTGAGGTGAACTAATGCATGCAGCGTTTCCCCAGCGGCTGTGCGGAGGGCTAACAACCCACCCACAAAAAAAATAACTGTTACGGAAGAGCAAGCAGCCTCGGAAGACCGGACGGAACCCCAACGACGACACGGCGCGAAAAAGGACTACGATTTGCGAGTGTGCTCCTGGAATGTAAGAACACTCTACACTCCGGGGGCCGCACAAAACTAGAAAATATCCTCACGCAGTATAAAGCGGATATTACTGCGCTCCAGGAAATACGCTGGATAGGACACGGGATTATGAACAAGAAAGAGTGCGACATATATTACAGCTGTCATAAAAGGTTGCACATATTTGGATGTGGATTCGTCGTGGGAAAGCGGCTAAGGTCGAAGGTCATCGACTTCAAACCGATAAGCGATCGCCTGGCTGTGATCCGCATCCAAGGCAAATTCTACAACATCAGCCTCATATGTGCACACGCCCCTACCGACGAAGCTGAAGACTCTGTCAAAGAGGTTTTTTACGACCTCTTGGACGGTGCCTACGAAGCCTGTCCGGAGTACGATGTCAAAATCGTACTCGGAGATTTCAATGCTAAAATCGGTAAGGAAAACATCTTTGGCGGAGTGATCGGAAGGCACAGCCTCCACGACACGACAACAGACAACGGCTTCCGACTCACAGACTTTGCGACAGAACGTAATGTGGTCATAAGTAGCACAAGGTTCCCTCGCAAAAAAATCCACACAGCAACCTGGCGATCCCCGGATGGTCGAACCGCCAACCAAATCGACCATGTGCTTATTGACGGAAGACACGCGTCAAACATCCTGGATGTGCGAACATTCAGGGGGCAAACGTCGACTCTGACCACTTTCTTGTTGCAGCAAGATTCAGAGCTCGACTGTCCAATGTCAGAAGGCTGCACCAGCCGACAAGGAAAACTTTTGACATTGGACGCCTGAGCACACAGGAGATTGCCAGAGCCTACGAAGAGCAATTAAGTGAGAGACTCTCCGGTATGCCCACGTCAAGGGCCAACGAGATGTGGTTGCCTTGCCGCTCGGCCATCAAAGAGGTAGCGGAAACTACATTAGGCTACCTACCACATCCGTCAAGAAACCCGTGGTATAATGGCGAGTGTGAGCAGAAAAAACGTGCAACCGACGAGGCATACCAAAAAGCGCTGCAACGGAAAACAAGAGCAGCGCAAGAGGAGTACCGAGCTAGAAGACGGGAGGAGAAAAGGCTTCTACGCCTGAAGAAATGGTCTCTCGCAACGTCCCAGCTCAAGGATAGCGAAGAGTCTAGGGACAAGCAAAAAATAAGCAAGCCTGGCCACAGGCTTTAGGAAAGGCACCCAGACTCTTCGAAATTGCGAGGGTAACATAGCTACGGACCCACAGGGAATAGTGGATGTGTTTAAGCAGCACTTCCAACAGCTGCTTAGCGGGCCTGACCAGGAGAGAGTGATAGGGAACCAGGAAATCCCAACTCCAGTCGACGAAGAAGTCCTCCCACCTAGCTTTGAAGAAGTCGGTACAGCCATTAAAAGGCTGAAGAACAACAAAGCCGCAGGCTCAGATGGCTTACCATAGGAGCTTTTCAAAGCTGGGGGCAATGTAATGGTAGGGAGCATGCACCAGATCATGTGCCGAATTTGGGAAGATGAAAGCATGCCCGGCGACTGGAATATCAACTCGATAAGCCCCAACGACAAAAAAGGTATCCTCTTGCAATCAAAGCCACCTTGGCTCGCTCTCAAGGCTGAAGGCTGAAGACACAAGGCTTTGTGTATTCCGGCGTACCACCGAGGACATGATGGCCCAGGATGCTGTTGATGTGTACGATGTGGCCGTCAAACTCGCGGTCCCTCATGCTCTTGAAGGCCGCCTGCGTGCAGTAGAGTATCCCGTGGACGTTTGTGTTGTAGACGTCGTCGATCATCTGCGCGTCCATGTCGACGATGTTGCTCGGCCGGACCACCCCGGCGTTGTTCACAAGAATGTCTGTGCCGCCCAGGGACTTCTCGACCCACTCGAATGCGTAATGCACATCTGCCTTGCTCGTGAGGTCGCACTTCCGGATGAAGTATCTCGATTGCAGGTCCACCGGATGCTTGGGCCGGTTCTCCACCATGCCCTCGTACCGGCGTGCCTGCCCGACAACCTGCATTCCGGCCTTCAGCAAATCGTCCGCGATCCCACTGCTCGCCCCCGTGATGACGGCCACTCTGTTCTGCCAGCGTTCCATTGCGACCCGTTTGCTCTTCTGCTCTGCCTCAACTGGCATGGATGCGGATACAGTCTCAACGTCGCCTACAAGATCCTATCCAATGTACTGTGTTGACGTCTTAGGCGATTTTGCACCCCTAATCGGCACGAACCAGTACGGCTTCCGGGACGGCAAATCGACTTTAGACCAAATCTAGTCAGTTTCAAATCGATACTCATAATATTTCTATCGATTTTAAAGCTGCATACGACAGCATTCATCGCAAGGACCTATTCGAAGCGATGGCCGAATTCGGAATCCCGGATAAATTGACCCAATTCGCTTACACATACGCCAAGCACCGTGCAGTTCGGTTCAAAAACCTCTGAACCGTTCGAAATCTGAACCGGATTTCGGCAAGGAGATGCGCTGTTGCGTCATTTCTTCAATTTGGTTCGTTTAAGACAGTGCGACGGGCGGTTGTAAGCACGGAAGGCACTATCTTCTACAAGTCAGTCCAGCTGTTGGGATACGCGGATGACATCGACATTGTCGCGCGGTCCCAACGTGCTATAGTGGAAGCTTTCACGGCAATTGAGGAACAGGCGAAACGAGCTGGTTTTATGCTCAACGAGGACAAGACAAAATATATGCTGTAGAGCAAAAAACGATCCGCCGCACACCACCTAGGCCAAAACGTCACAATCGACAGCTACAATTTCGAGGTAGTAAAGGAGTTTGTCTACCTCGGGGCAAATGCAAACTCCACGAATGACATCGTAGTGGAGATCCGACGTAGAATCGCCCTTGGCAATCGATGCTACTTCGGTCTGTCAAAACAACCGGGCTCGAAAGTCCTGACTCGAAACACCAAAGTCATGCTCTACAAAACCCTTATCCTGCCAGTCCTACTTTATGGAGCCGAAAGCTGGACACTAGGTAAAACTGCAGTGATGATTCTTAGTGGCTTCGAAGGAAAAATTCTACGTCGGATATATGGTCCCGTCTGCGAGGAAGGCGAATGGAGGAGAAGACACAACCGCGAACTCTACGAGCTGTACAAGGATGTGGATGTAGTCCGAAAGGCAAAAATCCGTCGACTACACTGGCTCGGCCACATCGAGCGAATGGACAACAAGGCTGCGGTAAAGAGGGTCTTCGAATCCGATCCCCCTGGTTCGAGAAGGAGAGGAAGACCGAAGCTCCGGTACAAAGACCAAGTCATCGCGGAAACAAGACAGCTTGGCCTTGATGACTTGAAGCAGCGTGCCCAGGACCGTCACCGATGGAAGGCAACAATTGCTCAGGCTCAGACCCTTCATGGTTCGTCTGCCTGATAAGTAAGTAAGGAAGAAGTGAAATCTGGCAAAATGTTTGCATTGTCCAATTTTGGTATTTTTTACCATTTCCCACTAACCAGTCCCTAAGCTAAGGGTGAGCTATGAGACAACCCTGATCATTTTCTTGGTGTGGCAAGTGTTGCTATGGTTGGGTGTCATGTCATTTCAACTTAAGTCAGAAACCAAGCCTGTGCTTGGACCCTTGAGTCTTGATGTGTCTGTGAAGGTTTGGTCAACTCGAACTAGCATTCATTTGTGTTCCATTTTCCTACCACTCAACATCAGACTCTAAGTCGAAGCTGAGTATCCACCTAATCAAAACCAAATCTCACGTAATGACCATTAAATATAAATCTCCTCCGTTCGCTGCAAGTCATAAGAGATTAAGGTGTGAATTATTAAGTGCTCCAATCCAAGTATGTACTGCTCTGTGTCCCACTTTACCCGCAGTTCATCAGTAACCCACAACTCCAGAAGGAACACACTCGGAATACCGTGCAACTGGGCCACGCAATCATCGTGACATCTGCAACACGTCCATAGCCATTTCCTTCGTGTTTAATGGGAAGACACAAGCCATTAAACTGACAAAGAACACAACCGTGCATGGCATTCGCTTCTATTCAGCGCAGCTCTCCTCTCCACGTGTGTCACCTTTATCGCTTGTCCGTCACACAAAACGGTTGCGTCTAAGGTCATCGTCCGCGCGCCACATTTCAAATGACCAAGCGAACAAAAGCCAATACCAGTGCGTTGCGAATAAGCAGTGCTCTCTCCGAATTACCGAACAATGGAGCTCATTCAGTGAACGGCTTAATACCTCCGACAGTGCGTTCCACCACGCTCGCATTGAAATGTCTGTCAAAACAAATTTGTGGCTCATGTCGCACGGCACACGGACACCGGAGCGAATTCAGCTCCGTTTGTCTGTCCGCCCCCTGGTCGGCCGCGGGTGATGAGAAAAATCCATTAAATCCGATTTGTCCGGTTCGATGTAAACAGAAGCGTCGCCTCCGATGTCCCACGGCAACGGTCTGTTCCCACGCGCATCCATTCAAGCCTGACGGTGACGGTTGCCGGGGGAAAGGTGCAGCAGTCGCATCCAAGTGCATATGAACGATGGCTGAACAGATCAATTTCAGCTTGCCCCGTCGGAGTGCCGGTTGGACGGACTCCCATCTTGGGGAGTTCTTATGAAAGCATACCTCTGTGCGCCCATAAAGCACGCACCAGCGGCATCTGGGTGTCTTATTCCACATCCGAGCGGCTGCACAGTCGGAAGGGAGCCGGCCGCGATGCATGCTCAGAGTTGGATCGTTTATGTCAATAGAATGGGGGGTCTTGTTACGTTTGCGCTAAGTGAATTCGCTGGCAACAGCCGCCCGCAGCCATGAATGCCCGGCCATTGTCTAAAGACCAGCCAAATGGGTTTTACATTGTCAATCAGGCAGAGTTGCTGTGCCGCGGGATTGGATCACGTTCGGCCGGACAGAGGGCGGCCTTTGTTTAAGCAGACATTGGCTTTGTGATTTCTTGAAAATTACCACGAGCGGGGGATGCACATCGACATCCTCTGTCTTCTCTGTTGTGCATCATTTAATTGGTATTTGCCTCGACTTCGATTCAATTTATCGACTGGACGTGACTCGGCTGGGTAATCGAGTGACGAGGAGTCGTCATACTTCGGACGGCTGGCGATGGCAGTGAACGGCAAATCATTTTCGGTTCGAATTTATTCATAAGATGGTGGCGGTTAATTTGAAATTATTGCTCATTCAGCGGCGGTGGCGGTGTGCGGCGTAAGCGGTGTAAAAGAATTCTACAGAAATTACAAAATTATCTTCGATGGGATGGCTTTTGGTATTCCGCGCGGACGAGAGGAACGTGATTTTGATGACCCTTCGTGGGGGTGGACGAGGAATAGTTGTCTGTGCGGACGCACGATTAGGTGCTTCCTTGGTGAACACAGTGACTCATTGTGTGGCAGGTACTTTCTACATTCCTCGAAGAGGAGGTGCCTACTACATTCCAAAAGGGGAACTGACGACTTTGAGTAAGTTTTTGACAATTAGTCACGAGTGATTGTGCGTAAGTGGCATTCTCTGGTCCGTGATCAGCAAAATGTGAAATGCAAGTCTTACGGACGCTAGTCGATTGTTTGAGTTTTTTGTGATGACAAATGTTTCATTTGTGAAACGATGTTTGATGGGAGAACATTATTTGTGACACATCTGTTCTAGAGATAATTTGAGTTTTTTTGGGCAATTGTCTCAACCTCTTCAGCACATTTTTTGCCGAATGTGGTGTGGGCGTGGATGGATAGGTACCTGCGAAAGTTGGTTGAGATGTAGATGCCATATTGCTTTCAATCATAGCATTTCCGCTGCGATTGTGCCAGTTAAATTTAACGCAGGAAGGCTAGATAGACTGGACGGCAGCAATGGAAATAGACTGGTGCGGGCTACGCTATCGATCAATATTGTGTCCTCTTCTAGTTGATCTCGTATCATTGTCTGTACTAGAAGGTCCGTATCGTCGGAAATTGAAACAGGCACCATGTATCCCGTCGCTGTTCTCGATTTTTTTGCACAAATCTTCATCCTTGTCCATTCTTCTTCTTCTTCTTCTTGTGGCGCTACAGTCCGGGATGAACCTGGGCCTCGGTCAACAATCCTCTCCAGCTGGCACGTTCTTTAGCCAGCTGCCTCCAATTTCGCACTCCAAGTTGGTTGAGGTCTTTTTCCACTTGAGTGCGCCATCGGGTTCGTGGTCGTCCTCTATTGCGTTGTCCCACTGGCTCGGAGTCGAAGACTCTTCGGGCTGGAGCAGTGTTGTCCATGCGCTCTACATGGCCTAGCCATCTTAGGCGTTGATTCCGTAGACGCCTGACTAGACTCATGTCGCTGTACAGCCCGTACAGTTCGTGGTTGAATCTCCTTCTTCAAGAACCTTCAACGCAAACAGGACCGAAGATTGAACGCAGAACTTTTCTCTCGAAGAGACCAAGTGCGTCTTCATCCGCTCTTGAGATAGTCCAGGCTTCCGCGCCATACATCAGGACAGGTCTTACATAATGTGGTCCTTCGAGGGAGGGCTCTCCCACTCAATTGCCTCTTGAGCCCAAAGAAACAGCGGTTGGCACATTCTCAGTTTAATCTCCGTACTGATGTTGTTCGTACTATTAACTTGGGAGCCAAGGTAGATGAAGTCCTTTACTACCTCGAAGTTGTAGCTGCCTATGGTGACGTTCTGACCGAGTCGTCGATGTTGTGTGTCCTTTCTTGATGACAGCATATACTTTGTTTTGCCCTCATTCACCGCTAAACCCATTTTTGCCGCCTCTGCCTCAATACAAGCAAACGCTTCATTGACGGCTCGCTGAGTTCGGCCAATCACGTCAATATCGTCGGCGTATGCTAGCAGTTGAACGGACTTCTGGAAGATCGTGCCTCTAGTGTTGGCGTGTGAGTTTCGCACGATCTTCTCCAACACGATGTTAAAGAAGTCACATGACAGCGTGTCGCCTTGCCTAAAACCTTTTTTGACATTGAAGGTCTCGGTGAGTTCGTTACTGACCTTGATGGAGCAGCGAGAGTTCTCCATCGTCATCCTGCACAACCTGACGAGTTTGACAGGAATGTCAAAACTAGACATGGCGTTGTATAGCTCGTCTCTATGCACACTGTCATATGCGGCCTTAAAGTCGACAAATAGGTGGTGGGTGTCGATCTGCATCTCCTGGGTTTTTTCGAGGATCTGCCGTAATGTGAAAATTTGATCGATAGTGGACTTCCCAGGCCTGAAACCGCACTGATATGGACCTATCAGATTATTAATGAACGGCTTCAGGCGGGTACACAAAACGGCAGAGAAGATCTTATACGCGATGTTAAGAAGACTGATCCCTCGATAGTTGGTGCAGTTGAAGGGGTCTCCTTTCTTGTGGATCGGGCAAACGATACTAAAATCCTTGTCCATTGCTGCCTGATTTTATCACCGCTTCTCACGTATCCAGCAGCAATCATGCCGTTTCTGACTGCCTCCCAAGCAGCCTTCTTCTTGTTGATCATCCGCAAGTCGTTGCCCTTGTCCTCGATTGTTAGCAAGTGCTGCTCTATCAGCTGCCGCAACATTTCCTTTTCCATCCTATCCCAATTGTGCTCCCTTTCTCGCTTAGTCTGAAATGTATTCGTTCTTGTCATCTACCATATACCATGTGTAATTTTAAATTAAACCTTTATGTATTTCTTATGCTTAATTTTTAGATCCGGCAAGATAAACAAACAAGCGAACGTTTGTTTATCCCATGGTTTATTGGAACTGTAATTTTTAAGCGTGTTGGATTGAAAATTCTCATAGTTACGTTGTAAAGGAGAAACCACTTAGTGGCAGGTTAAAAAGTGACTATTTTTGACAAAAAGTGAAAGCATGCTTTCTTGCGTGTAACTAGTTCGGAGTTAAACTCTTGAAGTGGAGTCGACTATAAATTTGCGCCAAAATGAGTCCCCGAGTCAAGTTAGGTTTTAACTCTATAGTGTCACTCTGGTAACACCATTCGAGATATCATAGAAAAACAGATCGAAACTGCTACGGATGTCAAGACATAAAAACAATGAGTGAGAATCAGAACGCAGATATCCAAGCAGAATCCCTTCATGGATTCCGCAACATCGATGTACAACAACACACAAACAAATGCCGGATCCAATGGTGGAACAACAAGGATGTTCTTACACACTTTATGAGAACTGATGCTTTTAGAAGCGCAGAAATGCAGTTCGCAGCAAGCACAACTGCATTTCTGCGCTTCTAAAAGTATCCGACGATATTCGATCTGGACTCGATATTGATATGATGTCTGTGATTGTCTTTCTGGACTTTTCAAAAGCTTTTGACTCTGTTGATCATTCTATTTTATTACACAAGTTGAAGTCACAATTTTTCATTGAGGAATCCATTTGTAGACTCGTGGCGTCATATCTTGATGGAAGAACTCAGATGGTAGTTAATGGTAATAAGTATTCAAAAAGCTTACCCGTGCTCACAGGCGTACCCCAAGGATCTGTCTTAGGCCCACTCCTGTTTGTTTTATTCATAAACGATATCTCTCAAAGCATAAAACACTGCGAGCATCATATATACGCTGATGATGTACAGCTTTATAAAGTTTTCAAGCTCTCCACTCAGGCAAGCGCACTTCGTGATCTCAATACAGATCTGAACTCCTTATTTATTTGGTCACAAATGAATCATTTATCCCTGAATCCTTCCAAAACTAAGGCTCTCCAAATAAGCAGAGGAAATCTGTGCAATGCCGTTCTATCGAATATGTCTCTAAAATAAAAAATCTTGGAATCATCTTTAACGAACATCTTAGCTGGAAAGACCATATAAATGGTATCGTTCGCAAAATCTATTGTGTGTTACGAGGTCTCAGTTGAAGTCAAACTAAAGCTTATAAAGTCATTCGTAGTTCCTCTCATATTATACGGCTGTGAAATTTTCTCAAACATGGACCTTGAATGTTCTCACAAGTTAAACGTGGCTTTCAACAATTGTGCACGGTATATTTTCAATCTAGATCGGTACGCCCACGTTTCAGATTTCGCTAAAAGAATTATTGGCTGCTCACTTAATGTATTTCTTAAATATCGTACAGTTGTTGCTTTACATAAAATTATAAACCGTCAGGCACCAGAATATTTATACACAAAATTACAATTTGCGCGTTCTCAAAGAACTTTGAATTTAATACCACCTAAACATAAGTTTTTCAACACCGCAGGGCAATTTTTTGTAAGCGCAATTCATTTATGGAATGCACTTCCTCCGGAAATTAAAAGGGTAGGTGCAGGGACTTATTTTGGAAAAAAAACTTTTTGATTTTTTTTAAAACGAATTAACCACCAGTAAATCACAATGATTGTAGTATTTGCATTTTTTATTTTCTTACTTTCTCTATCCTCATCTTTCTCTTCTTCTTAATTTTTCTCCTTTCCCCCTCTTCATTTCCTTTCCTTTTCATTCCTTAGAATTAAATTAGGTTAAGAAAATAAAAATTTGTTATTTTAAGAAAAAAATCATTCCTGTACAAACTTATAAGTTTACGCTTAATTGTGCAGAGTTACATGAATAAAAGAAAAAGAAATACAAGATGCCAGAGGAACCAAGGAGGCTCTGAAACGAAATAAGCGTTAAGTGCTTAACTTAAGCTGAAGGATCTTGAGCAGGAAGGATGAAAGAGTTGTGGATCTGAAGCCGAAGGATGGCTTGGTTGCCTTCGTTATAAACATATCCAGGATCATGTACCATGAAAATTGTGGGCAAGGAGATATGAGGTCTGCGACTTGCTGTAGCTCCACAGGAAAGATGACACCTGGTCCTGCCGCTTTATATAAAGTTTGTTCAAAAGTATTCTTGGCCTGTATAGCAATGAGTGTGAGTGGCAGCTACTCTACGAGTAAAGGTAAGTAGTTTTCCTTGACTCAGCGACTGGATTAATCAGAAATTGCTGCATTTTCTGCCGTCATTGAACCCTTTGCTGTGTTTCCACCGAGATTTCTGCTTAGATCGCTAAGATCATTGAAGTAGTAGGCTAAATATATGACTGTGGGATCTAGGATCTAGATGGGAATCCTTCTAAGTCCCTAATTGCCCATAAATCAATCGTGTTTTATCCTAGTCTGTTTTTTTAATAGAGGTGGAATAGGACCTTAAAATCTAATTCAGACGAGTTCATGCTCGGCGTTAAGCAGTAGTTTCCTCCTTCAACATGGCATTAGTCAATTGGACTGTAACTTTACAAGTGGCAAGGCGCACCTTGGATGCAGGCACGATGGGGGCATCTGCACTAAGACTCTGTCTGTGAACATCCACTCCCACCTCAACGTGGTGGAAGCCGGGATTCGTGAACGTTCGACTAAAGATGTGGTACCAAGCCCCCATGGGAAGTTGGTGGCGGCTGATAATGAGAAAAGGAGGCCTCACTTTTGACTTCAAATTCTCGAAAAGTCTGGGTGTGGTATCCATTTTTTGCTTACTTACTTAAGGTGGCGCTACAGTCCGGGGTGGACCTGGGCCTCAACCAACAAGCATCTCCAACCAGCTCGATCTTTAGCTAGCTGTCTCCAGTTTCGCCCGCATAGTTGGTTGAGATCCCTTCCCACGTGCGTGCGCCACCTGAGTCGCGGTCTTGATCTACTGCGCCGTCCCTCCGGTGTGGATTCGAAGACTTTTCGGACCGGAGCATTGGTTTCCATCCGCTCTACATGACCTAGCCATCTCAATCGTTCATTCT
Organism: Eristalis arbustorum; assembly: GCA_916610145.1. Classification (NCBI taxonomy): domain Eukaryota; kingdom Metazoa; phylum Arthropoda; class Insecta; order Diptera; family Syrphidae; genus Eristalis; species Eristalis arbustorum. The sequence continues at coordinate 89,387,109 of OU744316.1, read as the reverse complement.
TCACTCTTCTGGCTAAGTCGATGTCGCTGAACAGCCCGCATAGTTCGTCGTTATACCTCCTCCTCCACTCACCATCTATGCAGACGGGATCGAAAATCACACGAAGAATGCTCTTCTCGAAGCAACCAAGAGCTGCTTCATCTGCTTTTGGCAGAGTCCATGCCTCCGCGCGATAAAGGAGGACTGGGACGATTAAGGTCTTGTAAAGCATTGCCTTGCATGATCGAGAGAGGGCTTTGCTTTCTTGCCCAAACAAGCACCGATTGGCAAGAGTTATTCTTCGTTTGATTTCAGCGTTCAGCGTTCTCAAAGTCATATCTGTCTGCTGTGACGTTCTGACCGAGACGTCGGTGTTGGGTGGGCATACACTTGGTCTTACCCTCGTTTACCGCTAAGCCCATCTTCGCGGCCTACGTTGTAATACCCACAAAAGCTCCATTGACATCACGCTGCGTTCTTCCAATAATGTCAATTTCGTCGGCATATGCATATCCATTTCTTGCAGACTGTTTAATATCAATGTGGACAAGTGAGAAGAACAATAAGCCCAAGTGTCAGTTTAAGCTGTCGTACGGAAAGGCTAAGAGGAGTCAAACTGAAGATGCCATTAAATGTATGGATTATGATGGTTTCCTTACAGAGAATGAATCTCTGGCAGTCTCAGAGGATCCTCAGCTAAGGAAGAACAATCTGTGTAGAGTTCATTGATGGGATCGTAATTAACCCGCAATGCCATCATCTTGTATTCCGAGCTATCTTGAATTATTTAGTTGCAGCTCACAACTCGCTCACTTGTACCCAACTATCCAAAGGGTACAAACATCGGACAGAAGCCTGTCGGAACGAAGAGGGACAACTCGTAATAGAATCGCAGACGATACTGAGAATCTTGTAGGGATCACTTCTGCAGACTGTTTAACGGCGAAGAGGACACCAATACCGCTGTCAGGCAGAATGTTCCACTCCACGCAATGGACGACGATAGAAGAGAACTTCGTCCTCCGATATAGACGAAGTTATGATAGCGATATCGAGACTGAAGACGAACAAAGTGGCTGGAGCGGACGGACTGTCCAAAGCAGCTGGAGATGACCTGGTTGGTCGCATGCACCAGCTCATCTGTAAGATATGGTCGGAGGAAAGCATGCCCGATGAGCGGAATCTAAGCGTCGTTTGTCCGGTTCACAAGAAAGGAGACCCCTTTGACTGCGCCAACTATCGGGGGATAAGTCTCCTTAACATCGCCTACAAAATCTTCTCTGCCGTTCTGTGTGAGCGCCTGAAACCATTCGTCAACAACATGATAGGTCCTTATCAGTGCGGTTTCAGGCCTGGGAAGTCCACTATCGATCAAATTTTCACATTACGGCAGATCCTCGACAAAACCCAAGAGATGCAGATCGACACCCACCACCTATTTGTCGACTTTAAGGCCGCATATGACAGCGTGCATAGAGACGAGCTATACAACGCCATGTCTAGTTTTGACATCCCTGCCAAACTCGTCAGGCTGTGCAGATGACGATGGAGAACTCTCGCTGCTCCATCAAGGTCGGGAACGAACTCACCGAGACCTTCAATGTCAAAAAAGGTTTTAGACAAGGCGACGCGCTGTCATGTGATTTCTTTAACATCGTCCTGGAGAAGATCGTGCGAAACTCACACGCCAACACTAGAGGCACGATCTTCCAGAAGTCCGTTCAACTGCTAGCATACGCGGACGATATTGACGTGATTGGCCGAACTCAGCGAGCCGTCAATGAAGCGTTTGCTTGTATTGAGACAGAGGCGGCAAAAATGGGTTTAGCGGTGAATGAGGGCAAAACAAAGTATATGCTGTCATCAAGAAAGGACACACAACATCGACGACTAGGTCAGAACGTCACCATAGGCAGCTACAACTTCGAGGTAGTAAAGGACTTCATCTACCTTGGCTCCCAAGTAAATGGCGCGGAAGCTTGGACTATCTCAAGAGCGGATGAAGACGCACTTGGTCTTTTCGAGAGAAAAGTTCTGCGTTCAATCTTTGATCCAGTTTGCGTTGAAGGTTCTTGGAGAAGGAGATTCAACCACGAACTGTACGGGCTGTACAGCGACATGAGTCTAGTCAGGCGTCTACGGATTCAACGCCTAAGATGGCTAGGCCATGTAGAGCGCATGGACAACACTGCTCCAGCCCGAAGAGTCTTCGACTCCGAGCCAGTGGGACAACGCAATAGAGGACGACCACGAACCCGATGGCGCACTCAAGTGGAAAAAGACCTCAACCAACTTGGAGTGCGAAATTGGAGGCAGCTGGCTAAAGAACGTGCCAGCTGGAGAGGATTGTTGACCGAGGCCCAGGTTCACCCCGGACTGTAGCACCACAAGAAGAAGAGGAAGAAGCTCACAACTCAACACAAGGTTCGAAAGCGACAACACAACGCCTTGGTTCTTGTCCTACATACAGCTCTGGCACAAAACTCATTGCGAAGAACGTTGTATTGCCTTACCACACGACAAGTTTGTACTTCAGATGACGATCGAGTCGTTCATAGAGAACCCATCGCATCAATGCACTTGTGGGACATAACAACTGGGAGTTCCTGGATGCAATACGAGTATGTTCCAGTTCGGATTTCATTGAAAGAAAAGACCCTAAAACGACTACTAATCTACTCTTAGTTCGTCTTCATCATTTGCAACGTACACTTCTCCACAAATGAGCAGCAGCTGTCTATGGATTCCCGAAAGACCCGTCTATGTACAACAGCGTGGTCATGACTCCCAAAAGTTAACGAAACTTATCGAAACTGATAATCACTTCAAGTGCACCCACGAAAGCCCTGTCTTGCAACAAATCATTAATTTACTGACTCCTCAATCGATTGACTAAATAATCGACAGCACTTGGATAATTTTCCAAATAAATCCGCCACACACCACTTATGTCACACTTTCAGACTCTGGTTGTTCTTGGCCAAGAATAACTTCCATTCGACTATTTCGGTCCCTTAAGCACATGTCCATGCACCTCCTCGGTGTCAGCTCGTCCTTACATCAGTCAGCCCCCTTGCCCTCTCTCGACAGTCCACTCGTCAATGTACAACACCCACCATTTCGTGAAAGGTCGAAAAAATTTAGTTCTCACCTCTTTAATCAAGTGAAAGTGAATACCACCCGAAGGTTTCGCTGTTTGCTGATAATGAGGTAAGCCCCCCACTGCCCGAATGGACTCCGATTGGGGGAGTGTAAAACCCTCACTTTTACTTCAGCGATTACCACAAAACGAACGGAAAAAAAGAGCAGCAGTCTCTTGGGCAAGTTGGTTAGGTTTGCTTACAATTAACTGGGCAACGGGTTCATTGTGTGATGGAGGGAAAAAAAACCGAACAAAAAAACGCACAAAAATGGGGGCAATTAATGCGTACGCTTTCTTTCGCTGTGCATTTAATTATACGACGTGACGATATAGTCATTAAGAGCATGCCTTTCGAGGCGTTGAACGTTTCGGCGGACATGTTGTAAGAGGTAGGTAGACGCTCCATCGGCGGAACAAAACGGGAGCATTTCTTTGACATCTTCTTTCTTTGAGCCGTGCAATTGAGAGCGGCTTGAACAAGACGGCTATTATCTTGGGAAAATGTACCACCGGAATGGACTAGTTTGCGGTCGGTGTGATTGCCATGGGAATTGCGCGTTGATTGTATGTTGATTCTTCAATTATGATGGCAGATGTGAAAAAAAACCGCTTCAATTGAGTTGACTATTGTTTGGCCAACGCGTCGAAATCAAATTGTATCAGATTCATTATTTGGGCCGGGCTACGGAGTGGATATCTTGATAATTTTTGGCACCGGCAAGGATTAGATTGCAGCATGATTCCAGCACCAATTGACGTAGATGCATGTAAATTGATTTTTCTTGCAGTTAGGTTGGGTTATGGGGCTACCAGACCATTGTCGATTCATTGTGAAACCCAGACCAATACCACTAATCGACAACATCAGTGATAGTGACGCTAATTTGATCCCAACGGCAAATGGTGACTGGAACAGATTTGAAATTCAGGGAAAAGCGTTTTAACCCTGCTTTCACTGGTGTTCGAACCGAGGACTCCCTCAGTAACCTAGGGCAGCACTCAAGCATCTGCATCATCCGGCCGTTTCGTGTAGTTAAGTCAGCACAATTATTCGAAACTTAACGAAACATAATCAAATTGAACGAAACTTAACGAAACTGATTTTTTTCTATAATCGTGCATTTTTAATGTTCAAACGAGATTTAAAGACCTAAGATCATTCACATTAATATCACAAGGTTCAGCCATCGGCTTGATTGACTGCTACAACTTCACATGACAGACAAACCTATGCCATAGCCTAGCCATACACTTAAATATTGGAGCGGTTGGGCACGCGGAGGGCCAAGGACAGAGTGTGTATATTCATTGCATTTTTTCATCAAAATTCGTGGACTTTTCAAGCTCTTGGATATCAAGCCGCCTACAAGTGTGTGTGTAGAGACAGCACAGAAAAATGCATTTGCTAATGAAGACCGCGACATGTCCATTCGCAACGATTGGGATTGTGTTTCACGGGTTTTTAGGCGGTTTTAAACAAATGATACACATCACGCATTAACTGCACCTAAGCGACCGGCCAGTGAGCGTGCGGAGGTCAACTATTATTGCCTCTTTGATCCGATGACTAGCATCAGGAAATCGAAGAGCACTCCACTCCGCCGGAGCATAAGTCACACCAAAGTGACTCCCGCTACTCTTTAAAGATTTCGAAGATGTTTTTGCAGTTTTGTACGCACGAGAAACAAAGCTCCTGAAACTTTGGACACTGAACTGTGCTCGGTGAGCAGCTCACATATGTCTGGCCTCGAAAGGGAAATCGCCCGGACAAATCGAGCAATCGTAAGATTGAAGTGGCCGAGGTCTGAATTTGAATGTTGTCATTTTCAGAAGCGGGGCCCTTAAACATAAAACAGTGTTTCATTTGGCAGTTCTCGACATTTTCATTAATAGACTTCCGAACAAGGTTTTCAAATACAAATATCGATGTCTCGATGATGTCGATGTGTCACAGAACTGCCTTAAGATGTGAATAAAGAATGGTGCAACCTCACCATTCGGACTGCTAGGATCTCTGCCTTGCGAGTCCTCCAGTAAACTCTCTGTAAGCTCGACGCCTTCTGCACAAGCCATCGAAGAAGAATGGAGTCGTTGTCAAAAAGCAATCAAAGAAGCAGCCACTGAGACCACCTAGAAGGAACCCATGGTTTGACGACGAGTGCAGGCAGGCGCATTCAGCGAAGCTAGCAGCGTATAAGGCAACGCTGCATCGAACAATGAAGGCTGTTCGTGAGCTCCGCGAACAGAAGAGAAGCGAGAATTTCTTTTTTTTTTCATGAAAGGCGCGCGGTCGAGGAGATGGAGAGGTGTTATGGCAGGAATGACGTTCGAAAGTCTTATCAAAGCGTGAAACAATTATCCAACGGATATAAGACTCGGACAGTAGCCTGTCGGGATGAAAATGAACAACTGGCAGTAGAGTCACTTCTGTGAACTGTTAAACAGCGATGAGGACCAAAATACCGCTGTCAGGCAGAATGTTCCACTCAATCCGAACGATCACGGACGAAAACTCCGTCCTTCCGGGTTTGACGAAGTCAAGATAGCGAAATCTAAAATGAAGTCGAACAAAGCTGCTGGATTGTTAGGACTCTCCGCAGCTGGAGATGATGTGGTTGGGCGCATTCACCAGCTCATCTGTAAGATGTGGTCTGAGGAAAGCATGCCCGACTAGTGGATTCTCACTATCGTTTGCCCGGTCCACAAGAAAGGAGACCCCTTTGACTGCGCGAACTATAGAGGGATCAGTCCTTTTTAACAACGCGTATCGCATATCTGCTATTTCTGTGTACCCGCCTGAAGATGTTCATTAATAATCTGTGAGACGACACTAATTAATGCCCGCGCTTCTGGCGAAAAGAAATTGATGATGTGGAATCATTAGAAGAGACAGCGGGGCCAGCGCGAGCTAGTCAGAAACGATATGAACGATGGTATGTTAAAGTCTATGTGAATGATTAGACTACCAACAAGTGCAAGATGTATCATTTCGATCAGCACCGATTCTCTCGATAAAATAACACTCCTTGCTGCCAAAATAATCGAAGTTAACGAATCGACAACAGTCAATGCAGTGTCCGCCGAAAACCTTCTGCCGCAGTCTACTGTGCAAAAACAACAGAAATCACAGCGGAGATTGCATCTATAAAAGTCAATGACTCTCACGACGTTGCACGAGGTATGTTGTCACCACCGGATGTAAAATGAGATTCAAACGAATGAACCAAAAGCATTTTAAAACAAATTGTAAAAATACGCATCATCGACTGGATTGTGGCCTGAACTCAATTAAACTAGCTTAAGATTTAAATTCGACTTCAGGTTCAACTGAACTTAAGTTTAAACTCACTTTGAAGCCTCTCAGAAACTGGGCATTAGAGTTAGGAGCCTAAGGCTCAGGCGACTTTGAATTCAACGTCGAAGCAGTTTAGAAAATTAAGTTTTTGTAGATAAGAGGTGTTTCCAAACAAAATAAAAGCAAAATTAAGGTCTCTCCACTGCCAACATTCATAAGGACTCAGATCATTTGGTAAATCACCGAATCCAAATAAAGAACCGGAAGGGAATAATTTGCAGCAACCGTCAAGCATGGTGGGGATTCGGCTAATGTGTAGGACTGTCAGGTCAGCTGCTGGACCTGGTTGTCTAAAGGGTGATTTTTTAGCTTTGATCTTTTTGGCAACACTGCTTTAAACGGCTGACTATCAATTCGTGTTTTGTTTCACTGTCAAACATCTTCAGTTTGGTCTATAGCTTAACCATGAATCGTCTTACAAACGAACAACGCTTACAAATTATTGAATTTTTTTTATCAAAATGCGTGCTCTGTTAAGAAAGTTCATCGCGCGCTTCTTCCAATGACGAAGCTCATTTTTGGCTCAATGGGTACGTAAATAAGCAGAATTGTCGATTTTGAAGTGATCAGCCAGAAGCATTGCATGAGCTACCAATGTATCCAGAAAAAGTCACAATTTAGTGCGGTTTATGGGCTGGTGGATCATCATCATTGGACCGTACTCCTTCAAAGATGATGCGAATCGTAACGTAACTGTGAATGGGGAGCGCTACCGTGAGATGATATACAACTTTTTTTTGTCCAAAATGCAAGAGCCTGACTTGCATGACATGTGGTTTCAACAAGACGGGGCCACATGCCACACACCACGCACAACAATGGACTTATTGAGAGGCGAGTTTGGTGAACATTTTATTTCACGTTCGGGACCGGTCAATTGGCCGCCTAACGCCCTTAGACTATTTTTTGTGGTGCTATGTTAAAGCTCTTGTCTATACAGTCAAGCCTGCTTCAATTGACGCATTGGAAGACAACATTGGAGCATTTATTCGTGACATACCGGCCGAAATGTTGGAAAGAGTATGCCAAATTTGGACTAAGCGGATGGACCATTTGAGGAACAGTCAAGGTACCCATTTGCATGAAATAATCTTCAAACATTGAATTAAATGGACCGTACTATCGATTCAAATAAGGATTTCATGCAATTTTCTGAATTTTACTCTCATCATCCCTGTTATGCTCTATGGCCCAGAGACATGGACGCTATTGAAAGCCGATAAAGAAGCTCTTGCTCGTTTTGAGAGCTATCTATGGTTCTGTTTGCCTTGATGGCGTCTATAGGACAAGATTCAACCACAAACTGTACGGGCTGTACAGCGACATAAGCCTAGCCAGACGTCTACGGATCCAACACCTACGGTTGTTGGGCAATGTAGGGCGTATGGACAACTCATCTCCGGCAAGAAGAATCTTCGCATCCTAGGCTGTAGTGAAACGCAACAGAGAAGGCCCGCGATTAATGTGGTGCACCATAGTGGAGAATGACCTCAACCAAATTGGTGTGCGAAACTTGAAACAGCTAGCCAGAGAACGCGCTAGTTCGAGAGGCTTGTTAGTTGAGACCCAGATCCACCCCGGAATGTAGCGCCACACAAATAATATGGTCCAACTCTCACCTACGCTCATGAAATTTGGGTAATGACCGAAGAGTACAAACTATCGCAAAGAGCGTGTTGGCTCGTGGCGTTGTGGGTAGTTATATTTCATTTCTTCTTATTTAGCGATCAGCGGAGGTAAGCATACCACTTAGCAGATACAATGGGAAATCCAGAGTATAGGTCTTCGCTATATCTATTGTTCCTCGACTTCGAGTAGGCTTTCGAAAGCTTGAATCGAGATGCTATTTGGTCGGCCTTGCGCAGGAGAGGTGTTCCGGAAGAACTAATTGCTATTATAAAGGCTACATATGAAGGTAGTACATGCAACGTCTTGCACAATGGTAAGTTGTCAGAGGAATTTGAGGTCCAAAGTGGAGTCCGTCAAAGGTGCATACTGTCACCACTGTTGTTTCTTGTGCATTGATGAACGGAAATTATGGCATTCGATGGACTATGACATCTTATCTTAAACACCTTGACTACGCTGATGATGTTTGTCTCCTTTCGCATAGGGTAATGAATCTTCATTTGATGGTCCATAATCTAGAAACAGAGGCAAACAAAGTGGGGCTCAAAATAAACACGGCAGAAATTAAAGCCCTTAGTATTTCTGACAACCGCGCCAAACTGAACATTGCCGGACAGGCAGTCGAGCTTTCCATATTTAGGAAGTGTGGTCTCGGCTAATCGTGGTGGCACCGAACTGGACGTACGCAACTGAATCGGGGAGGATAAAGCTGCGTTCGGAATGCTATCCACGATCTGGAGAAGCAATGTCATCAGCTTAAGAACCAAGCTGCGACTGTTCCGCTCCAACGTAGAATCGCACCTGGCAAGTGGACACCATTACCACGCGAAAGCTGCATTCTTTCGTAAACACGAACCGTATCTCTAACGAGCACTTGTACCTAAGAACGGGGCAGGAACCTATAAACATCACAATACGAAGGAGAAAGTGGCAGTGAATTGGACACACCCTACGGCGCGAAGACAATTCCATTGCGAAGTACACCATGCAGTGTAATCCGCTTACGCAGGCAGGCAGAACAGCGGGACGTCCTAGACAAACATGGCGCAGAACAGTTGAAAAGGAAACGAGTTCATTAGGAATGAGATGGAGGGAGCTCAAACGCGTTGCAGAAATTCCAACGAGATATCGCGCAGTCGTGGTTGACGCCATATGCCCCCCGAGGGGTTAAAGAACTTAAGTAAGTAAGTATTCTAAAAAAATGTGAAAAAATGGACATTAGAGTAAGGCGCCTCAGGCGACTTTGAATTCAACGTCGAAGCAGTTTAGAAAATTAAGTCTTTGTAGATAAGAAGAGTTTGCAAGCAAAACATTTATAAGGACTAGGATCATTTGGTAAACCACCGAAACCAAATAAAGAACCGGAAGGAAACAATATGCAGCAACCCTCAAGCAAGGTGGGGAGTCAGCTGCTCGACCTGGCAGTCTATTTTACTGTAAGTTAAAGTCTTCACTGTGAAACTGGGCATAAGAGCGTCTTTGGTACAGTCCAAGGAGGACAATTCGTTGAGTCTGTCTCAATTAGGCAATAGGAAGAGTTACCTGGGAGGCTCAACGGACCTTATGTACAGGCGTTCATTCCTGCATGATTTCTGTTCTTCTGGCACTTAGTTTGGAAGTGGTCGGAAAATAAATATTCTCCCTTGCGAATTCAAATAATTTCAACCTAAATTCAAAAGAGTCTAGATAAAAGAAACGATTACGACCCCTCGGCAACACAAACTTCCTGTTCAACACATCCATCTGGCCGTGCCATTTGACAGCCTGAACCCTTATCAACAAGTTTCCCCCATTGCAAAATCATTGAACCCAATCGCCCCCTTTTTTTCAACCGCACAAAAGTGCTCCTCCTTCCTGAGCTAAAACAATGCAACACTCCGAATAGGACTGTCTGTGACTGTCCATAGTTCACTCAACCTGCTAAGCGCCGTCAGACCATGAAGCTCATTATGCAAGATTCAAAAACAACTCACCGTAGGTGTCGCACGCTGCACGCAATGGAAATCCGTTCAAAATGATCCTCAAACTTTCACGTTTCACTCTGCACAATATTTTTTCATATTTTTTTTTCTTCTTCTTTCTCACTGAACTTGTGTTTCACTTTTCATATGGAGCCGTGAATTAGACTCGTGTTCCACACAATTTTTCGGATCCAATTCGTCTGAATGAACGGCGAACGACGGTGATGGGGGGTTGGAATAAATTAAACTCACTCAACTGTGATGCACTTAATTTGCATTCGCCTTCACTTTAGACTTTTGTTAAACAGACACGCACTTCACCGCGGTGTTTCCTTATTTTTTCCCCCAACAATTTGATTATTATTTTTATCACCAATTTCACTTTTAAATTTAATTTTAAAACAGAAAATTTAAACGCAAAAAAAAACACGGACAAAAAATCCGCCGCGCAACAATTTATTTGATTTACTTCACTGTGGGTATGTGCGGCAGAAATGTAATCTCGGGGTAAGCGAGCGGAGCTTGAATAAAGCCGAGCGAACGCGCGCGGGACAGAAATTTATTCGCACAGTTAATGGTCAATTAATTTTGCATAATCCACAAAAATCCGCGAATGATAAAATGACGATGCCGAAGATACTGTTGCACGACACTGAACATGCACCGATTCGACTGTTGAATTGGTTGGAATTATATTTTTATTCCGGTTAGTTTCACTGCAAAAAATTAAAGATAAAAATATAAAATCGTTGCAATTTATAAAAGGGATGTAAATTTGTGGGCTTTTTTTTCGCGGATGGATTGGAATTCAAACGAGTTTAAGTGCTGTTGCGTCGGGTGTCAGTCATGAATGTTGATGTCAAGCAAATGTTATCAAGTTCAGTGGACGATGTCAAAGGCGGCGGGACATTATGGACGGACAAGGCTTGATGCGTGATTAAAAATGCTGATCAGATTCCAAATGGTTTCATGTCGCTGGCTGTTTTTCAAAAGAAGCAACAGAGGGCGCCCTCGAAGGACTAGACCCATCTGATTGTCACCTATTTTGACTCACTTCAGATTGACAGGAACCGGAAGTGAACAGCGGCATAGAAGGTTCTTCGACAGGAGCAACGACAGGAGCCCTCGAAGGCCTGACTCTTCTGATTGTGACGTAGCTTCAGTCACTTCAGATCGGCAGCAACCGGAAGTGAACAGCGTCATGAAATGTTCTTCGAAAGGAGGAACAGAGGGCTCTCTTCGAGGCCTCTACTCTTCTGATTGTCTTCTTAAGATTGACCGCGACCGCAAGTGAACAGCGGCTTGAAATGCTCTTCCAAAGGGACAACAGAGTAAGACTAGAACGCCCACGAAGGCCTAGACTCTTCTGATTGTCACCTAGCTGGAGTCACTTCAGATTGACAGGAACCGGAAGTGAACAGCGGCGTATAATGTTTTTCGAGAGGAGCAACAGAGTGAGACTGGGGCGGCCTCGAAGGCCTAGACTCTACTGCTTGTCACCTAGCTGCAGTCACTTCAGATTGACAGGAACCGGAAGTGAACAGCAGCGGCATTAAATTTTCTTCGAAAGGGGCAACAGAAGGCGCTCTCCGAGCCCTAGACTCTTCTGATTGTCACCTATCTCCAGTCTCTTAAGATTGACCGGAACCGAAAGTGGACAGCGGAATGAAAAGTTCTTCCAAAGGAGCAACAGAGTGAGACTAGGGTGCCCTCGAAGGCTTAGACTCTGATTGACCGACATGGGAAGTCCCAAGTTGCTGACTTTCACCCACTGCCCCTCAAACGTCACCTCGTCAACTACCGTCACGATTAGAAATTCATATGGCACATCATTTCACGCTCCTGCTCACAAAACTTCCACAAAAATGACCAACAGTCGAACTAGTACAATTTTTGACAAGTTCCCGTAGAGCTGATTGTTTCCCAGTGTCAGTGTCGAAACTTTGCTTCATAACTTCACCCTAAACCAATCGCTAAACTTTTTGTCTCGCGTCCTCTTGTGTCCTGCCCCTCAGTTTCAGACACTGCAAGAGTGCAGCGCTGTCTATCCATCGAGCAACTTTTTCGAGGCTCCTCTCCTCGTTCGATAAAAAAGTTCAAATTCCGTTTCCCTCTCTCTCTCGTCATAATTTACACGAACCAAAGCAAAATGTCCTTTTGTTCAGATTTCCCAAGTCAGTGCAATGGAAGTCAATTTCAAGTTTCACAAGCCTTTGGGAATTGGTTTTGGTTCGCTTTCGTTTTTTGTGTTTCCGGGAATCGAGGTGACTTCGAAGGACAAACACGAGAGCAAATCATGTTAGAGCCTAAAAGTGTGCCAAAGGTCAGCAAATTTCAAACTTTCACTGGAAATGGATTCCATTCAATCCATTAAAGCAAGGGGGAGGCAGGCAGGATGGGTGAGCGACGACATTTAAGAATGCGCAAAGTTGACCAAAGTGGTGGCTCGTGGAGTTGGGGGTGTGTGCGTCGACCCCAATTTTCTCTTGAACCTCGATGTTTAGGTTCGATCCCTGGTCTGTACGACACAAATTATTTTCACGTCCCTATCTCGTGCGAGTCACTGACAATGTTCAAAAAGTACTTCCTGTCTAGAAGAAGCGTCTCAAACTTGGCTGTTCAGTGTCGGCATGAAACTGTGGGTCCTTTCCACTCGTGAGAGCACAGCACGACTTGATGCTGAAAAGCTAGGGCCTGGTCCTCTATGGACTGGAGCGCCACCCATATATTATTAAATTGAGCTAAGGTTGACATCAGGAACAGAAAGAAAAACGTGTCTCTCAAGGTGTCGACAAATAAACAAGAATGCTTCCCGCATCATTTCTGTTCTACATCAGCAGCAACCGTCCACACAAATCTTCTGCTTAGATGCAATATTTCCTGCATCATCCCAAGTTGTGTTAAAGAACGCAACATAAGCTAGTGACCACCGTTCAGTCTGTTTCGCGAATCGAAAGAGAAATTTAAAATCATTCATGCGGCGTGGTGCCTGTTGCAACTCATGACTCGGTCGACCATCAGCGTTCATCTTTGTGACACTATTTTGGCCGGACACGCACTGTCACGCCTTCTAATAGAGGCTACGTACACCAGTGATCACGAGAACTTGAGTGGATGCACGTGCCAAGAAGAATGGACCTGCTGTGGTGCCAAGGCAGGGATCCTTTAATTTCGCTAAGAAAGAAGTGATATACTGGAAATAGTTCTTAGATCCCGTAGACCATTGAAGAAGGATAACTTGGAGTACCCGTCCTGTATCTAAGCGACGATAGAATCGAATGCTAGGAGGTACTATCAACTTCATAATGAGAAAGAATTCCTCATCTCGTTCTTCTTCCAATGGCGCTGCAGTGCGGCGTGAACCTGGGCCTCAGTCAACAACGAGGCAGACAAATTGTAAAACGAAATTATGGCCAGCTTGTCAACTTGTTTTTGGACTCGAAAGTATCGCCCAAATGCTCCTCTATTCAGGCACCCCCAACTGCTACCGATGCACGTAGACGCCTATGGAATGGCCATGGAGACGTTTCCGTAATTACTTGAAATAATGCAGTTCGAGGTGACCCTGGGCCTGTATCCTACTACTGGTGTTGCGTGGTTGGGACCCACAGTTTAAAGCGAAGTTGGAGAAGCCTTTAGTTTCATTCTAGAAAGAGTATACTGATTGAGCATTGTAAGTGACTCCAAGGATATGAGGTCCTCAAAGTCTACCGAGAATCGAACCTAGACAACGATGGTTTCAGCGCTGATGAATCGACTCAGAGGCATACATAGTCACGGGCACTCACAGTGAAGGGGAATCGAATCTAGACACCGTACACTCAAGTGCTTAAGACTCGATGCAGAAACACACAATACTACAGCCACTTACACTGAAGAGGCTCTTATATGCATTCTAGGCAGTGGCTACTCCTTAAGCTTGGTCAGTCTATGAAAGTCACAGGTGTTGAGGATAGAAACCCTCGCACGTCGATGCACCTTAACACTACACCGCGGCAGCCACGAGTTAAATAAGTCAGGTCCACAATGCGAATCACAGGACTTGTCCTAGTGACAGACTAGTACAAGTCAGGGCTGGATGGCGCAGTTGATTGAGTGCCTGTCCTTATAGGAATCCTCGGTTCGATTCCCAGTGAAAGCTTAAGTTAGTATGCTTTTATCTGGTTCGGTGACCATTTGAAATTGGGATTAAATTTACGGCGCTGGGTATCACAAAGGACCAACCATGGTCTAAGTGTCCACTCAGTTTCGCTAGCAGCTCAATACCCTAACCTAGCCTAAAGGACTTAATATAAGCTCGAGTCTTAGGTACAAATTTGTCTTTAGACTTCGAGCCTCTTCATAATTGACACGAGTTCTAAGAGCCGAAGCAGTGGCCTGACCTTGTTGCATCCATTAAGGATGGTATGTCCTGCTCATCATGTAAACAACTTCCAAATGAGCGAACAGGTCCTCTGAACTGAGTTCTCGGACTCGCGTGTATTGTGTGAGAAGTTATTTCGTCTTGTGGGGATTAAACGCATACTAAAATGATGTTGGTTCCCAATTAAGACCTAAGACATCTTATGTATACTCTCATCCTGGACTATATGTCCATTCTTATGCCACTTTGATTACTCTTAAATCAGACCAAGTCATGGCGGATGTAAGACAGCTTGGCCTTGATGAGTAAAAGCAGCGTGGCCAGGGCCGTCTCCGATGGAAGGCAGCAATTCCCCAGTCTCGGACACTTCTTGGGTCGTTAGCCTGTTAAGTAAGTATGTAGATCAGTTCACGAGAGTCGAATATTGCTTCTTCTTCATTTTTAGGGGACACTGTGGATCGGGGGATCTTAGCCTTATCCAACTAGTCGCTTTAGTCCTATCAGTAAGGCTTAATGAGAAGTAGAAACCCACTTCAAATGTTGTTGGCTAAACATGCAAAGGCTTTGGTAAATAAGTAAAATTTTCTGAAACAGGCCGCAATATCCTTTCTGGTGAGGCTCATTGGTTGAGGCCCAGGTCCATCCAAGACTGTAGCGCCAAACAAGAAGAAGAGGGTAGTCGCTCACTTGTGGCAAAGCTCACACTTGCTTGGACCCAAACTCTTCACAGTCAGTCTAAGGCTTGGAAGGAGAGTGGGTATGCTTTCTTGAGAATCCAACTCATTAGTATGAAAGGAATTACTGATTCTTAAAATTCCCAAACGTCTAACGACATGGGTATCACGTAATTAACGAGGTATCCCTGCGGAATAGACACCTTGGCGTGATGCAGGAGCTTAAGTTGCCTCACTATTCCCGCCGAACAGGAATCCCTGGCGACACAGCATAGCTGCAGTCTAAAAAGGAGCTCCGTACAGCAGCACTGATGAGTTAACGATTATTACAATAATAATAAGAAAGGAGACCCCTTTGACTGGCCCAACTATAGAGGATTCAGTCACTCAGCCGTTTTGTGCGAATACCTGAAACCATTTGTCAACCGCCCTGATCGTTCCTTACCAAGGCGGTTTCATGGGCCTGGGAAGCGCACCATCGACCAAATTTTCACACATCGGCAGATCCTGGAAAAGGCTCAAGAGACGCAGGTCGACACCCACCACCTATTTGCCGATTTCAAGGCCGCATATCACAGCGTGCATAGAGGCGAGCTAGATGTCTAGTTTTGTCATTCCTGCCAAACTCGTTGTACGGCGCAGAGGCATGCATGCTATTGAAAGCGGATGAAGAAGCTCTTGGTCATTTTGAGAGAAAAGTTCTGCATGCGATCCTTGATCGTTTTTGCATTGATGGCGTCTGGAGGAGAATGTTGAGCCACGAACTGTTGGAGCTGTACGGTGGCACGCTTGACATGGCTAGGTCTTGTAGGGCGGATGGACAGCACAGCCTCGGCCCGAAGAGTCTTCTATTCCAAGCTATTAGGTCAACGCCACAGAGAACTACCTCCAGCGACATGGCACACAAGTGAAGAAGGACCTCAACCAACTTGGTGTGCCTTGCTGGAGGCAGATGGCTGGAGAGGCATGTGGGTTGAGGACCACGTCCATCCTGGACTGTCGCAACAAACAGAGTGAAAGAATGGATTTATTTCAAATTTATTCATTGTAAGAATAAACGAAAATGTTTCACAGCCCCTTCGTTCAGTTTCGTTCATTTCTGAGAATTGTCAGAGGTCAACCAGACTTATTACGGTTGGATTCAGGCAGAATTAAAGGTGGTTGAGTTTACTAATTGGAAATCTTGACAAACAAAATGTCTATTCTTCTCAAAAGAGGTGTATTTTCATTACAATGACTAGGTCATTAGACAAGCCTCAACAAAGATTTTGATTTATAATCCAACCATCCCACATTTTTCGATAGTTGATCACGAACCAACGAACATTGTTTCAATGTCAGGCCAACTCGGCATATACAAGTGGAGAAGGCTTGAGGCTCTGTGTGGTTCTCCCAAGACAACAACCGATTCAAGATGCCAAAAATTGAATTTGGGCCAAATAACGCCGACTTTCAAGACACATCTTCTGCATGTGGTACCATCCGGGTTGGACATGGGCATGAGCCAACGAATCTTTCAAAACAGACACAAATCTTAAAAGTTTATTGTGGAGATCGTGGCCGTTGTGACGTTAAGGAAGTATGCGTCGATTGCTACGCATCCTGGTACAAAAAAGAATTCTTTAATACACGACGCTTGGCACTGGCTTGGCTTTCGAGGTTGGCACACGAGATCCATCCAGTCTCCACGGAACAATGACAGGCACCAGGCAAGTAGTTGCTGTACAAGCCTGGTCCACTTCCGGCTGCAGCGCCGCCATATATTCCATTTCACTGCACCGCTATTTAAGCTGAGATCGCGAGAGCTTGAAGGGCTGGAACCCAGCTTCATTCTGAAGTCTAACGCCCAGGAGGAGGCAGAAGATAATTTTCTGTTCAAAATCCAGTCTGTGGAGACTCAGAATCTCCTCTGCTCGAAGTGTGCCGTAAACCAGGTGTTGCGAGCTAACATTTTTTAACCGTCACTACATGGCTGATTCTGGTGGCCCATGGGGTTGTGGGTGAGTGCGTCGACCACAGTGCACTTGAACCTCGACGCCGTAGGCTTGATCCCTGGTCTGTACGACAAAACAATTATGTTCACGGCCCCACCTCTTGCGAGTCACCGACAATGCTCAAAGGGGGGTTGTGGGTATGTGTGTCGACCTCAACTTCGACGTCGTAGGTTCGATTCCAGCTCTGAGCGACAAAAATAATGTTCACTACCCCACCTCTGCTCAAAGAGTACTTCCTGTCTAGAAGAAGCTTCTCAAACTTGGCCGTTCAGAGTCGACATGAAACTGTGGGTCCCTTTAACTGGTGCGAGCACAACACGAGTGGTTGCTAAGAAGCTAGGCCGTGGTCCTCTACGGGCTGTAGTGCCACCCAGGAGTAACTTCTATCTTCACCAAAGTGGTCACTCTTAGCCATCCCTTATGGAAATAACGGTCATATGGAACACCGTCTCAAATCAGGGCCCCTCTCCTCATTTGGGCACCGCCGAGAAAAAATGTCCACAAGACTGCCCGCTGTTGTAAAACGAACCCACTGCCGCCTATTTCCTGTGAATTGTGGTCTCTGGTTCATGGACGGAAGCCTGTAATCAAGTAATCAGAGCTCGAGGTGAAAGCAATGTCTCAAGCTTCTTCCCCGTAATCAGAGCTCGTTTTAAGTGCAAGACGACCCGATAATTCACGAGATTCCCACGAAAAGGCTCCTCCTCACAATTTCTTCCCCCACACCACTGGAAACTTCTTCAAAAATCCATTTAACTCCACAAAATCACGTCGCATAGCCAGTGACAAAATCTCACACATCGTCACATATTCTCCTCAGAGATCCTCTCCGACAACCCGAAGGTCGCCTGTCTGAAGTGCACACTCCAGTGCATGGTCAAGGTCGGTAAAAGACCAACGACGCCGATGAGTACATCACGCGATCGGAATATCTCAATAATCTGCGAATCCACACGAACTAGAGCACTCCCGACAGACCGATAGTCCACTTGTCGATCTGACCATCACTTCAGCTGCCCGCCGTCGCAACACTCAACACTGTTGCATGACATTGCCCACCCCCGCGATTGCACTAATCAACAACAACAACAACAGCACTTCATCGGATGCAAATTCAAACATCAAAGACCCGGAAAAAAAAAAAACACACAAATCGCACACAAAATCCAATCGAACCTTGCACTCCGCTTCCGGTTTCGACGCCGACGACAATTTTTCCGGAGTTCTCGCGAAAAACGTTTTTTTTTTTAAATCCGTTAAATATTCTGTTTTTTTTTTTTTTGCTTGTTTGTGGGAGAGATGGGAAAATGGAATATTTTTGAAGTACTCGCTCGTCAACGGCACGTCGCACGCGTGTTACCAATCAGCACGATAACCGAATGTGAACTGGAAAATCAGTCGGAGTCTCGGTGAAGCGAGATTCTAGGTCGTTTGGTAATATTGGGTAGAAACCGTTTTTCCTTACCCTACATCCCATCCGCTGTGCACGGAGTGGGAGCGAGCGAGCGAGAGCGCAGCATACGATGGGTTCGTTGGTGAACTTCGAAACCCGGTCGCGTTTCTCTTGCGAGAGATTGTCTCTTCGTTGCGTTGTGGTGGCGGTGGTGGCGGTGGTGGCGGTGGTGGTGGTCCTACCGCAATCGAATGTTAAGTGTCAGTTGCAGTTGCTCGCGTTGGTGTATCCCGTGGGATGCAAGCTGTTGATGTAGCGACGCACCGCACTCTGGGAAGCAGTGTGGCCACTGAAGAGAGCGAGCGGGCGGTTCTCTTTTGAGTCGGAATTCTCTTCGGCGTGGAGTGTCAACTTCACCAACGCTGCCCGATGTGGGTGGGATGGAGTTGTTTCATGGTTTCCACTCAATTGTTCAGTCATTCAGTGAGTGGGTCGGTTCGAATGTTGCAGGCGCTTTGAGTGCTTACGATATTGTGGCTGCGTGGTAAGGAACATCGCTTGTTTTCAAAGTGCCGCCTGTTGCGTTGGCAGAGCCCCCGGATCCAGTGGCTGTGTTGTCAGACTATGAATGCGATCTTAGGAGGCGTTGCCTCGGGGGACGGATGCCGTGTGGGCGAGAAGGGTTTTTTTGAGCAGGATATGGGCTATTTTCCATCCACGCGGCACTTGTGGTGCTGGGGGAGGGGGAGCGAAAATATGGTAATTAGCCGGGCTGATGAGCACTTAAAGCGTTATCCTCGCTGGTGAAGTGATGTTCTGCTGGTAGGATGATTGAGGTAGGACTGAGGGCAAGGTCGAGGATTGGGGTGTCCATTGATTGCTTTGTTTATTATCTCGTGTAGTTAATGGCTGGAGGGTGGTTCATGTTACTTGCTAGTGCCGCCGACTCACGATTAACTCATTCACCGCGAGACGACGAATTTCGAGTCACTTACGCCGCGACAGCATGTTGCGTGGAAAATGAAGAGCACGATTTTCTTGTAAATGAAGCCACACAGCAACCAACGGATCATTAAATGGTCGATTTAAATAAAATCGTCGTCGCGTCGTACCCCGATGTACTCGAACTAGCGGAGAATGTAATATCTGTACTTGCTCGTGGGTGTTCGAAATGTCAACCATGTGAACACGAACCAACGAGAATCGTAGGTAAGATGATTTCCAAATCGCGAACATCGAACGAAGTGAAATACAGTCCAACTTCGATAACTCGAAATCTTGATAAGTCGCAATAAATTCATTAGCGTTGAGACTGAAATGTAGATGCCATTCTTACTTTGATACTTTTTTTTTGTGGTAAGTGATAGTTCGAGTTATCGAAGTTCCTCCGATTGCTAAGAAAAATATTAACGGAATTTGACAAATCAATCAAGATAATAAAGGGCTGGAAAAAAATCTGTCTATCTGGATTAAATTGTCTATGTAGGAGTTTTTGTGTCGTTCTAAAGAAGCTGCAGTAAGGCTGCCATACGGTGACGACGTATGATCCATTGACAGTGCATCATTTAGGAACGAGGGGTGATGATTTGGGTTGAAAATTGTTCGCAATTGTTTCGCAGAGAGGCAAGAGATGCCTTCAAACAGCTAAGGATTGATATCTTCAATCGTGTCCAGACATAGGTAGATAACTAATTGGCCATGGCTCACCTACACCCATGTCTTGGGTCCATTGTTCTCTTTCCAGGGGATGGATTTACTGCCGTAAGTACATACAGTCGACTCCGAATATTGCGGCGAGGTACCAACCGGACGACACAGAAAACGAACTGAAATGAATTAAAATAAATTAATAGAAATGAAAAAGAGAAAAAAAAAAACTCGTGTTTTTTTATTTCAGTAGTATTTCTATTCAAAACAGAACTAAAACCACAGAAGTCTCATCTCCATTAAAAATGCATTTTCTTAATCATAGAAGCGATCATATAAGGTGTGTCTATTTGCAAGCCCAACGATCATTTGCGTTTAATAAAAACGCGGGTTCATTAGACTTGCTTGAACATCGACGTACCGTGTCTTCTTTGTCCGTGTTGCATCGCTATTTTCTCAAACGATGCTCCTGTGAGCTAGCCAATTGCATTCCTCCTCTACTTGAATTCACCCGCAATACACGTCTCGCCAGGAATGCACATCAGTTAACCCTTAAGCCTACTTTCGGACGCACAGTGAAATTTAGAGACTCGTTTTTTAACCGCACCACAAGACTATGGAATGCTCTTTCCAGCTCTGTGGATGTTTAAGACCAATGTGCACAGGTACCTCCTCTCTCTCTCTCCCTCTATACCTTCGACCCGTGCTGTGTCTTGACCCAGGACAATTAAGGGTATTAATAACCCCTTGAGCACGCGCAAATTAAACAAAAAAAAACACAAACTGGAGAGCACAGATGCTATTGTGACAGTCAGCTGTTAAAAATTTGTGGAAAAAAAAATAAATTGCCATTAAAAAGCAAAACTTTGTCTCGTCAATATCTTTTTTTCACCCGTATGATCCACTAAATCAAAGTAAAGAACTTCCTAGGCATCACCAGGCCACTCGATTCTCCGCCGTCGATGACTGTAACTCCTCAGGCTTTATGCCCAGGCGCAAGCCTCCCTCCTTCGGCTTGGTTCAACCAACTCGTCCTGGCTCTGTCAAGGTGACGCCTTCCTGATGGAGTCGCACTTCAAGCATGACTCAGAAGAGGTGATGATGGGGACATTCGTGACACGTGTCCAAAACATCGTAGCAAACTTCTTTCCGTTCGGAGATGTTTATGTTTGCAATTCATTGCAAACTTACGTACTTGATAAAAATTCTTAAGACTAGTTGGATGTACAATGTTTCTTCTTCGGTGAGCTTAACTTAATCTTATTCTATTCTCCGTTCAATTAATAATGATAATAATAATAATATGGGTGGCGCTACAGCCCATAGAGGGCCAGGGCCTAGTTTCTTAGCAACCACTCGTGTTGTTCTCTCACTAGTGGAAGGGACCTACAGTTTTATGCCGACTCCGAACGGCCAAGTTGTAGAAGCTTTTTCTAGACAGGAAATACTCTTTGAGAATTGTCAGTGACTCGAAAGAGGTGGGGCCTATATAATTGTTTTTTCCAGTTTCGCACACCAATTTGGTTGAGGTCATTCTCCACTATGGTGCACCACATTAATCGCGGGCCTTCTCTGTTGCGTTTCACTACAGCCTATGATGCGAAGATTCTTCTTGCCGGAGATGAGTTGTCCATACGCCCTACATTGCCCAGCAACCGTAGGTGTTGGATCCGTAGACGTCTGGCTAGGCTTATGTCGCTGTACAGCCCGTACAGTTTGTGGTTGAATCTTGTCCTCCAGACGCCATCCACGCAAACAGAACCAAAGATCGCTCTCAAAACGACCAAGAGCTTCTTCATCCGCTTTCAATAGCGTCCATGTCTCTGGGCCATAGAGCATAACAGGGATGATGAGAGTGTTATATGAAGGCTGATTTTTCAAAAAAAAAAAAAAAAACACAAAATTCAGAAAAATGCATGAAATCTTTATTTGAATCGATGGTACGGTCCATATAATTTAATGTTTGAAGATTATTTCATGCAAATGTTGACCTTGACTGCGCTTCAAATGGTCCATCCGCTTAGTCCAATTTTGGCATACTCTTTCCAACATTTCGGCCGGTATCTCACGAATACATGCTTCAATGTTGCCTTCCAATGCGTCAATTGAAGCGGGCTTGTCTGTATGGACATGAGCCTTAACATAGCCCCACAAAAAATAGTCTAAAGGCGTTAATTCGCACGATCTAGGCGGCCAATTGACCGGTCCCGAACGTGAAATCAATCAACTCGCCTCTCAATAAGCACATTGTTGCGCGTGCTGTGTCGCATGTGGCACCATCTTGTTGAAACCACATGTCAGGCAAGTCAGGCTCTTGCATTTTGGATAAAACAAAGTTGGATATCATCTCACGGTAGCGCTCCCCATTCACAGTTACGTTACGATTCGCATCATCTTTGAAGGAGTACGGTCCAATGATGCCACCAGCCCATAAACCGCACCAAACTGTGACTTTGTCTGCATACATTGGTAGCTCTTGCAATGCGTCTGGCTGATATTCACTCCAAAATTGACAATTCTGCTTATTTACGTTCCCAGTGAGCCAAAAATGAGCTTCGTCGCTGAACATAATTGAATGGAAGAAGCGCGCGATGAACATTCTTAACAGAACACGCATTTTGATAATAAAATTCAATAATTTGCAAGCGTTGTTCGTTTGTTAGACGATTCGTGGTTAAATTATAGACCAAACTGAAGATGTTTGACAGTGAAACAAAACACG
Source organism: Eristalis arbustorum (assembly GCA_916610145.1). Taxonomy (NCBI): domain Eukaryota; kingdom Metazoa; phylum Arthropoda; class Insecta; order Diptera; family Syrphidae; genus Eristalis; species Eristalis arbustorum. Next base: position 89,364,250 of record OU744316.1, on the reverse strand, counting down.
AAACGTGAGTCAGCTGCTTAACCCAGTGTTGCCAAAAAGATAATAGCTAAAAAATTACCCTTTATTTAATGAGATTTATGTTAAATGAGAATCCAAGTCGAATGTGGGAGGAATAGTAGCTTTAACGGCATAAATTGTTCCTTATGCCGGCCGAATGACCAGGAATTTACTACGTTATCGTTATGTTACAGTCGGGAGTGGACCAAAAGCTCAATGAAAAGGTTTCCTCACCCAGCCCTATTTAAGCTACCCTGCCTTGAGGTACCTTTCCATTTGGGCTTGGCACCTGAAGCGCGGTCTTTCTCGACTACCCAGTTCTTCTGCGTTGGGTTCAGGGATTATGCAGGCAGTAGCATTGGATTTCATCCGCTGTACATGACCAAGCTATTTCGGTCTTGGTGCTTCAATATTCTGCCGATGTCACTGAACGCACAGTTCGTTGCAAAAATCTCCTAGAAGTATTCAAGCTCTAATGTGGTTTATCGGAAGTGGTTACCATTACGTCCGATGTACAAGAGAGAATCCGTCACACACCATCAGGGACAAAACATCACGATCGAAAGCTGCATTTTTCGATTAGTAACAGGGCGAACCCCAAAAATTCCAACTCAATTTCGACATATTTAGAATCCCTTTGAATGCATACATGTGTTCAGTAATTTTATGCAAATTATCAGCAATTTGAGAAAACAGTGCGTACGTACCCTAAGTCATTTTTTCCATACATGACCCCACGACCGAATGAGCGAAAACATTTGTTTTGTATCAAAAGTACATCAGCTCCCGCCCACAATTTCCCTTCCCAATCGTCAGATTTATCGGCTCGTGAAGGAATTTGTGTGGAAATCGTAAATCCCACACCCACTTTCGCCTTTCCCCGACAAGACCCATCACATATTCGAAGCACTAGTTTATGGCAAAATCTATTTCCCCATTAACCCAAAAAAAAAACAAAAAATTGCTAATAACTCCTCAAATGAGTGGCTCCCTCAGTCGCAAGCACCGACTCACTCAACCGTTGACGATCGTATTGTTGAGCAACTAAACCCAACGAACCGCGACCCTCTCAACCACCACGCCGCGCCGACTGCGGTGGACTTGCCGAAGTCTTAACTGCCGCTCACAGTCAGACATCCGACCCCCTCGTGTGTATTCGGTTAGTCTTACTATGGCCACCGTGCGCTAAGGTCATGGATTTCAATTTTCCGATCCGTTTAGTGGAAGCAGCTTAGACTCTAGTCGTGGCCCGCCGGAGGAAGTCTCCCTTCGCGATATGGTAAACAGGCAACTCCTGACTGAAAGGGTGGACATGCACGGTAATCAATTCGGTCACGCAAATGGAACGGCGAGCCCAGCACATCTGGACACACATGCAGATGCATGCATATGCCGGGCCGGGATGCATTAATTCATGGGATACTCGGTTGAAGTGGCAAACTGATGTATCTGGTGGGGGCTTAATGTGCAGTCCACGGACGGGGTAATGCACACGGTAGAGGCAGGACTCTGTGGGAATTCTGTTTAAGTGCGTCCCCGGAGTGCGCTGTGCAGTGCCCGTGGTGCCTTGAAATGAAGTCATAGCGGAATACGTTTGAGGTTAATTTCTGTGACGTATGGAGTTGGGATAATTGTGCTGAATCTGGTGGGAAACTGTGGCCAGCGGATTTGCTTTGAAAGGGAAGGGAGTAGAGCGGGTGATCCGGTATCCTTGCATTCTAGTGTCGTCACTTAATGCACTGAGAGTGCAGACGTCTGATCTGACAAGGGTCAAGTGTAGGAAGTTGGCAAGACATGACTACACTTTCTGTAAGATCATGATATGGTCCCTGACTTCCCTTTGTAAGGCCACCTAAGACAAGACTAGAAAACTGAGTTCTTTGTGCTCTTCGCTCCTTGGTGTGTGTGGACGGATCAGGAATCATCTCCATTGTAGGACACTTGGAGGCAAAGCTCGCATGAGAGACTCCTAGACCACCCTATCATCCGCCATTGATCTCATTCCGTTCATAGTTTCCGACATTGAGTCCTTCACGTGCTGGCGTGTTTCTTATCCCATCACTCGTGCAAAAGACGCCGATACACATGAACGCCTCCACCTGCTTCAATGGGACTCCACTAAAATGTCGAGCGCACTGAAGAGGCGTTCCGAAAATCACCTCCACCCCTGACTTGTCCACCTTGACCTCCATATCAGCCACATAGCAATCGATCGCACTGTGGACTTCCGTCTGGGAGGATGTGAGGATGGCCAAGTCATCTGTAAAGAGAAGAGGAATAACCCCTGACTCTCCTTATTTGAACCATTGCTCACCTTGCCTACGCTGCCACACCCAACCCTTGATATTTGATGGATGATATTTGCCTTAAATGCTTGAAACGTTTCCGGATTTTTGGCATAACATTGGTCCTTCACCGAAAAAGTCGCAAGAGATCGCCAAGAGATAACACAATTTAGTAATTTGGTGGGTGTGCCATGGCGCGTCATCCTGCATAAGCCAATCCTCTTGAATATTAGTATTGAAAACTGTGCAGAAACTTACTTCCGTTCCCTTGCCCAGAAACCCTTTCGGTTCCCTTGTCCAGAAACCCTTTCGGTTCCCATGTCCAGAAACCCCTTTCGGTCCCCTTGTCCAGAAACCCTTTCGGTTCCCTTGTCCAGAAGCCCTTTCGGTTCCCTTGTCCAGAAACCCTTTCGATACCCTTGTCCAGAAACCCTTTCGGTTTGCTTGTCCAGAAAGCCTTTCGGTTCCCTTGTCCAGAAACCCTTTCGGTTCCCTCGTCCAGAAACCCTTTCGGTTTGCTTGTCCAGAAACCTTTTCGGTACCCTTGTCCAGAAACCCTTTCGGTTTGCTTGTCCAGAAACCCTTTCGGTTCCCTTGTCCAGAATCCCTTTCGGTTCCCTTGTCCACAAACCCTTTCGGTTCCCTTGTCCAGAAACCCTTTCGGTTCCCTTGTCCAGAAACCCTTTCGGTACCCTTGTCCAGAAACCCTTTCGGTTTGCTTGTCCAGAAACCCTTTCGGTTCCCTTGTCCAGAAACCCTTTCGGTTCCCTTGTCCACAAACCCTTTCGGTTCCCTTGTCCAGAAACCCTTTCGGTTCCCTTGTCCACAAACCCTTTCGGTACCCTTGTCCAGAAACCCTTTCGGTTTGCTTGTCCAGAAACCCTTTCGGTTCCCTTGTCCAGAAACCCTTTCGGTTCCCTTGTCCACAAACCCTTTCGGTTCCCTTGTCCAGAAACCCTTTCGGTTAACTTGTCCAGAAACCCTTTCGGTACCCTTGTCCAGAAACCCTTTCGGTTCCCTCGTCCAGAAACCCTTTCGGTTTGCTTGTCCAGAAACCCTTACGGTACCCTTGTCCAGAAACCCTTTCGGTTTGCTTGTCCAGAAACCCTTTCGGTTCCCTTGTCCAGAAACCCCTTTCGGCTTGCTTGTCCAGAAACCCTTTCTGTTCCCTTGTCCAGAAACCCTTTCGGTTCCTTTGTCCAGAAACTCTTTCGGTTTGCTTGTCCAGAAACCCTTTCGGTTCCCTTGTCCAGAAACCCTTTCGGTTTGCTTGTCCAGAAACCCTTTCGGTTCCCTTGTCCAGAAACCCTTTCGGTTCCCTTGTCCACAAACCCTTTCGGTTTGCTTGTCCAGAAACCCCTTTCGGTTCACTTGTCCAGAAACCCCTTTCGGTTCCCTTGTCCAGAAACCCTTTCGGTTCCCTTTTCCAGAAAACCTTTCGGTTCCCTTGTCCAGAAACCGCTTTCGGTTTGCTTGTCCAGAAACCCTTTCGGTTTCCTTGTCCAGAAACCCTTTCGGTTCCCTTGTCCAAAAACCCTTTCGGTTCCCTTGTCCAGAAACCCTTTCGGTTTGCTTGTCCAGAATCCCTTTCGGTTTGCTTGTCCAAAAACCCTTTCGGTTCCCTTGTCCAGAAACCCTTTCGGTTCCCTTGTCCATAAACCCTTTCGCTTCCCTTGTCCAGAAACCCCTTTCGGCTTGCTTGTCCAGAAACCCTTTCGGTTTGCTTGTCCAGAAACCCGTTCGGTTTGCTTGTCCAGAAACCCTTTCGGTTTGCTTGTCCAAAAACCCTTTCGGTTCCCTTGTCCAGAAACCCTTTCGGTTCCCTTGTCCATAAACCCTTTCGGTTCCCTTGTCCAGAAACCCCTTTCGGCTTGCTTGTCCAGAAACCCTTTCTGTTCCCTTGTCCAGAAACCCTTTCGGTTCCTTTGTCCAGAAACTCTTTCGGTTTGCTTGTCCAGAAACCCTTTCGGTTCCCTTGTCCAGAAACCCTTTCGGTTTGCTTGTCCAGAAACCCTTTCGGTTCCCTTGTCCAGAAACCCTTTCGGTTCCCTTGTCCAGAAACCCTTTCGGTTCCCTTGTCCACAAACCCTTTCGGTTTGCTTGTCCAGAAACCCCTTTCGGTTCACTTGTCCAGAAACCCCTTTCGGTTCCCTTGTCCAGAAACCCTTTCGGTTCCCTTTTCCAGAAAACCTTTCGGTTCCCTTGTCCAGAAACCGCTTTCGGTTTGCTTGTCCAGAAACCCTTTCGGTTTCCTTGTCCAGAAACCCTTTCGGTTCCCTTGTCCAAAAACCCTTTCGGTTCCCTTGTCCAGAAACCCTTTCGGTTTGCTTGTCCAGAATCCCTTTCGGTTTGCTTGTCCAAAAACCCTTTCGGTTCCCTTGTCCAGAAACCCTTTCGGTTCCCTTGTCCATAAACCCTTTCGCTTCCCTTGTCCAGAAACCCCTTTCGGCTTGCTTGTCCAGAAACCCTTTCGGTTTGCTTGTCCAGAAACCCGTTCGGTTTGCTTGTCCAGAAACCCTTTCGGTTTGCTTGTCCAAAAACCCTTTCGGTTCCCTTGTCCAGAAACCCTTTCGGTTCCCTTGTCCATAAACCCTTTCGCTTCCCTTGTCCAGAAACCCCTTTCGGCTTGCTTGTCCAGAAACCCTTTCTGTTCCCTTGTCCAGAAACCCTTTCGGTTCCTTTGTCCAGAAACTCTTTCGGTTTGCTTGTCCAGAAACCCTTTCGGTTCCCTTGTCCAGAAAACCTTTCGGTTCCCTTGTCCAGAAACCCTTTCGGTTCCCTTGTCCATAAACCCTTTCGGTTCCCTTGTCCATAAACCCTTTCGCTTCCCTTCTCCAGAAACCCTTTCGGTACCCTTGTCCAGAAACCCTTTCGGTTCCCTTGTCCAAAAACCCTTTCGGTTCCCTTGTCCAGAAACCCTTTCGGTTTGCTTGTCCAGAATCCCTTACGGTACCCTTGTCCAGAAACCCTTTCGGTTTGCTTGTCCAGAAACCCTTTCGGTTCCCTTGTCCAGAAACCCTTTCGGTTCCCTTGTCCAGAAACCCTTTCGGTTCCCTTGTCCAGAAACCCTTTCGGTACCCTTGTCCAGAAACCCTTTCGGTTTGCTTGTCCAGAAACCCTTTCGGTTCCCTTGTCCAGAAACCCTTTCGGTTCCCTTGTCCAGAAACCCTTTCGGTTAACTTGTCCAGAAACCCTTTCGGTTCCCTTGTCCAGAAACCCTTTCGGTTCCCTTGTCCAGAAACCCTTTCGGTTCCCTTGTCCAGAAACCCTTTCGGTACCCTTGTCCAGAAACCCTTTCGGTTTGCTTGTCCAGAAACCCTTTCGGTTCCCTTGTCCAGAAACCCCTTTCGGCTTGCTTGTCCAGAAACCCTTTCTGTTCCCTTGTCCAGAAACCCTTTCGGTTCCCTTGTCCATAAGCCCTTTCGGTTCAATTGTCCAGAAACCCTTTCGGTACCCTTGTCCAGAAACCCTTTCGGTTTGCTTGTCCAGAAACCCTTTCGGTTCCCATGTCCAGAAACCCCTTTCGGTTTCTTGTCCAGAAACCCTTTCGGTTCCCTTGTCCAGAAACCCTTTCGGTTAACTTGTCCAGAAACCCTTTCGGTTCCCTTGTCCAGAAACCCTTTCGGTTCCCTTGTCCATAAACCCTTTCGGTTCCCTTGTCCAGAAACCCTTTCGGTACCCTTGTCCAGAAACCCTTTCGGTTTCTTGTCCAGAAACCCTTTCGGTTCCCTTGTCCAGAAACCCCTTTCGGCTTGCTTTTCCAGAAACCCTTTCTGTTCCCTTGTCCAGAAACCCTTTCGGTTTGCTTGTCCAGAAACCCTTTCGGTACCCTTGTCCAGAAAACCTTTCGGTTCCCTTGTCCAGAAGCCCTTTCGGTTCCCTTGTCCAGAAACCCTTTCGGTTCCCTTGTCCGGAAAACCTTTCGGTTCCCTTGTCCAGAAGCCCTTTCGGTTCCCTTGTCCAGAAACCCTTTCGGTACCCTTGTCCAGAAACCCTTTCGGTTTTCTTGTCCAGAAACCCTTTCGGTTTTCTTGTCCAGAAACCCTTTCGGTTCCCTTGTCCAGAAAACCTTTCGGTTCCCTTGTCCAGAAGCCCTTTCGGTTCCCTTGTCCAGAAACCCTTTCGGTTTCCTTGTCCAGAAACCCTTTCGGTTCCCTTGTCCAGAAAACCTTTCGGTTCCCTTGTCCAGAAGCCCTTTCGGTTCCCTTGTCCAGAAACCCTTTCGGTACCCTTGTCCAGAAACCCTTTCGGTTTGCTTGTCCAGAAACCCTTTCGGTTCCCTTGTCCAGAATCCAATTTCGGTTTGCTTGTCCAGAAACCCTTTCGGTTCCCTTGTCCAGAAACCCTTTCGGTTCCCTTGTACAGAAACCCTTTCGGTTCCCTTGTCCACAAACCCTTTCGGTTTGCTTGTCCAGAAACCCTTTCGGTTCCCTTGTCCAGAAACCCTTTCGGTTCCCTTGTCCAGAAACCCTTTCGGTTCCCTTGTCCACAAACCCTTTCGGTTCCCTTGTCCAGAAACCCTTTCGGTTCCCTTGTCCAAATACCCTTTCGGTTCCCTTGTCCAGAAACCCTTTCGGTTTGCTTGTCCAGAAACCCGTTCGGTTTGCTTGTCCAGAAACCCTTTCGGTTTGCTTGTCTAGAAACCGCTTTCGGTTTGCTTGTCCAGAAACCCTTTCGGTTTGCTTGTCCAGAAACCCTTTCGGTTCCCTTGTCCAGAAACCCTTTCGGTTCCCTTGTCCAGAAACCCTTTCGGTTTGCTTGTCCAGAAACCCTTTCGGTTCCCTTGTCCAGAAACCCCTTTCGGTTCTTTTGTCCAGAAACCGCTTTCGGTTTGCTTGTCCAGAATCCCTTTCGGTACCCTTGTCCAGAAACCCTTTCGGTTCCCTTGTCCAGAAACCCTTTCGGTTCCCTTGCCCAAAAACCCTTTCGGTTCTCTTGTCCAGAAACCCTTTCGGTTTGCTTGTCCAGAAACCCTTTCGGTTTGCTTGTCCAGAAACCCTTTCGGTTTGCTTGTCCAGAATCCCTTTCGGTACCCTTGTCCAGAAACCCTTTCGGTTCCCTTGTCCAGAAACCCTTTCGGTTCCCTTGCCCAAAAACCCTTTCGGTTCTCTTGTCCAGAAACCCGTTCGGTTTGCTTGTCCAGAAACCCTTTCGGTTTGCTTGTCCAGAAACCCTTTCGGTTTGCTTGTCCAGAAACCCTTTCGGTTTGCTTGTCCAGAAACCCTTGTCCAGAAACCCTTTCGGTTCCCTTGTCCAGAAACCCTTTCGGTTTGCTTGTCCAGAAACCCTTTCGGTTCCCTTGTCCAGAAACCCTTTCGGTTCCCTTGTCCAGAAACCCTTTCGGTTTGCTTGTCCAGAAACCCGTTCGGTTTGTTTGTCCAGAAACCCTTTCGGTTTGCTTGTCCAGAAACCGCTTTCGGTTTGCTTGTCCAGAATCCCTTTCGGTACCCTTGTCCAGAAACCCTTTCGGTTCCCTTGTCCAGAAACCCGTTCGGTTTGCTTGTCTAGAAACCGCTTTCGGTTTGCTTGTCCAGAAACCCTTTCGGTTTGCTTGTCCAGAAACCCTTTCGGTTCCCTTGTCCAGAAACCCTTTCGGTTCCCTTGTCCAGAAACCCTTTCGGTTCCCTTGTCCAGAAACCCTTTCGGTTTGCTTGTCCAGAAACCCTTTCGGTTCCCTTGTCCGGAAACCCCTTTCGGTTCTTTTGTCCAGAAACCGCTTTCGGTTTGCTTGTCCAGAATCCCTTTCGGTACCCTTGTCCAGAAACCCTTTCAGTTCCCTTGTCCAGAAACCCTTTCGGTTCCCTTGTCCAGAATCCCTTTCGGTACCCTTGTCCAGAAACCCTTTCGGTTTGCTTGTCCAGAAACCCTTTCGGTTCCCTTGTCCAGAAACCCTTTCGGTTCCCTTGTCCAGAAACCCTTTCGGTTTGCTTGTCCAGAAACCCTTTCGGTTTGCTTGTCCAGAAACCCTTTCGGTTCCCTTGTCCAGAAACGCTTTCGGTTCCCTTGTCCAGAAACCCTTTCGGTTCCCTTGTCCAGAAACCCTTTCGGTTCCCTTGTCCAGAAACCCTTTCGGTTTGCTTGTCCAGAAACCCTTTCGGTTTGCTTGTCCAGAAACCCTTTCGGTTCCCTTGTCCAGAAACGCTTTCGGTTCCCTTGTCCAGAAACCCTTTCGGTTCCCTTGTCCAGAAACCCTTTCGGTTCCCTTGTCCAGAAACCCTTTCGGTTTGCTTGTCCAGAAACCCTTTCGGTTTGCTTGTCCAGAAACCCTTTCGGTTCCCTTGTCCAGAATCCAATTTCGGTTCCCTTGTCGAAAAACCCTTTCGGTTCCCTTCTCCAGGAACCCTTTCGGTTCCCTTGTCCAGAAACCCTTACGGTACCCTTGTCCAGAAACCCTTTCGCTTTGCTTGTCCAGAAACCCTTTCGGTTCCCTTGTCCAGAATCCAATTTCGGTTCCCTTGTCGAAAAACCCTTTCGGTTCCCTTCTCCAGGAACCCTTTCGGTTCCCTTGTCCAGAAACCCTTTCGGTTCCCTTGTCCAGAAACCCTTTCGGTTCCCTTGTCCAGAAACCCTTTCGGTTTGCTTGTCCAGAAACCCTTTCGGTTCCCTTGTCCAGAAACCCTTTCGGTTTGCTTGTCCAGAAACCCTTTCGGTTCCCTTGTCCAGAATCCAATTTCGGTTCCCTTGTCCAAAAACCCTTTCGGTTCCCTTGTCCAGAAACCCTTTCGGTTCCCTTGTCCAAAAACCCTTTCGGTTCCCTTTTCCAGAAACCCTTTCGGTTCCCTTGTCCAGAAACCCTTTCGGTTTGCTTGTCCAGAAACCCTTTCGGTTCCCTTGTCCAGAAACCCTTTCGGTTCCCTTGTCCAGAAACCCTTTCGGTTCCCTTGTCCAGAAACCCTTTCGGTTTGCTTGTCCAGAAACCCTTTCGGTTCCCTTGTCCAGAAACCCTTTCGGTTTGCTTGTCCAGAAACCCTTTCGGTTCCCTTGTCCAGAATCCAATTTCGGTTCCCTTGTCCAGAAACCCTTTCGGTTTGCTTGTCCAGAAACCCTTTCGGTTCCCTTGTCCAGAAACTCTTTCGGTTCCCTTGTCCAGAAACCCTTTCGGTTTGCTTGTCCAGAAACCGCTTTCGGTTTGCTTGTCCAAAAACCCTTTCGGTTCCCTTGTCCAGAAACCCTTTCGGTTCCCTTGTCCAGAAACCGCTTTCGGTTCCCTTGTCCAAAAACCCTTTCGGTTCCCTTGTCCAGAAACCCTTTCGGTTCCCTTGTCCAGAAACTCTTTCGGTTCCCTTGTCCAGAAACCCTTTCGGTTCCCTTGTCCAGAAACCCTTTCGGTTCCCTTGTCCAGAAACCCCTTTCGGTTCCCTTGTCCAGAAACCGCTTTCGGTTTGCTTGTCCAGAAACCCTTTCGGTTCCCTTGTCCAGAAACCCTTTCGGTTCCCTTGTCCAGAAACCCTTTCGGTTTGCTTGTCCAGAAACCCTTTCGGTTTGCTTGTCCAGAAACCCTTTCGGTTCCCTTGTCCAGAAACCCTTTCGGTTTGCTTGTCCAGAAACCCTTTCGGTTCCCTTGTCCAGAAACCCTTTCGGTTCCCTTGTCCAGAAACCCCTTTCGGTTCCCTTGTCCAGAAATCGCTTTCGGTTTGCTTGTCCAGAAACCCTTTCGGTTCCCTTGTCCAAAAACCCTTTCGGTTTGCTTGTCCAGAAACCCCTTTCGGTTCCCTTGTCCAGAAACCGCTTTCGGTTTGCTTGTCCAGAAACCCTTTCGGTTCCCTTGTCCAGAAACCCTTTCGGTTTGCTTGTCCAGAAACCCTTTCGGTTCCCTTGTCCAGAAACCCTTTCGGTTCCCTTGTCCAGAAACCCTTTCGGTTCCCTTGTCCAGAAACCCCTTTCGGTTCCCTTGTCCAGAAATCGCTTTCGGTTTGCTTGTCCAGAAACCCTTTCGGTTCCCTTGTCCAAAAACCCTTTCGGTTTGCTTGTCCAGAAACCCCTTTCGGTTCCCTTGTCCAGAAACCCCTTTCGGTTTGCTTGTCCAGAAACCCTTTCGGTTCCCTTGTCCAGAAACCCTTTCGGTTTGCTTGTCCAGAAACCCTTTCGGTTCCCTTGTCCAGAAACCCTTTCGGTTTGCTTGTCCAGAAACCCTTTCGGTTCCCTTGTCCAGAAACCCTTTCGGTTCCCTTGTCCACAAACCCTTTCGGTTCCCTTGTCCAGAAACCCTTTCGGTTCCCTTGTCCAGAAACCCCTTTCGGTTTGCTTGTCCAGAAACCCTTTCGGTTCCCTTGTCCAGAAACCCTTTCGGTTTGCTTGTCCAGAAACCCTTTCGGTTCCCTTGTCAAGAAACCCCTTTCGGTTCCCTTGTCCAGAAACACTTTCGGTTTTTTTGTTCAGAAACCCTTTTCGGTTCCCTTGTCTAGAAACCCTTTCGGTTTGCTTGTCCAGAAACCCTTTCGGTTCCCTTGTCCAGAAACCCTTTTCGGTTCCCTTGTCCAGAAACCCTTTCGGCTCCCTTGTCCAGAAACCCTTTCGGTTTGCTTGTCCAGAAACCCTTTCGGTTTGCTTGTCCAGAAACCCTTTCGGTTCCCTTGTCCAGAAACCCTTTCGGTTCCCTTGTCCACAAACCCTTTCGGTTCCCTTGTCCAGAAACCCTTTCGGTTCCCTTGTCCAGAAACCCCTTTCGGTTTGCTTGTCCAGAAACCCTTTCGGTTCCCTTGTCCAGAAACCCTTTCGGTTTGCTTGTCCAGAAACCCTTTCGGTTCCCTTGTCAAGAAACCCCTTTCGGTTCCCTTGTCCAGAAACACTTTCGGTTTTTTTGTTCAGAAACCCTTTTCGGTTCCCTTGTCTAGAAACCCTTTCGGTTTGCTTGTCCAGAAACCCTTTCGGTTCCCTTGTCCAGAAACCCTTTCCGGTTCCCTTGTCCAGAAACCCTTTCGGCTCCCTTGTCCAGAAACCCTTTCGGTTTGCTTGTCCAGAAACCCTTTCGGTTCCCTTGTCCAGAAACCCTTTCGGTTCCCTTGTCCACAAACCCTTTCGGTTCCCTTGTCCAGAAACCCTTTCGGTTCCCTTGTCCAGAAACCCCTTTCGGTTTGCTTGTCCAGAAACCCTTTCGGTTCCCTTGTCCACAAACCCTTTCGGTTTGCTTGTCCAGAAACCCTTTCGGTTCCCTTGTCCAGAAACCCTTTCGGTTAACTTGTCCAGAAACCCTTTCGGTACCCTTGTCCAGAAACCCTTACGGTACCCTTGTCCAGAAACCCTTTCGGTTCCCTTGTCTAGAAACCCTTTCGGTTTGCTTGTCCAGAAACCCTTTCGGTTCCCTTGTCCAGAATCCAATTTCGGTTCCCTTGTCGAAAAACCCTTTCGGTTCCCTTGTCCAGGAACCCTTTCGGTTCCCTTGTCCAGAAACCGCTTTCGGTTTGCTTGTCCAGAAACCCTTTCGGTTCCCTTGTCCAGAAACCCTTTCGGTTCCCTTGTCCAGAAACCCTTTCGGTTCCCTTGTCCAGAAACCCTTTCGGTTTGCTTGTCCAGAAACCCTTTCGGTTCCCTTGTCTAGAAACCCTTTCGGTTTGCTTGTCCAGAAACCCTTTCGGTTCCCTTGTCCAGAAACCCTTTCGGTTTGCTTGTCCAGAAACCCTTTCGGTTCCCTTGTCCAGAAACCCTTTCGGTTTGCTTGTCCAGAAACCCGTTCGGTTTGTTTGTCCAGAAACCCTTTCGGTTTGCTTGTCCAGAAACCGCTTTCGGTTTGCTTGTCCAGAATCCCTTTCGGTACCCTTGTCCAGAAACCCTTTCGGTTCCCTTGTCCAGAAACCCGTTCGGTGTGCTTGTCTAGAAACCGCTTTCGGTTTGCTTGTCCAGAAACCCTTTCGGTTTGCTTGTCCAGAAACCCTTTCGGTTCCCTTGTCCAGAAACCCTTTCGGTTCCCTTGTCCAGAAACCCTTTCGGTTTGCTTGTCCAGAAACCCTTTCGGTTCCCTTGTCCAGAAACCCTTTTCGGTTCCCTTGTCCAGAAACCCTTTCGGTTTCCTTGTCCAGAAAACCTTTCGGTTCCCTTGTCCAAAAACCCTTTCGGTTCCCTTGTCCAGAAACCCTTTCGGTTCCCTTGCCCAAAAACCCTTTCGGTTCTCTTGTCCAGAAACCCTTTCGGTTTGCTTGTCCAGAAACCCTTTCGGTTCCCTTGTCCAGAAACCCTTTCGGTTCCCTTGTCCAGAAACCCTTTCGGTTTGCTTGTCCAGAAACCCTTTCGGTTTGCTTGTCCAGAAACCCTTTCGGTTCCCTTGTCCAGAAACGCTTTCGGTTCCCTTGTCCAGAAACCCTTTCGGTTCCCTTGTCCAGAAACCCTTTCGGTTCCCTTGTCCAGAAACCCTTTCGGTTTGCTTGTCCAGAAACCCTTTCGGTTTGCTTGTCCAGAAACCCTTTCGGTTTGCTTGTCCAGAAACCCTTTCGGTTCCCTTGTCCAGAATCCAATTTCGGTTCCCTTGTCGAAAAACCCTTTCGGTTCCCTTCTCCAGGAACCCTTTCGGTTCCCTTGTCCAGAAACCCTTACGGTACCCTTGTCCAGAAACCCTTTCGCTTTGCTTGTCCAGAAACCCTTTCGGTTCCCTTGTCCAGAATCCAATTTCGGTTCCCTTGTCCAAAAACCCTTTCGGTTCCCTTCTCCAGGAACCCTTTCGGTTCCCTTGTCCAGAAACCCTTTCGGTTCCCTTGTCCAGAAACCCTTTCGGTTCCCTTGTCCAGAAACCCTTTCGGTTTGCTTGTCCAGAAACCCTTTCGGTTCCCTTGTCCAGAAACCCTTTCGGTTTGCTTGTCCAGAAACCCTTTCGGTTCCCTTGTCCAGAATCCAATTTCGGTTCCCTTGTCCAAAAACCCTTTCGGTTCCCTTGTCCAGAAACCCTTTCGGTTCCCTTGTCCAAAAACCCTTTCGGTTCCCTTTTCCAGAAACCCTTTCGGTTCCCTTGTCCAGAAACCCTTTCGGTTTGCTTGTCCAGAAACCCTTTCGGTTCCCTTGTCCAGAAACCCTTTCGGTTCCCTTGTCCAGAAACCCTTTCGGTTCCCTTGTCCAGAAACCCTTTCGGTTTGCTTGTCCAGAAACCCTTTCGGTTCCCTTGTCCAGAAACCCTTTCGGCTTGCTTGTCCAGAAACCCTTTCGGTTCCCTTGTCCAGAATCCAATTTCGGTTCCCTTGTCCAAAAACCCTTTCGGTTCCCTTGTCCAGAAACCCTTTCGGTTCCCTTGTCCAAAAACCCTTTCGGTTCCCTTTTCCAGAAACCCTTTCGGTTCCCTTGTCCAGAAACCCTTTCGGTTCCCTTGTCCAGAAACCCTTTCGGTTCCCTTGCCCAGAAACCCTTTCGGTTTGCTTGTCCAGAAACCCTTTCGGTTTCCTTTTCCAGAAACCCTTTCGGTTCCCTTGTCCAAAAACCCTTTCGGTTCCCTTGTCCAAAAACCCTTTCGGTTCCCTTGTCCAAAAACCCTTTCGGTTCCCTTTTCCAGAAACCCTTTCGGTTCCCTTGTCCAAGAACCCTTTCGGTTCCCTTGTCCAGAAAGCCTTTCGGTTCCCTTGTCCAGAAACCCTTTCGGTTTGCTTGTCCAGAAACCCTTTCGGTTCCCTTGTCCAGAAACTCTTTCGGTTCCCTTGTCCAGAAACCCTTTCGGTTTGCTTGTCCAGAAACCGCTTTCGGTTTGCTTGTCCAAAAACCCTTTCGGTTCCCTTGTCCAGAAACCCTTTCGGTTCCCTTGTCCAGAAACCGCTTTCGGTTCCCTTGTCCAAAAACCCTTTCGGTTCCCTTGTCCAGAAACCCTTTCGGTTCCCTTGTCCAGAAACTCTTTCGGTTCCCTTGTCCAGAAACCCTTTCGGTTCCCTTGTCCAGAAACCCTTTCGGTTCCCTTGTCCAGAAACCCCTTTCGGTTCCCTTGTCCAGAAACCGCTTTCGGTTTGCTTGTCCAGAAACCCTTTCGGTTCCCTTGTCCAGAAACCCTTTCGGTTCCCTTGTCCAGAAGCCCCTTTCGGTTCCCTTGTCCAGAAACCGCTTTCGGTTTGCTTGTCCAGAAACCCTTTCGGTTCCCTTGTCCAGAAACCCTTTCGGTTTGCTTGTCCAGAAACCCTTTCGGTTCCCTTGTCCAGAAACCCTTTCGGTTCCCTTGTCCAGAAACCCCTTTCGGTTCCCTTGTCCAGAAATCGCTTTCGGTTTGCTTGTCCAGAAACCCTTTCGGTTCCCTTGTCCAAAAACCCTTTCGGTTTGCTTGTCCAGAAACCCCTTTCGGTTCCCTTGTCCAGAAACCGCTTTCGGTTTGCTTGTCCAGAAACCCTTTCGGTTCCCTTGTCCAGAAACCCTTTCGGTTTGCTTGTCCAGAAACCCTTTCGGTTCCCTTGTCCAGAAACCCTTTCGGTTTGCTTGTCCAGAAACCCTTTCGGTTCCCTTGTCCAGAAACCCTTTCGGTTCCCTTGTCCACAAACCC
>OU744316.1:89283850-89349332 GCA_916610145.1 Eristalis arbustorum | reverse complement strand
TGTCCAGAAACCCTTTCGGTTTGCTTGTCCAGAAACCCTTTCGGTTCCCTTGTCCAGAAACCCTTTCGGTTGCTTGTCCAGAAACCCTTTCGGTTCCCTTGTCCAGAAACCCTTTCGGTTCCCTTGTCCAGAAACCCTTTCGGTTTCCCTTGTCCAGAAACCCTTTCGGTTTGCTTGTCCAGAAACCCTTTCGGTTCCCTTGTCCAGAAACCCCTTTCGGCTTGCTTGTCCAGAAACCCTTTCGGTTTGCTTGCTCAGAAACCCTTTCGGTTTGCTTGTCCAGAAACCCTTTCGGTTTGCTTGTCCAGAAACCCTTTCGGTTCCCTTGTCCAGAAACCCTTTCGGTTCCCTTGTCTAGAAACCCTTTCGGTTTGCTTGTCCAGAAACCTTTTCGGTTCCCTTGTCCAGAAACCCTTTCGGTTCCCTTGTCCAGAAACCCTTTCGGTTTGCTTGTCCAGAAACCCTTTCGGTTCCCTTGTCCAGAAACCCTTTCGGTTCCCTTGTCCAGAAACCCTTTCGGTTCCCTTTGTCCAGAAACCCTTCGGTTTGCTTGTCCAGAAACCCTTTCGGTTCCCTTGTCCAGAAACCCTTTCGTTTCCCTTGTCCAGAAACCCTTTCGGTTCCCTTGTCCAGAAACCCTTTCGGTTCCCTTGTCCAGAAACCCTTTCGGTTTGCTTGTCCAGAAACCTTTTCGGTTCCCTTGTCCAGAAACCCTTTCGGTTCCCTTGTCCAGAAACCCTTTCGGTTTGGTTGTCCAGAAACCCCTATCGGTTTGCTTGTCCAGAAACTCGTTCGGTTCCCTTGTCCAGAAACCCTTTCGGTTCCCTTGTCCAGAAACCCTTTCGGTCTGCTTGTCCAAAAACCCTTTCGGTTCCCTTGTCCAGAAACCCTTTCGGTTCCCTTGTCCAGAAACCCTTTCTGTTCCCTTGTCCAGAAACCCTTTCGGTTTCCCTTGTCCAAAAACCCTTTCGGTTCCCTTGTCCAGAAACCCTTTCGGTTCCCTTGTCCAGAAACCCTTTCGGTTCCCTTGTCCAGAAACCCTTTCGGTTTGCTTGTCCAGAAACCCTTTCGGTTCCCTTGTCCAGAAACCCTTTCGGTTCCCTTGTCCAGAAACCCTTTCGGTTCTCCTGTCCAGAAACCCTTTCGGTTCCCTTGTCCAGAAACCCTTTCGGTTCCCTTGTCCAGAAACCCTTTCGGTTCTCTTGTCCAGAAACTCTTTCGGTTCCCTTGTCCAGAAACCCTTTCGGTTTGCTTGTCCAGAAACCTTTTCGGTTCCCTTGTCCAGAAACCTTTTCGGTTCCCTTGTCCAGAAACCCTTTCGGTTCCCTTGTCCAGAAACCCGTTCGGTTTGCTTGTCCAGAAACCCTTTCGGTTCCCTTGTCCAGAAACCCTTTCGGTTTGCTTGTCCAGAAACCCTTTCGGTTCCCTTGTCCAGAAACCCTTTCGGTTCCCTTGTCCAGAAACCCTTTCGGTTCCCTTGTCCAGAAACCCTTTCAGTTCTCTTGTCCAGAAACACTTTCGGTTCCCTTGTCCAGAAACCCTTTCGGTTTGCTTGTCCAGAAACCCTTTCGGTTCCCTTGTCCAGAAACCTTTTCGGTTCCCTTGTCCAGAAACCCTTTCGGTTCCCTTGTCCAGAAACCCTTTCGGTTTGCTTGTCCAGAAACCCTTTCGGTTCCCTTGTCCAGAAACCCTTTCCGTTCCCTTGTCCAGAAACCCTTTCGGTTCCCTTGTCCAGAAACCCTTTCGGTTCCCTTGTCCAGAAACCCTTTTCGGTTCCCTTGTCCAGAAACCTTTTCGGTTCCCTTGTCCAGAAACCCTTTCGGTTCCCTTGTCCAGAAACCCTTTCGGTTTGCTTGTCCAGAAACCCTTTCGGTTCCCTTGTCCAGAAACCCTTTCGGTTCCCTTGTCCAGAAACCTTTTCGGTTCCCTTGTCCAGAAACCCTTTCGGTTCCCTTGTCCAGAAACCCTTTCGGTTTGCTTGTCCAGAAACCCTTTCGGTTCCCTTGTCCAGAAACCTTTTCGGTTCCCTTGTCCAGAACCCTTTCGGTTCCCTTGTCCAGAAACCCTTTCGGTTTGCTTGTCCAGAAACCCTTTCGGTTCCCTTGTCCAGAAACCCTTTCGGTTTGCTTGTCCAGAAACCCTTTCGGTTCCCTTGTCCAGAAACCCTTTCGGTTCCCTTGTCCAGAAACCCTTTCGGTTCCCTTGTCCAGAAACCCTTTCGGTTCCCTTGTCCAGAAACCCTTTCGGTTTGCTTGTCCAGAAACCTTTCGTTTGCTTGTCCAGAAAACCCTTTCGGTTTGCTTGTCCAGAACCCTTTCGGTTCCCTTGTCCAGAAACCCTTTTCCGTTCCCTTGTCCAGAAACCCTTTCGGGTCCCTTGTCCAGAAACCCTTTCGGTTTGCTTGTCCAGAAACCCTTTCGGTTCCCTTGTCCAGAAACCCTTTCGGTTCCCTTGTCCAGAAACCCTTTCGGTTCCCTTGTCCAGAAACCCTTTCGGTTCCCTTGTCCAGAAACCCTTTCGGTTCCCTTGTCCAGAAACCCTTTCGGTTCCCTTGTCCAGAAACCCTTTCGGTTTGCTTGTCCAGAAACCCTTTCGGTTCCCTTGTCCAGAAACCCTTTCGGTTCCCTTGTCCAGAAACCCTTTCGGTTCCCTTGTCCAGAAATCCTTTCAGTTCCCTTGTCCAAAAACCCTTTCGGTTCCCTTGTCCAAAAACCCTTTCGGTTCCCTTGTCCAGAAACCCTTTCGATTCCCTTGTCCAGAAACCCTTTCGGTTTGCTTGTCCAGAAACCCTTTCGGTTCCCTTGTCCAGAAACCTTTTCGGTTCCCTTGTCCAGAAACCCTTTCGGTTCCCTTGTCCAGAAACCCTTTCGGTTCCCTTGTCCAGAAACCCTTTCGGTTCCCTTGTCCAGAAACCCTTTCAGTTCCCTTGTCCAAAAACCCTTTCGGTTCCCTTGTCCAGAAACCCTTTCGGTTTGCTTGTCCAGAAACCCTTTCGGTTCCCTTGTCCAGAAACCCTTTCGGTTTGCTTGTCCAGAAACCCTTTCGGTTCCCTTGTCCAGAGACCCTTTCGGTACCCTTGTCCAGAAACCCTTTTAGTTCTCTTGTCCAGAAACCCTTTCGGTTCCCTTGTCCAGAAACCCTTTCGGTTTCCTTGCCCAGAAACCCTTTCGGTTCCCTTGTCCAGAAACGCTTTCGGTTCAGTTGTCCAGAAACCCTTTCGGTTCCCTTGTCCAGAAACCCTTTCGGTTCCCTTGTCCAGAAACCCTTTCGGTTCCCCTGTCCAGAAACCGCTTTCGGTTTGCTTGTCCAGAAACCCTTTCGGTTCCCTTGTCCAGAAACCCTTTCGGTTCCCTTGTCCAGAAACCCTTTCGGTTTGCTTGTCCAAAACCCCTTTTGGTTCCTTTGTCCAGAAACCCTTTCGATTCCCTTGTCCAGAAACCCTTTCGGTTTGCTTGTCCAGAAACCCTTTCGGTTCCCTTGTCCAGAATCCTTTTCGGTTCCCTTGTCCAGAAACCCTTTCGGTTTCCATGTCCAGAAACCCTTTCGGTTCCCTTGCCCAGAAACCCTTTCGGTTCCCTTGTCCAGAAACCCTTTCGGTTTGCTTGTCCAGAAACCCTTTCGGTTCCCTTGTCCAGAGACCCTTTCGGTACCCTTGTCCAGAAACCCTTTTAGTTCTCTTGTCCAGAAACCCTTTCGGTTCCCTTGTCCAGAAACCCTTTCGGTTCCCTTGTCCAGAAACCCTTTCGGTTCCCTTGTCCAGAAACCCTTTCGGTTCCCCTGTCCAGAAACCCTTTCGGTTCCCTTGTCCAGAAACCCTTTCGGTTCCCTTGTCCAGAAACCCTTTCGGTTCCCTTGTCCAGAAACCCTTTCGGTTCCCTTGTCCAGAAACCCTTTCGGTTCTCTTGTCCAGAAACTCTTTCGGTTCCCTTGTCCAGAAAAGCTTTCGGTTCCCTTGTCCAGAAACCCTTTCGGTTTGCTTGTCCAGAAACCTTTTCGGTTCCCTTGTCCAGAAACCCTTTCGGTTCCCTTGTCCAGAAACCCTTTCGGTTCCCTTGTCCAGAAACCTTTTCGGTTCCCTTGTCCAGAAATCCTTTCAGTTCCCTTGTCCAAAAACCCTTTCGGTTCCCTTGTCCAAAAACCCTTTCGGTTCCCTTGTCCAGAAACCCTTTCGGTTTGCTTGTCCAGAAACCCTTTCGGTTCTCTTGTCCAGAAACTCTTTCGGTTCCCTTGTCCAGAAACCCTTTCGGTTTGCTTGTCCAGAAACCTTTTCGGTTCCCTTGTCCAGAAACCCTTTCGGTTTGCTTGTCCAGAAACCCTTTCGGTTCTCTTGTCCAGAAACTCTTTCGGTTCCCTTGTCCAGAAACCCTTTCGGTTTGCTTGTCCAGAAACCTTTTCGGTTCCCTTGTCCAGAAACCTTTTCGGTTCCCTTGTCCAGAAACCCTTTCGGTTCCCTTGTCCAGAAACCCGTTCGGTTTGCTTGTCCAGAAACCCTTTCGGTTCCCTTGTCCAGAAACCCTTTCGGTTTGCTTGTCCAGAAACCCTTTCGGTTCCCTTGTCCAGAAACCCTTTCGGTTCCCTTGTCCAGAAACCCTTTCGGTTCCCTTGTCCAGAAACCCTTTCAGTTCTCTTGTCCAGAAACACTTTCGGTTCCCTTGTCCAGAAACCCTTTCGGTTTGCTTGTCCAGAAACCCTTTCGGTTCCCTTGTCCAGAAACCTTTTCGGTTCCCTTGTCCAGAAACCCTTTCGGTTCCCTTGTCCAGAAACCCTTTCGGTTTGCTTGTCCAGAAACCCTTTCGGTTCCCTTGTCCAGAAACCCTTTCCGTTCCCTTGTCCAGAAACCCTTTCGGTTCCCTTGTCCAGAAACCCTTTCGGTTCCCTTGTCCAGAAACCTTTTCGGTTCCCTTGTCCAGAAACTTTTTCGGTTCCCTTGTCCAGAAACCCTTTCGGTTCCCTTGTCCAGAAACCCTTTCGGTTTGCTTGTCCAGAAACCCTTTCGGTTCCCTTGTCCAGAAACCCTTTCGGTTCCCTTGTCCAGAAACCTTTTCGGTTCCCTTGTCCAGAAACCTTTTCGGTTCCCTTGTCCAGAAACCCTTTCGGTTTGCTTGTCCAGAAACCCTTTCGGTTCCCTTGTCCAGAAACCTTTTCGGTTCCCTTGTCCAGAAACTTTTTCGGTTCCCTTGTCCAGAAACCCTTTCGGTTCCCTTGTCCAGAAACCCTTTCGGTTTGCTTGTCCAGAAACCCTTTCGGTTCCCTTGTCCAGAATCCTTTTCGGTTCCCTTGTCCAGAAACCCTTTCGGTTTCCATGTCCAGAAACCCTTTCGGTTCCCTTGCCCAGAAACCCTTTCGGTTCCCTTGTCCAGAAACCCTTTCGGTTTGCTTGTCCAGAAACCCTTTCGGTTCCCTTGTCCAGAGACCCTTTCGGTACCCTTGTCCAGAAACCCTTTTAGTTCTCTTGTCCAGAAACCCTTTCGGTTCCCTTGTCCAGAAACCCTTTCGGTTCCCTTGTCCAGAAACCCTTTCGGTTCCCTTGTCCAGAAACCCTTTCGGTTCCCCTGTCCAGAAACCCTTTCGGTTCCCTTGTCCAGAAACCCTTTCGGTTCCCTTGTCCAGAAACCCTTTCGGTTCCCTTGTCCAGAAACCCTTTCGGTTCCCTTGTCCAGAAACCCTTTCGGTTCTCTTGTCCAGAAACTCTTTCGGTTCCCTTGTCCAGAAAAGCTTTCGGTTCCCTTGTCCAGAAACCCTTTCGGTTTGCTTGTCCAGAAACCTTTTCGGTTCCCTTGTCCAGAAACCCTTTCGGTTCCCTTGTCCAGAAACCCTTTCGGTTCCCTTGTCCAGAAACCTTTTCGGTTCCCTTGTCCAGAAATCCTTTCAGTTCCCTTGTCCAAAAACCCTTTCGGTTCCCTTGTCCAAAAACCCTTTCGGTTCCCTTGTCCAGAAACCCTTTCGGTTTGCTTGTCCAGAAACCCTTTCGGTTCTCTTGTCCAGAAACTCTTTCGGTTCCCTTGTCCAGAAACCCTTTCGGTTTGCTTGTCCAGAAACCTTTTCGGTTCCCTTGTCCAGAAACCCTTTCGGTTTGCTTGTCCAGAAACCCTTTCGGTTCTCTTGTCCAGAAACTCTTTCGGTTCCCTTGTCCAGAAACCCTTTCGGTTTGCTTGTCCAGAAACCTTTTCGGTTCCCTTGTCCAGAAACCTTTTCGGTTCCCTTGTCCAGAAACCCTTTCGGTTCCCTTGTCCAGAAACCCGTTCGGTTTGCTTGTCCAGAAACCCTTTCGGTTCCCTTGTCCAGAAACCCTTTCGGTTTGCTTGTCCAGAAACCCTTTCGGTTCCCTTGTCCAGAAACCCTTTCGGTTCCCTTGTCCAGAAACCCTTTCGGTTCCCTTGTCCAGAAACCCTTTCAGTTCTCTTGTCCAGAAACACTTTCGGTTCCCTTGTCCAGAAACCCTTTCGGTTTGCTTGTCCAGAAACCCTTTCGGTTCCCTTGTCCAGAAACCTTTTCGGTTCCCTTGTCCAGAAACCCTTTCGGTTCCCTTGTCCAGAAACCCTTTCGGTTTGCTTGTCCAGAAACCCTTTCGGTTCCCTTGTCCAGAAACCCTTTCCGTTCCCTTGTCCAGAAACCCTTTCGGTTCCCTTGTCCAGAAACCCTTTCGGTTCCCTTGTCCAGAAACCTTTTCGGTTCCCTTGTCCAGAAACTTTTTCGGTTCCCTTGTCCAGAAACCCTTTCGGTTCCCTTGTCCAGAAACCCTTTCGGTTTGCTTGTCCAGAAACCCTTTCGGTTCCCTTGTCCAGAAACCCTTTCGGTTCCCTTGTCCAGAAACCTTTTCGGTTCCCTTGTCCAGAAACCTTTTCGGTTCCCTTGTCCAGAAACCCTTTCGGTTTGCTTGTCCAGAAACCCTTTCGGTTCCCTTGTCCAGAAACCTTTTCGGTTCCCTTGTCCAGAAACCCTTTCGGTTCCCTTGTCCAGAAACCCTTTCGGTTTGCTTGTCCAGAAACCCTTTCGGTTCCCTTGTCCAGAAACCCTTTCGGTTTGCTTGTCCAGAAACCCTTTCGGTTCCCTTGTCCAGAAACCCTTTCGGTTCCCTTGTCCAGAAACCCTTTCGGTTCCCTTGTCCAGAAACCCTTTCGGTTCCCTTGTCCAGAAACCCTTTCGGTTTGCTTGTCCAGAAACCCTTTCGGTTTGCTTGTCCAGAAACCCTTTCGGTTTGCTTGTCCAGAAACCCTTTCGGTTCCCTTGTCCAGAAACCCTTTCCGTTCCCTTGTCCAGAAACCCTTTCGGGTCCCTTGTCCAGAAACCCTTTCGGTTCCCTTGTCCAGAAACCCTTTCGGTTCCCTTGTCCAGAAACCCTTTCGGTTCCCTTGTCCAGAAACCCTTTCGGTTCCCTTGTCCAGAAACCCTTTCGGTTCCCTTGTCCAGAAACCCTTTCGGTTCCCTTGTCCAGAAACCCTTTCGGTTCCCTTGTCCAGAAACCCTTTCGGTTTGCTTGTCCAGAAACCCTTTCGGTTCCCTTGTCCAGAAACCCTTTCGGTTCCCTTGTCCAGAAACCCTTTCGGTTCCCTTGTCCAGAAACCCTTTCGGTTCCCTTGTCCAGAAATCCTTTCAGTTCCCTTGTCCAAAAACCCTTTCGGTTCCCTTGTCCAAAAACCCTTTCGGTTCCCTTGTCCAGAAACCCTTTCGATTCCCTTGTCCAGAAACCCTTTCGGTTTGCTTGTCCAGAAACCCTTTCGGTTCCCTTGTCCAGAAACCTTTTCGGTTCCCTTGTCCAGAAACCCTTTCGGTTCCCTTGTCCAGAAACCCTTTCGGTTCCCTTGTCCAGAAACCCTTTCGGTTCCCTTGTCCAGAAACCCTTTCAGTTCCCTTGTCCAAAAACCCTTTCGGTTCCCTTGTCCAGAAACCCTTTCGGTTTGCTTGTCCAGAAACCCTTTCGGTTCCCTTGTCCAGAAACCCTTTCGGTTTGCTTGTCCAGAAACCCTTTCGGTTCCCTTGTCCAGAGACCCTTTCGGTACCCTTGTCCAGAAACCCTTTTAGTTCTCTTGTCCAGAAACCCTTTCGGTTCCCTTGTCCAGAAACCCTTTCGGTTTCCTTGCCCAGAAACCCTTTCGGTTCCCTTGTCCAGAAACGCTTTCGGTTCAGTTGTCCAGAAACCCTTTCGGTTCCCTTGTCCAGAAACCCTTTCGGTTCCCTTGTCCAGAAACCCTTTCGGTTCCCCTGTCCAGAAACCGCTTTCGGTTTGCTTGTCCAGAAACCCTTTCGGTTCCCTTGTCCAGAAACCCTTTCGGTTCCCTTGTCCAGAAACCCTTTCGGTTTGCTTGTCCAAAACCCCTTTTGGTTCCTTTGTCCAGAAACCCTTTCGATTCCCTTGTCCAGAAACCCTTTCGGTTTGCTTGTCCAGAAACCCTTTCGGTTCCCTTGTCCAGAATCCCTTTCGGTTCCCTTGTCCAGAAACCCTTTCGGTTTCCATGTCCAGAAACCCTTTCGGTTCCCTTGCCCAGAAACCCTTTCGGTTCCCTTGTCCAGAAACCCTTTCGGTTTGCTTGTCCAGAAACCCTTTCGGTTCCCTTGTCCAGAGACCCTTTCGGTACCCTTGTCCAGAAACCCTTTTAGTTCTCTTGTCCAGAAACCCTTTCGGTTCCCTTGTCCAGAAACCCTTTCGGTTCCCTTGTCCAGAAACCCTTTCGGTTCCCTTGTCCAGAAACCCTTTCGGTTCCCCTGTCCAGAAACCCTTTCGGTTCCCTTGTCCAGAAACCCTTTCGGTTCCCTTGTCCAGAAACCCTTTCGGTTCCCTTGTCCAGAAACCCTTTCGGTTCCCTTGTCCAGAAACCCTTTCGGTTCTCTTGTCCAGAAACTCTTTCGGTTCCCTTGTCCAGAAAAGCTTTCGGTTCCCTTGTCCAGAAACCCTTTCGGTTTGCTTGTCCAGAAACCTTTTCGGTTCCCTTGTCCAGAAACCCTTTCGGTTCCCTTGTCCAGAAACCCTTTCGGTTCCCTTGTCCAGAAACCTTTTCGGTTCCCTTGTCCAGAAATCCTTTCAGTTCCCTTGTCCAAAAACCCTTTCGGTTCCCTTGTCCAAAAACCCTTTCGGTTCCCTTGTCCAGAAACCCTTTCGATTCCCTTGTCCAGAAACCATTTCGGTTTGCTTGTCCAGAAACCCTTTCGGTTACCTTGCACAGAAACCCTTTCGGTTCCCTTGTCCAGAAACCCTTTCGGTTCCCTTATCCAGAAACCCTTTCGGTTCCCTTGTCCAGAAACCTTTTCGGTTCCCTTGTCCAGAAACCCTTTCGGTTCTATTGTCCAGAAACCAACCCTTTCGGTTTGCTTGCCCAGAAACCCTTTCGGTTCCCTTGTCCAGAAACCCCTTTCGGTTCCCTTGTCCAGAAACCTTTTCGGTTCCCTTGTCCAAAAACCCTTTCGGTTCCCTTGTCCAGAAACCCTTTCGGTTCCCTTGTATAGAAACCCTTTCGGTTTGCTTGTCCAGAAACCCTTTCGGTTCCCTTGTCCAGAAACCCTTTCGGTTCCCTTGTCCAGAAACCCTTTCGGTTTGCTTGACCAGAAACCCTTTCGGTTCCCTTGTCCAGAAACCCTTTCGGTTCCCTTGTCCAAAAACCCTTTCGGTTCCCTTGTCCAGAAACCCTTTCGGTTCCCTTGTCCAGAAACCCTTTCGGTTTGCTTGTCCAGAAACCCTTTCGGTTCCCTTGTCTAGAAACCCTTTCGGTTTGCTTGTCCAGAAACCCTTTCGGTTCCCTTGTCCAGAAACCCTTTCGGTTCCCTTGTCCACAAACCCTTTCGGTTCCCTTGTCCAGAACCCCTTTCGGTTTGCTTGTCCAGAAACCCTTTCGGTTCCCTTGTCCAGAAACCCCTTTCGGTTTGCTTGTCCAGAAACCCTTTCGGTTTGCTTGTCCAGAAACCCTTTCGGTTCCCTTGTCCAGAAACCCTTTCGGTTCCCTTGTCCAGAAACCCTTTCGGTTCCCTTGTCCAGAAACCCTTTCGGTTTGCTTGTCCAGAAACCCTTTCGGTTCCCTTGTCCAGAAACCCTTTCGGTTCCCTTGTCCAGAAACCCTTTCGGTTCCCTTGTTCAGAAACCCTTTCGGTTCCCTTGTCCAGAAACCCTTTCGGTTCCCTTGTCCACAAACCCTTTCGGTTCCCTTGTCCAGAACCCCTTTCGGTTTGCTTGTCCAGAAACCCTTTTGGTTCCCTTGTCCAGAAACCCCTTTCGGTTTGCTTGTCCAGAAACCCTTTCGGTTTGCTTGTCCAGAAACCCTTTCGGTTCCCTTGTCCAGAAACCCTTTCGGTTCCCTTGTCCAGAAACCCTTTCGGTTCCCTTGTCCAGAAACCCTTTCGGTTCCCTTGTCCAAAAACCCTTTCGGTTCCCTTGTCCAGAAACCCTTTCGGTTCCCTTGTCTAGAAACCCTTTCGGTTTGCTTGTCCAGAAACCCTTTCGGTTTGCTTGTCCAGAAACCCTTTCGGTTCCCTTGTCCAGAAACCCTTTCGGTTCCTTTGTCCAGAAACCCTTTCGGTTCCCTTGTTCAGAAACCCTTTCGGTTCCCTTGTCCAGAAACCCTTTCGGTTCCCTTGTCCACAAACCCTTTCGGTTCCCTTGTCCAGAACCCCTTTCGGTTTGCTTGTCCAGAAACCCTTTCGGTTCCCTTGTCCAGAAACCCCTTTCGGTTTGCTTGTCCAGAAACCCTTTCGGTTTGCTTGTCCAGAAACCCTTTCGGTCCCTTGTCCAGCAACTCTTTCGGTTCCCTAGTCCAGAAACCCTTTCGGTTCTCTTGTCCACAAACCCTTTCGGTTCCCTTGTCCAGAACCCCTTTCGGTTTGCTTGTCCAGAAACCCTTTCGGTTCCCTTGTCCAGAAACCCTTTCGGTTCCCTTGTCCAGAAACCCTTTCGGTTCCCTTGTCCACAAACCCTTTCGGTTCCCTTGTCCAGAACCCCTTTCGGTTTGCTTGTCCAGAAACCCTTTCGGTTCCCTTGTCCAGAAACCCCTTTCGGTTTGCTTGTCCAGAAACCCTTTCGGTTTGCTTGTCCAGAAACCCTTTCGGTTCCCTTGTCCAGAAACCCTTTCGGTTCCCTTGTCCAGAAACCCTTTCGGTTCCCTTGTCCAGAAACCCTTTCGGTTTGCTTGTCCAGAAACCCTTTCGGTTCCCTTGTCCAGAAACCTTTTCGATTCCCTTGTCCAGAAACCCTTTCGGTTCCCTTGTCCAGAAACCCTTTCGGTTTCCTTGTCGTGAAACCCTTTCGGTTTGCTTGTCCAGAAACCGTTTCGGTTTGCTTGTCCAGAAACCCTTTCGGTTTGCTTGTCCAGAAACCCCTTTCGGTTTGCTTGTCCAGAAACCCTTTCGGTTCCCTTTTCCAGAAACCCTTTCGGTTCCCTTGTCCAGCAACCCTTTCGGTTCCCTTGTCCAGAAACCTTTTAAACCCTTGTACAGAAACCCTTTCGGTTCCCTTGTCCAGAAACCCTTTCGGTTCCCTTGTCCAGAAACCCTTTCGGTTTCCTTGTCGTGAAACCCTTTCGGTTTGCTTGTCCAGAAACCGTTTCGGTTTGCTTGTCCAGAAACCCTTTCGGTTTGCTTGTCCAGAAACCCCTTTCGGTTTGCTTGTCCAGAAACCCTTTCGGTTCCCTTGTCCAGAAACCCTTTCGGTTCCCTTGTCCAAAAACCCTTTCGGTTCCCTTGTCCAAAAACCTTTTCTGTTCCCTTGTCCAGAAACCCTTTCGGTTCCCTTGTCCAAAAACCCTTTCGGTTCCCTTGTCCAAAAACCCTTTCGGTTCCCTTGTCCAGAAACCCTTTCGGTTTGCTTGTCCAGAAACCCTTTCGGTTTGCTTGTCCAGAAACCCTTTCGGTTCCCTTGTCCAGAAACCCTTTCGGTTCCCTTGTCCAAAAACCCTTTCGGTTCCCTTGTCCAGAAACCCTTTCGATTTGCTTGTCCAGAAACCCTTTCGGTTCCCTTATCCAAAAACCCTTTCGGTTCCCTTGTCCAGAAACCCTTTCGGTTTGCTTGTCCAGAAACCCTTTCGGTTCCCTTGTCCAGAAACCCTTTCGGTTTGCTTGTCCAGAAACCCTTTCGGTTCCCTTGCCCAGAAACCTTTTCGGTTCCCTTGTACAGAAACCTTTTCGGTTCCCTTGTCCAGAAACCCTTTCCTTTCCCTTGTCCAGAAACCCTTTCGGTTCCCTTGTCCAGAAACCCTTTCGGTTTGCTTGTCCAGAAACCCTTTCGGTTCCCTTGTCCAGAAACCCTTTCGGTTCCCTTGTCCAGGAACCCTTTCGGTTTGCTTGTCCAGAAACCCTTTCGGTTCCCTTGTCCAGAAACCCTTTCGGTTCCCTTTTCCAGAAACCATTTCGGTTCCCTTTTCCAAAAACCCTTTCGGTTCCCTTGTCCAGAAACCCTTTCGGTTCCCTTGTCCAGAAACCCTTTCGGTTTCCTTGTCCAGAAACCCTTTCGGTTCCCTTGCCCAGAAACCCTTTCGGTTCGCTTGTCCAGAAACCCTTTCGGTTCCCTTGTCCAAAAACCCTTTCGGTTCCCTTGTCCAGAAACCCTTTCGGTTCCCTTGTCCAGAAACCCTTTCGGTTCCCTTGTCCAGAAACCCTTTCGGTTTGCTTGTCCAGAAACCTTTTCGGTTCCCTTGTCCAGAAACCCTTTCGGTTCCCTTGTCCAGAAACCCTTTCGGTTTGCTTGTCCAGAAACCCTTTCGGTTCCCTTGTCCAAATACCCTTTCGGTTCCCTTGTCCAAAAACCCTTTCGGTTCCCTTGTCCAGAAACCCTTTCGGTTCCCTTGTCCAGAAACCCTTTCGGTTCCCTTGTCCAAAAACCCTTTCGGTTTCCTTGTCCAGAAACCCTTTCGTTTCCCTTGTCCAGAAACCCTTTCGGTTTGCTTGTCCAGAAACCCTTTCGGTTCCCTTGTCCAGAAACCTTTTCGGTTCCCTTGTACAGAAACCCTTTCGGTTCCCTTGTCCAGAAACCCTTTCGTTTCCCTTGTCCAGAAACCCTTTCGGTTTGCTTGTCCAGAAACCCTTTCGGTTCCCTTGTCCAGAAACCTTTTCGGTTCCCTTGTACAGAAACCCTTTCGGTTCCCTTGTCCACAAACCCTTTCGGTTCCCTTGTCCAGAAACCCGTTCGGTTCCCTTGTCCAGAAACCCTTTCGGTTTCCTTGTCCAGAAACCCTTTCGGTTCCCTTGTCCAGAAACCCTTTCGGTTCCCTTGTCCAAAAACCCTTTCGGTTCCCTTGTCCAGAAACCCTTTCGGTTTGCTTGTCCAGAAACCCTTTCGGTTCCCTTGTCCAGAAACCTTTTCGGTTCCCTTGTACAGAAACCCTTTCGGTTCCCTTGTCCAGAAACCCTTTCGGTTCCCTTGTCCAGAAACCCTTTCGGTTCCCTTGTCCAGAAACCCTTTCGGTTTCCTTGTCCAGAAACCCTTTCGGTTCCCTTGTCCAGAAACCTTTTCGGTTCCCTTGTCCAGCAACCCTTTCGGTTTGCTTGCCCAGAAACCCTTTCGGTTTGCTTGTCCAGAAACCCTTTCGGTTCCCTTGTCCAGAAACCCTTTCGGTTCCCTTGTCCAGAAACCCTTTCGGTTTGCTTGACCAGAAACCCTTTCGGTTCCCTTGTCCAGAAACCCTTTCGGTTCCCTTGTCCAGAAACCCTTTCGGTTTGCTTGTCCAGAAACCCTTTCGGTTCCCTTGTCCAGAAACCCTTTCGGTTCCCTTGTCCAGAAACCCTTTCGGTTTGCTTGTCCAGAAACCCTTTCGGTTTGCTTGTCCAGAAACCCTTTCGGTTCCCTTGTCCAGAAACCCTTTCGGTTCCCTTTTCCAGAAACCCTTTCGGTTCCCTTGTCCAAAAACCCTTTCGGTTCCCTTGTCCAGAAACCCTTTCGGTTCCCTTGTCCAGAAACCCTTTCGGTTTCCTTGTCCAGAAACCCTTTCGGTTCCCTTGTCCAGAAAGCCTTTCGGTTCCCTTGTCCAGAAACCCTTTCGGTTCCCTTGTCCAAGAACCCTTTCGGTTCCCTTGTCCAGAAACCTTTTCGGTTCCCTTGTCCAGAAACCCTTTCGGTTTGCTTGTCCAGAAACCTTTTCGGTTCCCTTGTCCAGAAACCCTTTCGGTTGCCTTGTCCAGAAACCCTTTCGGTTTGCTTGTCCAGAAACCCTTTCGGTTCCCTTGTCCAAATACCCTTTCGGTTCCCTTGTCCAAAAACCCTTTCGGTTCCCTTGTCCAGAAAAGCTTTCGGTTTGCTTGTCCAGAAACCCTTTCGGTTCCCTTGTCCAGAAACCCTTTCGGTTTGCTTGTCCAGAAACCCTTTCGGTTCCCTTGTCCAGAAACCCTTTCGGTTCCCTTGTCCAAAAACCCTTTCGGTTCCCTTGTCCAGAAACCCTTTCGGTTCCCTTGTCCAGAAACCCTTTCGTTTCCCTTGTCCAGAAACCCTTTCGGTTCCCTTGTCCAGAAACCCTTTCGGTTCCCTTGTCCAGAAACCCTTTCGGTTTCCTTGTCCAGAAACCCTTTCGGTTCCCTTGTCCAGAAACCCTTTCGGTTCCCTTGTCCAAAAACCCTTTCGGTTCCCTTGTCCAGAAACCCTTTCGGTTTGCTTGTCCAGAAACCCTTTCGGTTCCCTTGTCCAGAAACCCTTTCGGTTCCCTTTTCCAGAAACCCTTTCGGTTCCCTTGTCCAGCAAATCTTTCGGTTCCCTAGTCCAGAAACCCTTTCGGTTCCCTTGTCCACAAACCCTTTCGGTTCCCTTGTCCAGAACCCCTTTCGGTTTGCTTGTCCAGAAACCCTTTCGGTTCCCTTGTCCAGAAACCCCTTTCGGTTTGCTTGTCCAGAAACCCTTTCGGTTTGCTTGTCCAGAAACCCTTTCGGTTTGCTTGTCCAGAAACCCTTTCGGTTCCCTTGTCCAGAAACCCTTTCGGTTCCCTTGTCCAGAAACCCTTTCGGTTTGCTTGTCCAGAAACCCTTTCGATTCCCTTGTCCAGAAACCCTTTCGGTTCCCTTGTCCAGAAACCCTTTCGGTTCCCTTGTCCAGAAACCCTTTCGGTTTGCTTGTCCAGAAACCCTTTCGATTCCCTTGTCCAGAAACCCTTTCGGTTCCCTTGTCCAGCAACCCTTTCGGTTCCCTTGTCCAGAAACCCTTTCGGTTCCCTTGTCCAGAAACCCTTTCGGTTCCCTTGTCCAGAAACCCTTTCGGTTCCCTTGTCCAGAAACCCTTTCGGTTTGCTTGTCCAAAAACCCTTTCGGTTCCCTTGTCCAGAAACCCTTTCGGTTTGCTTGTCCAGAAACCCTTTCGGTTCCCTTGTCCAGAAACCCTTTCGGTTCCCTTGTCCAAAAACCCTTTCGGTTCCCTTGTCCAGAAACCCTTTCGGTTTGCTTGTCCAGAAACCCTTTCGGTTCCCTTGTCCAGAAACCCTTTCGGTTCCCTTGTCCAGAAACCCTTTCGGTTCCCTTGTCCAGAAACCCTTTCGGTTTGCTTGTCCAAAAACCCTTTCGGTTCCCTTGTCCAGAAACCCTTTCGGTTTGCTTGTCCAGAAACCCTTTCGGTTTGCTTGTCCAGAAACCCTTTCGGTTCCCTTGTCCAGAAACCCTTTCGGTTCCCTTGTCCAAAAACCCTTTCGGTTCCCTTGTCCAGAAACCCTTTCGGTTTGCTTGTCCAGAAACCCTTTCGGTTTGCTTGTCCAGAAACCCTTTCGGTTTGCTTGTCCAGAAACCCTTTCGGTTCCCTTGTCCAGAAACCCTTTCGGTTTGCTTGTCCAGAAACCCTTTCGGTTCCCTTGTCCAGAAACCCTTTCGGTTCTCTTGTCCAAAAACCCTTTCGGTTCCCTTGTCCAGAAACCCTTTCGTTTCCCTTGTCCAGAAACCCTTTCGGTTTGCTTGTCCAGAAACCCTTTCGGTTCCCTTGTCCAGAAACCTTTTCGGTTCCCTTGTACAGAAACCCTTTCGGGTCCCTTGTCCAGAAACCCTTTCGGTTCCCTTGTCCAGAAACCCTTTCGGTTTCCTTGTCCAGAAACCCTTTCGGTTCCCTTGTCCAGAAACCCTTTCGGTTCCCTTGTCCAGAAACCCTTTCGGTTTGCTTGTCCAGAAACCCTTTCGGTTCCCTTGTCCAGAAACCCTTTCGGTTCAATTGTCCACAAACCCTTTCGGTTCCCTTGTCCAGAACCCCTTTCGGTTTGCTTGTCCAGAAACCCTTTCGGTTCCCTTGTCCAGAAACCTTTTCGGTTCCCTTGTCCAGAAACCCTTTCGGTTTGCTTGTCCAGAAACCCTTTCGGTTCCCTTGTCCAGAAACCCTTTCGGTTTGCTTGTCCAGAAACCCTTTCGGTTCCCTTGTCCAGAAACCCTTTCGGTTCTCTTGTCCAAAAACCCTTTCGGTTCCCTTGTCCAGAAACCCTTTCGGTTCCCTTGTCCAGAAACCCTTTCGGTTCCCTTTTCCAGAAACCCTTTCGGTTCCCTTGTCCAGAAACCCTTTCGGTTCCCTTGCCCAGAAACCCTTTCGGTTCCCTTGTCCAGAAACCCTTTCGGTTCCCTTGTCCAAAAACCCTTTCGGTTCCCTTGTCCAGAAACCCTTTCGGTTCCCTTGTCCAGAAACCCTTTCGGTTTCCTTGTCCAGAAACCCTTTCGGTTCCCTTGTCCAGAAACCCTTTCGGTTCCCTTGTCCAGAAACCCTTTCGGTTCCCTTGTCAAAAACCCTTTCGGTTCCCTTGTCCAAAAACCCTTTCGGTTCCCTTGTCCAGAAACCCTTTCGGTTCCCTTGTCCAGAAACCCTTTCGTTTCCCTTGTCCAGAAACCCTTTCGGTTCCCTTGTCCAGAAACCTTTTCGGTTCCCTTGTACAGAAACCCTTTCGGTGCCCTTGTCCAGAAACCCTTTCGGTTCCCTTGTCCAGAAACCCTTTCGGTTCCCTTGTCCAGAAACCCTTTCGGTTCCCTTGTCCACAAACCCTTTCGGTTCCCTTGTCCAGAAACCTTTTCGGTTCCCTTGTACAGAAACCCTTTCGGTTCCCTTGTCCAAAAACCCTTTCGGTTCCCTTGTCCAGAAACCGTTTCGGTTCCCTTGTCCAGAAACCCTTTCGGTTCCCTTGTCCAGAATCCCTTTCTGTTTGCTTGTCCAGAAACCCTTTCGGTTCCCTTGTCCAGAAACCCTTTCGGTTCCCTTGTCCACAAACCCTTTCGGTTCCCTTGTCCAGAACCCCTTTCGGTTTGCTTGTCCAGAAACCCTTTCGGTTCCCTTGTCCAAAAACCCTTTCGGTTCCCTTGTCCAGAAACCCTTTCGGTTTGCTTGTCCAGAAAGCCTTTCGGTTCAATTGTCCACAAACCCTTTCGGTTCCCTTGTCCAGAACCCCTTTCGGTTTGCTTGTCCAGAAACCCTTTCGGTTCCCTTGTCCAGAAACCCTTTCGGTTCCCTTGTCCACAAACCCTTTCGGTTCCCTTGTCCAGAAACCTTTTCGGTTCCCTTGTACAGAAACCCTTTCGGTTCCCTTGTCCAAAAACCCTTTCGGTTCCCTTGTCCAGAAACCCTTTCGGTTCCCTTGTCCAGAAACCCTTTCGGTTCCCTTGTCCAGAATCCCTTTCTGTTTGCTTGTCCAGAAACCCTTTCGGTTCCCTTGTCCAGAAACCCTTTCGGTTCCCTTGTCCACAAACCCTTTCGGTTCCCTTGTCCAGAACCCCTTTCGGTTTGCTTGTCCAGAAACCCTTTCGGTTCCCTTGTCCAGAAACCTTTTCGGTTCCCTTGTACAGAAACCCTTTCGGGTCCCTTGTCCAAAAACCCTTTCGGTTCCCTTGTCCAGAAACCCTTTCGGTTCCCTTGTCCAGAAACCCTTTCGGTTCCCTTGTCCAAAAACCCTTTCGGTTTGCTTGTCCAGAACCCTTTCGGTTCCCTTGTCCAGAAACCCTTTCGGTTCCCTTGTCCAGAAACCCTTTCGGTTTGCTTGTCCAGAAACCCTTTCGGCTCCCTTGTCCAGAAACCCTTTCGGTTCCCTTGTCCAGAAACCCTTTCGGTTCCCTTGTCCAAAAACCCTTTCGGTTCCCTTGTCCAGAAACCCTTTCGGTTCCCTTGTCCAGAAACCCTTTCGGTTTCCTTGTCCAGAAACCCTTTCGGTTCCCTTGTCCAGAAACCCTTTCGGTTCCCTTGTCCAGAAACCCTTTCGGTTCCCTTGTCCAAAAACCCTTTCGGTTCCCTTGTCCAGAAACCCTTTCGGTTTCCTTGTCCAGAAACCCTTTCGGTTTCCTTGTCCAGAAACCCTTTCGGTTCCCTTGTCCAGAAACCCTTTCGGTTCCCTTGTCCAGGAACCCTTTCGGTTCCCTTGTCCAGAAACCCTTTCGGTTCCCTTGTCCAGAAACCTTTTCGGTTCCCTTGTCCAGAAACCCTTTCGGTTCCCTTGTCCAGAAACCCTTTCGGTTCCCTTGTCCAGAAACCCTTTCGGTTCCCTTGTCCAGAAACCCTTTCGGTTCCCTTGTCCAAAAACCCTTTCGGTTTGTTTGTCCAGAAACCCTTTCGGTTCCCTTGTCCAGAAACCTTTTCGGTTCCCTTGTCCAGAAACCCTTTCGGTTCCCTTGTCCAGAAACCCGTTCGGTTCCCTTGTCCAGAAACCCTTTCGGTTCCCTTGTCCAAAAACCCTTTCGGTTTGCTTGTCCAGAAACCATTTCGGTTCCCTTGTCCAGAAACCCTTTCGGTTTGCTTGTCCAGAAACCCTTTCGGTTCCCTTGTCCAGAAACCCTTTCGGTTCCCTTGTCCAGAAACCCTTTCGGTTCCCTTGTCCAGAAACCCTTTCGGTTTGATTGTCCAGAAACCCTTTCGGTTCCCTTGTCCAGAAACCTTTTCGGTTCCCTTGTCCAGAAACCCTTTCGGTTCCCTTGTCCAGAAACCCTTTCGGTTCCCTTGTCCAGAAACCCTTTCGGTTCCCTTGTCCAAAAACCCTTTCGGTTTGCTTGTCCAGAAACCCTTTCGGTTCCCTTGTCCAGAAACCCTTTCGGTTCCCTTGTCCAGAAACAGTTTCGGTTCCCTTGTCCAGAAACCCTTTCGGTTCCCTTGTCCAGAAACCCTTTCGGTTCCCTTGTCCAGAAACCCTTTCGGTTTGCTTGTCCAGAAACCCTTTCGGTTCCCTTGTCCAGAAACCTTTTCGGTTCCCTTGTCCAGAAACCCTTTCGGTTCCCTTGTCCAAAAACCCTTTCGGTTTGCTTGTCCAGAAACCCTTTCGGTTCCCTTGTCCAGAAACCCTTTCGGTTTGCTTGTCCAGAAACCCTTTCGGTTCCCTTGTCCAGTAACTCTTTCGGTTCCCTTGTCCAGAAACCCTTTCGGTTCCCTTGTCCAGAAACCCTTTCGGTTCCTTTGTCCAGAAACCCTTTCGGTTCCCTTGTCCAGAAACCCTTTCGGTTTGCTTGTCCAGAAACCCTTTCGGTTCCCTTGTCCAGAAACCCTTTCGGTTAACTTGTCCAGAAACCCTTTCGGTCCGCTTGTCCAGAAACAATTTCGGTACCCTTGTCCAGAAACCCTTTCGGTTCCCTTGTCCAGAAACCCTTTCTTTTCCCTTGTCCAGAAACCCTTTCGGTACCCTTGTCTAGAAACCCTTTCGGTTTGCTTGTCCAGAAACCCTTTCGGTACCCTTGTCCAGAAACCCTTTCGGTTTGCTTGTCCAGAAACCCTTTCGGTTCCCTTGTCCAGAAACCCTTTCGGTTAACTTGTCCAGAAACCCTTTCGGTTTGCTTGTCCAGAAACCCTTTCGGTTCCCTTGTCCAGAAACCCTTTCGGTTTGCTTGTCCAGAAACCCTTTCGGTTCCCTTGTCCAGTAACTCTTTCGGTTCCCTTGTCCAGAAACCCTTTCGGTTCCCTTGTCCAGAAACCCTTTCGGTTCCCTTGTCCAGAAACCCTTTCGGTTCCCTTGTCCAGAATCCCTTTCTGTTTGCTTGTCCAGAAACCCTTTCGGTTCCCTTGTCCAGAAACCCTTTCGGTTCCCTTGTCCACAAACCCTTTCGGTTCCCTTGTCCAGAACCCCTTTCGGTTTGCTTGTCCAGAAACCCTTTCGGTTCCCTTGTCCAAAAACCCTTTCGGTTCCCTTGTCCAGAAACCCTTTCGGTTTGCTTGTCCAGAAAGCCTTTCGGTTCAATTGTCCACAAACCCTTTCGGTTCCCTTGTCCAGAACCCCTTTCGGTTTGCTTGTCCAGAAACCCTTTCGGTTCCCTTGTCCAGAAACCCTTTCGGTTCCCTTGTCCACAAACCCTTTCGGTTCCCTTGTCCAGAAACCTTTTCGGTTCCCTTGTACAGAAACCCTTTCGGTTCCCTTGTCCAAAAACCCTTTCGGTTCCCTTGTCCAGAAACCCTTTCGGTTCCCTTGTCCAGAAACCCTTTCGGTTCCCTTGTCCAGAATCCCTTTCTGTTTGCTTGTCCAGAAACCCTTTCGGTTCCCTTGTCCAGAAACCCTTTCGGTTCCCTTGTCCACAAACCCTTTCGGTTCCCTTGTCCAGAACCCCTTTCGGTTTGCTTGTCCAGAAACCCTTTCGGTTCCCTTGTCCAGAAACCTTTTCGGTTCCCTTGTACAGAAACCCTTTCGGGTCCCTTGTCCAAAAACCCTTTCGGTTCCCTTGTCCAGAAACCCTTTCGGTTCCCTTGTCCAGAAACCCTTTCGGTTCCCTTGTCCAAAAACCCTTTCGGTTTGCTTGTCCAGAACCCTTTCGGTTCCCTTGTCCAGAAACCCTTTCGGTTCCCTTGTCCAGAAACCCTTTCGGTTTGCTTGTCCAGAAACCCTTTCGGCTCCCTTGTCCAGAAACCCTTTCGGTTCCCTTGTCCAGAAACCCTTTCGGTTCCCTTGTCCAAAAACCCTTTCGGTTCCCTTGTCCAGAAACCCTTTCGGTTCCCTTGTCCAGAAACCCTTTCGGTTTCCTTGTCCAGAAACCCTTTCGGTTCCCTTGTCCAGAAACCCTTTCGGTTCCCTTGTCCAGAAACCCTTTCGGTTCCCTTGTCCAAAAACCCTTTCGGTTCCCTTGTCCAGAAACCCTTTCGGTTTCCTTGTCCAGAAACCCTTTCGGTTCCCTTGTCCAGAAACCCTTTCGGTTCCCTTGTCCAGGAACCCTTTCGGTTCCCTTGTCCAGAAACCCTTTCGGTTCCCTTGTCCAGAAACCTTTTCGGTTCCCTTGTCCAGAAACCCTTTCGGTTCCCTTGTCCAGAAACCCTTTCGGTTCCCTTGTCCAGAAACCCTTTCGGTTCCCTTGTCCAGAAACCCTTTCGGTTCCCTTGTCCAAAAACCCTTTCGGTTTGTTTGTCCAGAAACCCTTTCGGTTCCCTTGTCCAGAAACCTTTTCGGTTCCCTTGTCCAGAAACCCTTTCGGTTCCCTTGTCCAGAAACCCGTTCGGTTCCCTTGTCCAGAAACCCTTTCGGTTCCCTTGTCCAAAAACCCTTTCGGTTTGCTTGTCCAGAAACCATTTCGGTTCCCTTGTCCAGAAACCCTTTCGGTTTGCTTGTCCAGAAACCCTTTCGGTTCCCTTGTCCAGAAACCCTTTCGGTTCCCTTGTCCAGAAACCCTTTCGGTTCCCTTGTCCAGAAACCCTTTCGGTTTGATTGTCCAGAAACCCTTTCGGTTCCCTTGTCCAGAAACCTTTTCGGTTCCCTTGTCCAGAAACCCTTTCGGTTCCCTTGTCCAGAAACCCTTTCGGTTCCCTTGTCCAGAAACCCTTTCGGTTCCCTTGTCCAAAAACCCTTTCGGTTTGCTTGTCCAGAAACCCTTTCGGTTCCCTTGTCCAGAAACCCTTTCGGTTCCCTTGTCCAGAAACAGTTTCGGTTCCCTTGTCCAGAAACCCTTTCGGTTCCCTTGTCCAGAAACCCTTTCGGTTCCCTTGTCCAGAAACCCTTTCGGTTTGCTTGTCCAGAAACCCTTTCGGTTCCCTTGTCCAGAAACCTTTTCGGTTCCCTTGTCCAGAAACCCTTTCGGTTCCCTTGTCCAAAAACCCTTTCGGTTTGCTTGTCCAGAAACCCTTTCGGTTCCCTTGTCCAGAAACCCTTTCGGTTTGCTTGTCCAGAAACCCTTTCGGTTCCCTTGTCCAGTAACTCTTTCGGTTCCCTTGTCCAGAAACCCTTTCGGTTCCCTTGTCCAGAAACCCTTTCGGTTCCTTTGTCCAGAAACCCTTTCGGTTCCCTTGTCCAGAAACCCTTTCGGTTTGCTTGTCCAGAAACCCTTTCGGTTCCCTTGTCCAGAAACCCCTTTCGGTTTGCTTGTCCAGAAACCCTTTCGGTTTGCTTGTCCAGAAACCCTTTCGGTTCCCTTGTCCAGAAACCCTTTCGGTTTGCTTGTCCAGAAACCCTTTCGGTTCCCTTGTCCAGAAACCCTTTCGGTTTGCTTGTCCAGAAACCCTTTCGGTTTGCTTGTCCAGAAACCCTTTCGGTTCCCTTGTCCAGAAACCCCTTTCGGGTTGCTTGTCCAGAAACCCTTTCGGTTCCCTTGTCCAGAAACCCTTTCGGTTCCCTTGTCCACAAACCCTTTCGGTTCCCTTGTCCAGAAACCCTTTCGGTTTGCTTGTCCAGAAACCCTTTCGGTTTGCTTGTCCAGAAAGCCTTTCGGTTCCCTTGTCCAGAAACCCTTTCGGTTCCCTTGTCCAGAAACCCTTTCGGTTCCCTTGTCCAGAAACCCTTTCGGTTCCCTTGTCCAGAAACCCTTTCGGTTCCCTTGTCCAGAAACCCTTTCGGTTCCCTTGTCCAGAAACCCTTTCGGTTTGCTTGTCCAGAAACCCTTTCGGTTCCCTTGTCCAGAAACCCTTTCGGTTTGCTTGTCCAGAAACCCTTTCGGTTTGCTTGTCCAGAAACCCTTTCGGTTTGCTTGTCCAGAAACCCTTTCGGTTTGCTTGTCCAGAAACCCTTTCGGTTTGCTTGTCCAGAAACCCTTTCGGTTTGCTTGTCCAGAAACCCTTTCGGTTCCCTTGTCCAGAAACCCTTTCGGTTCCCTTGTCCACAAACCCTTTCGGTTCCCTTGTCCAGAAACCCTTTCGGTTTGCTTGTCCAGAAACCCTTTCGGTTCCCTTGTCCAGAAACCCTTTCGGTTCCCTTGTCCAGAAACCCTTTCGGTTCCCTTGTCCAGAACCCCTTTCGGTTTGCTTGTCCAAAAACCCTTTCGGTTCCCTTGTCCAGAAACCCCTTTCGGTTTGCTTGTCCAGAAACCCTTTCGGTTCCCTTGTCCAGAAACCCTTTCGGTTCCCTTGTCCAGAAACCCTTTCGGTTTGCTTGTCCAGAAATCCCTTTCGGTTCCTTTGTCCAGAAACCCCTTTCGGTTTGCTTGTCCAGAAACCCTTTCGGTTCCCTTGTCCAGAAACCCCTTTCGGTTCCCTTGTCCAGAAACCCCTTTCGGTTCCCTTGTCCAGAAACCCTTTCGGTTCCCTTGTCCAGAAACCCCTTTCGGTGAGCTTGTCCAGAAACCCCTTTCGGTTTGCTTGTCCAGAAACCCCTTTCGGTTTGCTTGTCCAGAAACCCCTTCGGTTTGCTTGTCCAGAAACCCCTTCGGTTCCCTTGTCCAGAAACCCTTTCGGTTCCCTTGTCCAGAAACCCTTTCGGTTTGCTTGTCCAGAAACCCCTTTCGGTTCCCTTGTCCAGAAACCCTTTCGGTTCCCTTGTCCAGAAACCCTTTCGGTTCCCTTGTCCAGAAACCCTTTCGATTCCCTTGTCCAGAAACCCTTTCGGTTCCCTTGTCCAGAAACCCCTTTCGGCTCCCTTGTCCAGAAACCCTTTCGGTTCCCTTGTCCAGAAACCGTTTCGGTTCCCTTGTCCAGAAACCCTTTCGGTTTGCTTGTCCAGGAACCCTTTCGGTTCCCTTGTCCAGAAACCCTTTCGGTTTGCTTGTCCAGAAACCCTTTCGGTTTGCTTGTCCAGAAACCCTTTCGGTTTGCTTGTCCAGAAACCCTTTCGGTTCCCTTGTCCAGAAACCCCTTTCGGGTTGCTTGTCCAGAAACCCTTTCGGTTCCCTTGTCCAGAAACCCTTTCGGTTCCCTTGTCCACAAACCCTTTCGGTTCCCTTGTCCAGAAACCCTTTCGGTTTGCTTGTCCAGGAACCCTATCGGTTCCCTTGTCCAGAAACCCTTTCGGTTTGCTTGTCCAGAAGCCCTTTCGGTTCCCTTGTCCAGAAACCCTTTCGGTTCCCTTGTCCAGAAACCCTTTCGGTTCCCTTGTCCAGAAACCCTTTCGGTTCCCTTGTCCAGAAACCCTTTCGGTTTGCTTGTCCAGAAACCCTTTCGGTTCCCTTGTCCAGAAACCCTTTCGGTTCCCTTGTCCAGAAACCCTTTCGGTTCCCTTGTCCAGAAACCCTTTCGGTACCCTTGTCCAGAAACCCTTTCGGTTTGCTTGTCCAGAAACCCCTTCGGTTCCCTTGTCCAGAAACCCTTTCGGTACCCTTGTCCAGAAGCCCTTTCGGTTCATTTAACACCGATTTTGTGTCAAAGCCAAGTTAGCGGACCTATGGTCACTAGATTTGGGTAGTAACCGAATGAAGAAGATCGTGAGTTCAAGCTTTTTCGTGGAGTTAGGGGAATTACTTGCGGGATAGGGTGAGAAACACTGCCATACGCAGCTAACTCAAAGTCGAGCAGCTAGTTCTTCGAACGGGAATTGGTATGCTTCTATGGCTTGGACACGTGGGACGATGAGGGCACTCGTTCTTTGGGGCATGCCTTGAATGCGGGTCCATCAGGGAAGCAACGTATAAGCAGACCCAGGAGGATTTGGTTGGACCAAGTCCAAGAACTCGCTTGGCTGAGCGTGGGAGTAACTTTCCTGCCGTGGCAACTATTAGATACAGTTGCGAAGCAGCAACAAGCATCTGATATGGATGGTCTTACCGTTGACGACCCTAGCAGACGGCATACGGACAACGATTTACGAATCTGCACGTTGAATGTCAGGACGTTGAGGTGTATTAGACTGCTTTTGAAGAAGAACACCTAAATAGGAGCGCCATCTGTGGGAAACAATCGAATACCATTCGATAGCTATAATCCACCGCCATATTATAGCTACACACAAACCACCACCACCTCAGCCTATGGAGTAAATGGCTTCATATACCATACATAGTACAGGCGGGCAAATTCCGTTATACATAATCAACCCCGAATGTAGACAGATGGCGACAGAGTTTTATAGAAAGAATGCTGGCTGATATAAATATCCCAAGCAGGACGGTTTAGTTTCGGAATTTGTATAAAAGTGATCAAAGTGTTAAAGCGTGAGCCTGAAAGGCAGCAAAGAAAAGTGTAATAAACTAATTGTGGTGCTTTAAGTCTAGTAAAGTATAAGTAGCAAAGTGCTCTGTAAGTTAATAAATCAGTGCAATCCAGTGATCGAATCCATTTATTGGACAGATTAATTGTGACTTCGTACACAGTTCTTGTAAAACTTTTTATGAACACTACAAAAATTCCCCAAAAGTTGTATCCTCGGTTAGGGTAAAGTGACTGACAACAGGCAAGCTGCGCTCTCACTTTGTCCGGTGCAGGCCTCGAAGCCTTCATGACATTGTCAGGTTTAACCAAGAGACTACTCTCATTTTTTCATTGAGGAAGTAGTAGAAACATAGTGCACAGAATGGGTTTATGGCTCTAACAAAAAAAGAGGTCGATGCAGCGGACTCTCCATTAGTCGAACTCTCTCTACGTCAAATTTCGATTGAATTTTCTGCTTGTCTTATTTTGGCATGCCCCTAAATTCTTCAAACAGAAAACCATCATCTAAGTCGTTCTACTCGACTTGGGGGCGTTCACTGCAATAATATTATGGGTGTGTTTTTTTTTTTGACTACTCAGTACTCAGCTTAGTAAGATTTTATACGTGAAGCAACAGCAAACAACTGAGTTAAGACCACTCAGTCAAATTTCACTGCCATTACTGACTAGGGCGCATTGAAAAATCTCATTTATAGACGCCAGAGAAAACTATTTGATTATTAAAGGTTGGTATCAATCGATCTCTTGACACTTGTAAGTGTTTACTTGCTGGTATTACTTGTGCAAACTTATAAAATTTCAAATCATTTATATTACTTGTGTGGCCACCCTTAAACAAAATAAATTTGGCCATCACTTAGCCTAAAACGGTCACCCAATCTACTTAGACTCAGTAAGCACTTAGTCATAACCGGGCACTGTGCAATTGGCACTCATGCTCGCTGGATGGGTGCCCCATATAATGATTTTTGCAGAAGCTACATGGATGAAGAGAGGGAAGACAACACTCATCACCTACTCTGCTCCTGTACTGCTCTTGCTAAAAGTAGGTTCCTACACCTAGGGACCTACCACTTCAGCGCCCGTAACGAGCTTAACAGTGCCAGCATAGGCCAGCTAAATCGCTTCACTAGAAGAACCAACTGGTTCCAGTTTTAGGAAAAGTCAATCCGCGTGGTATCACAATGGGCCTACTCTGGCCTACTAAGACTGCCCTTAGCAGTCCGCCACTATAATCTAACCTAACCTGACCTGCCCATTATTTGTGCATTTTCTTATTTTTTATATTAGAGTATTTTGACATCTAATGCAACGGACGTAAGCAAACGTACCATCTTTCGGGAGAAAAATGTAACTCAGTAAATAGAGCGTTTTATTGAGAATCATTACTGAGCTGCGTACTGAGTAGTCAAAAAAAAAACACGTCTATAGTTGGGGCTACAGCCCGTATGATTTGAGTGACGTGTGCGCTCTGATGAATTTCTTACGAGTCGAGGCAACCCACAGTTTCATGCGGCCTCCGAAATGCCAATCTTCAGAAGCTTTTTCTAGAGAGTGGGCTTATATTATTAACCACTGTGGCTCGAAAGAAATGGTGCCATGGAAATTATTCTTATCTGACTGGGATCGAACGTAATGGGTTCGAGCTCCACCCAGTAGTAAGCCGAACTCGTGTTGTGACTTGTGCGTGTTATTGGTCGCTTTAGCAGTGCAGATGGGTATACTATACAGTTTTAAGCTGACTTGAAAGATAACTTTGAGGTGTTACTCTATGGCTACTATTAGTGATTCGAGAGAGGTGAAACCACGTAAACAGGCAAGTCGACGTGTAGGTTCGCTCAGAACCAAGGGTATTCTGTAACAATTTCTCGGGCAAAACAGTTTGCCAAAGTTTTTAAAATAACAGCACATCTTTCGATAATCGATTGCTTTAGACCAGTTATTTTGGAAGATACAGATGGGTTAGCAAAAAATCTTCGGGCATCATTTGAATTCCCTCCACCTTGTTTCGCCTTGTCAACCATCCATCCCAAGCTGCTGTCCCTGTCTGGCCTTTCGTTCGAGAGCTAGTTCCAGTGTTTCGTCCTGTCTGATGCCATGATGGTGTATGGGCCGGTCGCTGCTGACTCGTTTTCGATCTGCACTGGTACAATGGTGGTGGCCCTTTTGGCGTTTCTTAAGGCCACGCGTCTTCAGCTTCACAATTCGTCCGCATCGATTCCCCTCAGTGATCTCCGTCTTCCCTCGTACCGACGCTTTCTCCACACCTCGTATGACAGCGTTCTTGGCGAAGCGGTCCCGTACCGCTTTGATTGGAGCCCCAAGTGGACTCCTTTTTTCTTCTTCTTCTGGCACAACCTGTGCCCTAGGTGATTCCGCCCTGCAGTCGGTGATGGACAAGAATTTCTACGTCTTTACCATTTGTACGTGCTGTTGGTCCAGCAGCTCCGACCAATTAGCATCGGATACGGCCGGCTCTCGTCCGGCACGATGAGGACCTCGCACCACGACCTGAGTCGATTCACTCCAACCTCGGCATTCGCTATTCCCATCATCCCTCCTTCAAATCCGTTCAGGCGCCTCCGATCGATGCCATATTTGATTCCGCCCTCCTCGGCAGTCGAGCGTCGCAGTGTGACGCAATCACTACCCAGGTCGATGAAGGCTGTGACCTCGCGTCCGTTCACTGTGGTCTCCTTGACGTACTCTGACCAGCTCAGATCGTTGAGTGCTTTGGCCTGGTGCCGATCCACTGCTGCGCCTTTTTCGGGCCTGCTCTCCTTCACCAGTAGGTGCGGGTTCCCTCCTTATGCGCCACCTTCTCCCCTTTGTCCGCCACCCTGCTGTGAGCAGTCCCGTTGGTAGTGCCCGAATTGATGGCACCCAAAACACCTAGCTCCTCGTCCTGCCATTCCATTGGCATCCGATCGTTTGGTCTCCCTTCTTGGCGACCCATCTGCCCCGGCCCGACTTCCGCTGCCCCTCAGTCCGACGACCCAGCGAACCCTGTCCAGCACATCGCCGATAGAACTCGGCGTACTGCCCAGAAAGCCTCCTGGCATTCGGCGTCCGCGATACCCTGGACTATATATTTCACCAGGGTGCGCTCTTGCACATGCCTCCGCGATGTGATCATCTTCATCTCGAAGACGTACTCTACCGTATCTTCCCTTGGCCGTTGTCTTCGCTCTCGCAGTCTATCGTGGAAGTCCGCATCGTCGTCCAGCGTCGGGAAGCTACTACACAGACCCGAGTATGACGCAGAGCATGTGCACTAACTACAGCTGACGGGGAGATTGTTAGTCGTTTCCAGAGGAAAGTCCTCCGAATTGTCTTTGGTCCTGCATGTACTGATGGTCTTTGAAGGAGGAGACTAAACGACGCACTGTACCGGCTGTTCGGCGACATTGATCTGGTCAAACGAGTGCGAATCTCGCGTCTCAGATGACTAGGTCACGTAGAGCAAATGGACACCAATGGTCCGGGCCGGAAAGTCTTCGACCCCAAGGAAGACCATGCCTCTGGTGGAGCACGCAGCTAGAAGGGGAAATCAATAAGATGAAGGTGTGTGGATAGAAACACCCCACACCGGGCTGGATATACAGGCATGTTGGCCCAGGTTGACCATGGACTGTAGCGCCAGTCGGAGAATAAAAAAATTAGACTTGATTTGCACGATTAGACTGGATTCAAAATAACGCATCGCCTATCCCTAAGGTGTCACATGCAGTAGCCCATACATACTCTCCATCTACCTCGAAGGTAATCATAACACCTTGTGGTCTATGCCTCAGTCCGGACCAATCAGTCCACCTACTAAATTTCGACAGAATTCGAGGGGAAATAGAGTTCAACAATCATCTTAACACACA
This sequence comes from Eristalis arbustorum, assembly GCA_916610145.1. Taxonomy (NCBI): domain Eukaryota; kingdom Metazoa; phylum Arthropoda; class Insecta; order Diptera; family Syrphidae; genus Eristalis; species Eristalis arbustorum. Next base: position 89,320,310 of record OU744316.1, on the reverse strand, counting down.
AACTCTGTAATGAAACCCACGCTCGTTCACCCCCATCCTTCAATGGTCAAGGAGTCAACATTGATTCAGACCAGCCCTCCAATGACTCTGTCAACCTCGACTCAAAGTTGAAGGCCCTCATGACAGCACCGCACAGCGATCTCAATTCCCAGACATAGATTTGTCTCAAACGAATTGATGACAGCCATAAATTCGACACGACCGCAGAGTTCCGGAAACGGTCCGCCATCAATCACCAGTCCAGTCGATTCGAGTGATCCCTCAAAAGGAATCCTAATACTGCAGCAGTAGCTCTCCAAGGGATGCTGTCAATCATCCGGAATAATTCCGTTAAATCGTCTCAGAGGTCCCTGCCCACATTCGCAAGGAACGTCCATCATCCGGCGTCTTGTCTGCAGCTAATAAAAATGCTTTCTGGGAAGGAGAGACTGCAGTAAATTCACCCGACTCGCAAGTGCAAAAGGATATTCACACCATCATTGGAAAATTACCAATATCCTGGTTGTTTCACACGCAGCAATACCGACCGAACCGCCTGACCCGACACCGCGCGTCTCTGGGAACCGGAAAGACGACGACAAGGACACAGTGCAGCCGGAGTGTGTGTGCACAGCCGTCATCAGCAGAAATTCCACGCGGCGAGGAGCTATGGTCTGCGTCTGCCCTGAAAGGGTTTTCTGCAAAGTTTGTCGGAAAATTTTTCCGAAGACGTCAGCAGAACTCGCCTGTGTGTGTCTGTCTAGGATCACCTCTGGGCCCGTGCCGGGAAGGACATGGGGACTCGCACAAATTGTCAGGGCTTAGTTGGGAAGAACACCGACCGCAGCTCACAGTAGTCGTCGAGCAAATACTACGAGAGTGGGTTCGTCTGTGGCTAAGGACGAAGAAGCGGACCATTCCAGCGTCGCTCCGCTGCCCGGCTGGAATCCTTATGAACGGTTTATGTTTGTGTACATGTGAGTAATGGGATTCAAATATAATTTACGATTCGCAGGGGCCTGGCCTCAAAATGGCTTCTGGCGTGTTCCGGAAGCTCTGGCAAACACCACTCACACATGCAATCGCAATATTTCACTTGCGGGCTGTTGGCGTTTGCAGCGCGAGCTCTCGCTGCGATTGCAAGAGATATGCCGGGCGAGGATAGCTCCGGCGCGAGGCGCTAAAGCGTAACACGCTGATAAGAGCAGAGCGATGGGGGGCGAGGGCGCCGCCAGAGGCGGTCGGTGAAAATGAGCAGTTGACGTACGAATTACCCGAGAGCGCTTCTGGTCATGCATCAGTGTTGGCTGCCACCGAGGACGGCGACGACGACGGGTAATGTTGTTTAGCACCACCCCCTGATGATGGAGGTGAATTGGTGGTGGTGGTTTTTTTTTCTCGCCGGAACCGGAAACTCCGCGCACAAGCCATGAGTTCAGCCGTCGGGGCTTGATAAATGCCTGACGTGTGAGATGTCCTTACGCGTCAGACTGTGAGGAATTGTTACCGTGGCCGGAGAGAGCGGCTCGTGGTGCGACAGTGATACAGTGTGACCTCATTACCGTCGCGAGTCTGCACTGGGCGCCCTCTTTGGGGTCGAATCACGGCAGAAACTCAAACAAATTCCTCCAATCTGCATCGAGTCGCTCAGCAAAACAGACAATGGATGCCCCCATCGATCGAGGAGCGCCCACTCATGGAAATTAAAATCTCAGACAGCAAGTCCTTGACGGGATGCGTGGTGGTGGTACGAGTTGGCTGTCATATTCAATCTTATTCTTCTCATGTGATGTGCTGCTCTGTTTACACGCCAGCGGCAGCGGCTGCAGTTCCTGGCAGATGGCAGCCGCTGCAGATTGTCAGCAGAACTAATTCAACTCTATTTTTGGGAGCGAAGTTATTCTTTTCTCGAGTGGCATGCAGTCGTCTGCCTGAAGTCGCATTTGCACGGGAGCCCACTCCATCCAGCCACCCAGCCACAGTGCGGTGTATAGCGACGGCTGAAGTGACTTCGAATGAATTTCCATCAGTGTCTGCCGAGGGAAAAGTTTTGATTAAGAGGAGGCCTTGCAACGACGACGCCGCGCCGTCTGTGCTGATGATGTGATGGGGCACGGGTGGTGCTGTCTACCCAAAGAGTTCGAAGTTCGACGTTCGCACAACACAGTCGCTTTGTTGGAATTGATTCGTTCCCAAGGTGCGCCGCATACACACGCCCCCAGCCGCAGCAGCCCACCCAGTGAGCAATTGATATGTCAGAGCAGGGTGGTTGCTTCGATCACATCTGTGGTCTTGTCTTTTTGCCGAGATATTACTTTATTTTCCGATTGCGAGCTTATTGCGAGAGCCAACCACCGCCCGAGTGCCCGAGGAGGACAATGCATGACGGAGCATCGTCGCTCGATTTCAAATTGATGCTCAGATGGTCACATCGGTCGAATGGTTTCGGGGACGTGCCATGCCCGGGGTGGGGCGGTTGACAGTGGCTTTCCATTTTGCTCGTTCGAAACTAATATCAATCAGGGCGAAGACAGACGGACAATGCGGTTGCTTTGTGTGCCCAGCAAAACGATTTATGGCCACGGATGTCTATCTTCTTGGCAGAGATGATATTAGGAGTGGGTCGAACGCTTCGTCGCCCGACCCACTCATTCTTTGTCTTTGTTACTAACGCATCTCGGGGGGTGGTCACTTCTCGATACGTGGTCGCTTATGCGGTTTTTAATAAGATATACTCCCTCGACTCGAGGCAAAGGCATTAAGGACAACTGCAGTGCCGCATGACAATGGGTTTCCGTGCCGTGATCCATATTTCATGGGAAAACTGCAATTTAATGAAAAGCTTCCACTCAATAGCTTATCATTTCAGAGGAGGGTCCTAATCTGGGTAACGTTTGAGAATGCTGACAAGAGGATGGTTCTGGCATTTGATTTCTCCGGAACTTGTGGCTCTCTGACGAAGATTTGTGCTTGCAATTTTGATAATTTTTCTACACTAAGCGATGGCTGGGTGCTGTGGGAATCGGGTAGGCACTGACTGGCGTCAAGCTGGCGATGCCAAGTGTTGCAGAGTTTCCTTCACACCAATTGTGCTTATTTTACCTCCAAGTGGTAGCCATCGGGTACTGGTTGTAGTTCACCCGAGCTCAACCTGCCAAGCTTCTAAGTGCGACCTCTTGTTCTAGAGGTTACAAAAAAGGAACTGGCCCTCCAGGTTGGGGGTTGTGCCGATTGGGGAACTGCCCGGCCACACAAAACAAAAATAGTTACGAAGCAACAACAAGCCTCGGAAACGGATGATTTTACTGATGACGAACCCTGCAAACGATATACGGACAACGACCTTCGGATCGTACGTGGAATATAAGGTCCCTTTATAGGCCACGTGCAGCCGAACAATTAGCGGAAGCCCTAGACTGCTGCAAAGCAGACATAACCGCCATCCAAGAAGTGCGATGGGATGGACCGGGCAAAAGAAGGATGAAAACTGTGATGTATATTACGGTGATTGCTACAAGCTACAAAAACAGCGCCTATTTGGATGTGTATTTGTCGTTAGAGGCAGACTTAGGCAAGAAGTCTTATCGTTCAGGTCAGTCAACGAGCGCCTCACGACAATTCGCATCCAGCACATGAACCCCCAGGGGAGAAAGATGACGACACCAAAGACAGGTTCTATGAGCTCCTGGACAAAACGTATGAGCAATGCCCTAGCTACGTCATTAAAATTGTTCTTGGCGATTTTAACGCAAAGCTAGGAAGAGAGAACATCTTTGGTAGTACGGTCGGGAAGCACAGCCTACTCGACACCACATCCGATAAAGGATTTGGGCTAATCGACTTTACTGCGGGGCGAAATGTTGTAGTAGCCAGTACAAAATTCCCACATCTCGACATTCACAAAGGGACATGGCGATCTCCTGATCAATCAACCATCAATCAGATCGATCACATTGCGATCGACGCAAGGCACTCCTCCAGTATTATAGATGTCCGAACGTTCCGAGGTGCCAACATTGACTCGGACCACCACCTTGTAGTAGCCAAGGTAAGGTTGCGGATATCCCGAACACCGCCAAGACAAAGAAATACTGTGAGGAAGTTCAACGTCGGCCGGCTACAATCGCAAGAGATTGCCAAATCCTTTTCCGATCGTGTCTCCCTCAACCTCTTAAGAAATCCTACGCCGCCAACATCAAGTATTGAAGACCAGTGGCAGCATTGTAAAAAAGCCATCAGAGATGCCGCCTCTGATGTGCTGGGTTTCAATCCGCCACCACAACGAAACCCCTGGTTTGACAATGAGTGTCGGCAGGCGAATGCAGCCAAGCAAGAAGCATACAAAGCGGCACTGCAAAGAAGGACAAGAGCTGCTCGGGAGCTCTACGAGCAGAAGAGGAGAGACGAACACCGGCTTCTCAGGAGAAAAACAAAGGAGCATGAGAAGCGCGCGATCGGCAGAATAGAGAGATATTACTGCAGGAATGAGGTAAGGAAGTTTTACCAAAGGGTAAGGTCAACCAGTCAAGGTTATAAACTCCGAACCGATGCCTGTAAGGATGATCAAGGGAACATCGTAGTAAAGTCACAGTCGATGCTGAGAATATGGAGAAACCATTTCTGCAGACTGTATAACGGCGACGAAGAACCAAATTCCGCTGTCAGGCAGAATGAAGAATTCAACCCCAGTGATGGGGACGATGAGGATCAATAATTCCGTTCACCCTAGCCGGACGAAGTGATATATCTAAACTGAAATCCAACAAGGCTGCTGGAGCTGACGGCCTACCCGCCGAGCTTTTTAAAGCCGCAGGCGATGATTTGGTAAGGAGCATGCACTAACTCATCTGTAAAATATGGTCGGAGGAAAACATGCCCGATGAATGGAACCTAAGCATTGTTTGCCAGATCCACAAAAAAGGAGACCCCTTTGACTGCGCCAACTATCGGGGCATAAGTCTCCTTAGCATCGCCTATAAGATCTTATCTGCCGTACTGTGTGAACGCCTAAAGCCATTCTTCAACAACTTGGTCAGTCCATACCAGTGTGGCTTTATGCCAGGAAAATCCACCATCGACCAAATATTCACACTTCGGCAGATTTTGGAGAAAACCCAGGAGCAACAAATCGATACCCACCATCTTTTCGTCGATTTTAAGACCGCGTATGATAGCATTTATAGAGACGAGCTATACAGAGCAATGGTTTTGGCATCACTACCAAACTCATCCGTTTGTGTAGGATGACGATGGAGAATGCGCGCTGCTCCATCAAGGTCGGTAAAGACCTTACATAGACCTTGGATGTCAAAAAAGGAATCAGACAAGGCGACGCGATGTCATGCACTTTTTCAACATCGTTCTTGAGAGAATTGTTCAAAACTCGCGCGCCAACACCAGAGAAACAATCTTTCAAAAGTCCGTCCAATTACTCGCATATGCCGACGATATTGACATTATCGGAAGAACGCAGCGTGATGTCAAAGGCGCTTTTGTGGGTTTTGCAACGGAGGCCGCGAAGATGGGTTAAGCGGTAAACGAGGGTAAGAATAATCATATATGCTGTCAACTAGAAAGGACACCCAACACCGACGTCTCGGTCAGAACGTCACAGCAGACAGATACAACTTTGAGGTAGTCCAAAAATATGTCTACCTAGGAACCGCTATCAACTCAGACAACGACACCAGCGCTGAAATCAAACGAAGAATAACTCTTGCCAATCGGTGCTTCTTTGGGCTAAGAAAGCAATTGGTAAGCAAAGCCCTCCCTCGATCATGCAAGGTAATGCTTTACAAGACCTTAATCGTCCCAGTCCTGCTATACAGCGCGGAGGCATGGACTCTGTCAAAAGCGGATGAAGCTGCTCTTGGTTGCTTCGAGAGGAAAATTCTTCGTGTGATTTTCGGTCCCGTCTGCATAGATGGTGAGTGGAGGAGGAGATACAACGACGAACTATACGGGCTGTTCAGCGACATCGACTTAGCCAGAAGAGTGAAGATCCAACGATTGAGATGGCTAGGTCATGTAGAGCCGATGGAAACCAATGCTCCGGCCCGAAAAGTCTTCGATTCCATCCCCGAGGGACGGCGCAGTAGAGGAAGACCGCGACTCAGGTGGAAAGGGACCTCAACCGACTATGCGTGCGAAACAGGAGACAGCTAGCTAAACATCGAGCTGGCTGGAGACGCTTGTTGGTTGAGGCCCATGTCCTCTCCGGACTGTAGCGCCACCTTAAGTAAGTAAGTAAGCTTCTTATTCTTTTCATTTTAAAGGATTATGTAACAATGAATCGGGATATAAGAGTCGTCTTATATGCCATACCAGAGGTGCCAAATTTTGTTCAGCCATGGAATCCTAGCTAGGTCTGGGTAAGTTGTGGCATTTACCTATACACTTAGGCCAAGCTAAGCCCATTGTACAATTGTAAAATTAGGGAGGGTAATTTTGACCGCGCGAGTCCCTCGTCTGGTACACAGATGTCTCCAAAAAAGATGAAGGCGTTGGGGCTAGAGTTTAAGGAGTCAACAACTCTATATTTAAAAGCAGAGCGGTTCGCTATTGAACTCTGCCTCGGTGAAAATATTGACAGACGTATCAGTAATAGGCAGAACTATATTGGTGGTGGCCCTAAGCCCTTTAGGGTATGTGCGTCGACCCCAAACTCGACGTCGTAGGTTCAATTCCAGCTCTGAGCGACAAAAAAATTGTTCACGGCCCCACATCTTTCGAGTCACTGACAATGCTCAAAGAGCACTTCTGTCTAGAAAAAAGCTTCTCAAACTTGGCCGTTCGGAGCCGGCATAAAACTGTCTTCCACTCTTGGGTTACTGAGAAGCTAGTCCTTAGCCCTCTACAGGCTGTAGCGTTACCCACGCTGCATTAAATGCTGATCAACATGGAAAGTATCTTCGAAAATTTCCCTGGAAGAACTTAAAGTAGCATCAAAAAGGATAAGGAAGAAGGAGGCGCCTTGGCCAGATGGAAAAATCACAAAACTCCAGCATGGAGCTTGCGGCTCATAAAACTGCTGCTGTTCTTACGGGCTGTTCTGTACAAGCTTTCGGGTTCAAGGAAACACGTTGGCGTAGTGCTCGACAACAGACAGACAAGAGTCAAGTAGGCCGGGTCACTGAGCAACCAGCCCTCTTCCGGATGCCCATAGACATTTTCGCAAGCGAAATGCCAAAAGTGTAACCTAAGCAAACCGGAAACGGGCTAGAATAAAGATCATACAAGGCCAAGAGAGGGACGGATTAAAAGCGCAATGGCAGTGGAGCAACTCCAACAAAGGAAGATGGACCTACAACATCATTCCAATTATAGAACCTTGGACTTCAAGGCAGGCAGGAACTGCAACTACAACCTTACGCTGATGTAGCACTTTAGGCGTTTTGTAGGATTGAACCGACATGTCCAGACAACACAGTCATTTACCTAACGGTGCATCTGTAGTCTGTGTGCAGGAAACACTCCGAAGAATGCTAAAAAGCACAAGAGGCTATTTCTGATGACAGAGCAAGCACAGAGGTCTGTGACCAAAGTGGCTGATTGTGCTCAACTGCGATCCCTGTAAGTGCACAGTTCATTTGACATACTGTCACCCCGTGGCGCCCTTTAGGTAGCCTTTACTGCATCCGCTTAGAGGTTAACCAATGTATACAGCGGCCCCTTGTCGCGGGGCTTAAACCAGGATCCAGTCCTCCAAGTTCAGGTATTTCGCGTTTGGCGACCACACCGTGTAAAATATATTAGTTCAGAGACGACAACAAGAACCGGATTCGGATGACCCTACTGCTGACGACCATGAGCAACGAATAAATGCAACGGTTTTTTGGTTCTGCACGTGGGATGTAGGGACTCTTAACAGACTAGTGGATGAGCTTGTGGAGGCCCTATAAGCCTATAAGGCAGACATCACCGCCATTCAGGAGGTGCGATGGGATAGGCCGGGCGACATGCGGCTTTAATGTTCGAGGCACACTTTGCCAAGAAGTCTTAAGTTTTAGATGCATAAGTGAGCGCCTCACAACAATCCGCATCAAGACGGAAGACATTCCGCAAGACCAGTCTAATCTGCGCTCACGGCCCAACGGAGGATAAAAAGGACGACTTTTATGATCTCCTACATACGATCGGTTTGAGTCCAACATTTTTTTCGCAGATTTCAATGCCAAGCTGGGCAAGGAAGACGTCTTTGCCAGAGCCATCGGAAAACCCAGCCTGCATGGTAACATGTCCGACAATGGATTCGAGCTGGTGGACTTCGTGACGGGGCGAACCCTCTCTGTGGCTAGTACGCGGTTCCCTTAACAGTACCGCAATTAAGCGCAAAGTAACTTTTGCCAACAGCTGTTTCCTTGGTCTCTCGATGGACCAAGCTTACATTTTATAAGACCCGGATCATCATGCCTTTCCTGCTCTCTGACTGTCTCAAGAACAGACGAAGAAACCCTTGGTCTTTTCGAGAGAAAAGTGCCGCGTTCAAACTTTGGTCCTGTTTGCGTCGATGGTTACTGGAGATGAAGATTCAACCACGAACTGTACAGCGACATGAGTCTAACTGGCGTGTACGGACTCAACGCCTAAGATGGCTAGGCCATGTGGAGCGCATGGAAAACACTGCTCCAGCCTGAACAGTCTTCGACTCCGAACTAGTGGGACAGCGCAATAGAGAACGACTACGAAGGCGATGCCGCACACAAGTGGAGAAGGACCTTAACCTTAATTCGGCGTGCGAAATCGGAGGCAGTTGGCTAGGGATCGTGCCAGCTGGAGAGGCTTGTTGGCTGAAACCCAGGTTCACTGCGGACTGTAGCAGAAGAAGAAGTAGTACCTAACGCCAGTTCCGCGGGGAATTTGGTAAAAGAGTGCAGGGTGTGGGCTAGTACGTAGGTTACTCGGGTTTGCGAAGCGGGCATGCTAGTGGCACGGGATATTAGTCCCTTTCGAAGATTGCCACATGCTTGGATGTAACCAAGAACGCATTTGTGACCGTTGACAGCTAAACAGCTAACAAGGGACTTGTGGTAAATGATTATAAGACGAGGTAGGTGCATGTCGTTTACAAGAGAGGTCCATAAACTACGGCGCCTTGGACAAAATGCCACAACAGAGGAAGCAGCAGTAGGGAGGAGGCAGAGAAAGAGAGACGATTGCGTGAACAGCACTAAGGGGACCCCACTTTAAGTTACCTTTATAAACTGAACTTCCTTGCATGGAACGTGGTGTAACCTTATGCGTGTGAAACGTGTACCTCTTACATTCTATTAAATCGTTACGAAAGAGAGAGAGAAGGAGATGTAGTCTGTATTGACTATTTGACAATAGGACGCAATAAACACTTGTCGTCAATCAGTTGGGGGTATGAGACTGTAGGCACCTAGCTCGAGACCGTGGTAGCTGGAGAGCCGTGTTGACTGAGGCCAAGATTAACCCCGGACAGTAGCTAAGTACAGAAATCATAGGTCTTCCCGAGGTAGGCTGCTGTGGCTGTCAAAAGTTCGAGTTAAAGGCACGACTGCGGTCCTGTACAGATTCGCATGCTATTCCTCAAATTCCAGGAAATATCCATCAACATCAAACTACTTTGTATTCACTGCCTCATTGGCGTTTCTCTAGCCAAACGACCACCACCCATCATGCGCTGTGCCAGTTCCATAAATAGCCCTCCTTCTCAAGGGTCACCCGCTATTAACCTCCCGCTTCGAATTAACCTCGAACGGCGAGTACATGCGCCAACCACCCGCCCGCCAAGTCAACACGATTGGCATCAGTCGCGTCCTCAAATTCACCGAAAACTCATTCCGTTTCAATGCTCCCGATTAGACTAATTGGATAAGCGTAACATGAATTAATGCACACTTCACTTGCAATTAAATACAAAAACCCCCGCCGCCGCTGCCTTGCACCACGGCCCGCTGAAGTTGTCAGCTCCCTCATCTGGGACGACGACAAGCAGCAAGCCAAAGGGAACATGAAAAAAAAAATGATAAATTAAACCAAAGTGACATGACAAATCGCCGTTCATTTGTTACACTATACCCCCAGGGCGAGCCCGGAGACCCCAGAACGCAAGCACCCCCAGTGCCCAGATGAATGAACAGCGACTGAGCTGAATATCCCTCGGAGAAGGACTCACTCCACAGCAGCCACCGCTCGCTAGCCACCGCACGGTTTGCAGCCAACCAACTTCATATCCGGCAATTTGTGGTGGCAACTTAAACTCTGCAGAGTTTTACTATTTTTACGAGGTGCTGCCATAGAATTTGAGCTTCGTGCCGGGCCCCTAAAATTTCATGCTAAACTGTGCGACTTCATAGCTTCGCACGGGTCGCAGGGATCCGCCAATACGTGGGCAGGGAGGTGGCAGCGGGCCCCGATTCCCGGCCACACACACGCAAGCCGGGAGCGAAGTATAGGAATTAATTATGAAAACAGTGTAATTAATTAAATCCAGCATTGGAAGGGCTGCTTGGTGTACAACTGGTGGTGCTGGTGGCGGCCCAAATGGTGGCAGTTGGCCACAGCAGCAGCAGGCGGCAACTGTCTGAAGGAGACGCTTGGATAGGGGCCGCGTCACATTCTGGGGGGATTTTGTGTTTACGACAGGATGAGGATGAGGATGAGGATGAGGATGAGGATGAGGATGAGGATGAGGATGAGGATGAGGATGAGGATGAGGATGAGGATGAGGATGAGGATGAGGATGAGGATGAGGATGAGGATGAGGATGAGGATGAGGATGAGGATGAGGATGAGGATGAGGATGAGGATGAGGATGAGGATGAGGATGAGGATGAGGATGAGGATGAGGATGAGGATGAGGATGAGGATGAGGATGAGGATGAGGATGAGGATGAGGATGAGGATGAGGATGAGGATGAGGATGAGGATGAGGATGAGGATGAGGATGAGGATGAGGATGAGGATGAGGATGAGGATGAGGATGAGGATGAGGATGAGGATGAGGATGAGGATGAGGATGAGGATGAGGATGAGGATGAGGATGAGGATGAGGATGAGGATGAGGATGAGGATGAGGATGAGGATGAGGATGAGGATGAGGATGAGGATGAGGATGAGGATGAGGATGAGGATGAGGATGAGGATGAGGATGAGGATGAGGATGAGGATGAGGATGAGGATGAGGATGAGGATGAGGATGAGGATGAGGATGAGGATGAGGATGAGGATGAGGATGAGGATGAGGATGAGGATGAGGATGAGGATGAGGATGAGGATGAGGATGAGGATGAGGATGAGGATGAGGATGAGGATGAGGATGAGGATGAGGATGAGGATGAGGATGAGGATGAGGATGAGGATGAGGATGAGGATGAGGATGAGGATGAGGATGAGGATGAGGATGAGGATGAGGATGAGGATGAGGATGAGGATGAGGATGAGGATGAGGATGAGGATGAGGATGAGGATGAGGATGAGGATGAGGATGAGGATGAGGATGAGGATGAGGATGAGGATGAGGATGAGGATGAGGATGAGGATGAGGATGAGGATGAGGATGAGGATGAGGATGAGGATGAGGATGAGGATGAGGATGAGGATGAGGATGAGGATGAGGATGAGGATGAGGATGAGGATGAGGGCGATTTCTGTACTTAGCTACTGTCCGGGGTTAATCTTGGCCTCAGTCAGCACGCCTCTCTAGCTACCACGGTCTCGAGCTAGGTGCCTACAGTCTCATACCCCAAACTGATTGACGATAAGTGTTTATTGCGTCCTATTGTCAAATAGTCAATAAAGACTACATCCACCTAAATGAAGTGAAATGGTGAAAGAGGATGTTTACGTCGATGACTTGTTTGCTGGAGCGGGCACGGTGGACGAAGCACTTACGAAGCGTGCACAAATAAACGCTCTTTTACTGTCGGGAGGTTTTACCTTAACGTTACAGTGTGCAAAAAACTGGGAAATAGTCAAGGACTTCGTCTCCCTAGGCTCCGTAGTGAAGAGGGGAACCAACATCAGTACCGAGATCAAGAGCAGAATTACTATTTTCAATAGCTTTTCAATAGCTGCGGATGAAGAAGATCTGGGACGTTTTGAGAAAAATGTTCTGCTAATCATAAAGATATTGGAACATTATATTTTGTATTTGGAACATGAGCAGGTACCTCATTAAGAATTTTAATTCGAGCTGAATTAGGACATCCTGGAGCATTAATCGATCTTTGATCTGGGGATCTGGAGAAGAAGTTTGTATGGCCTGTACAACGACATGAGCCCAGCCAGGGCTCTCCGGATCCAATGCCTAAGGTTGCTGAGCGATGTAGAGTGCATGGACACCACAGTTCCGGCCTGAAAAGTCTTCGCTACCGAGGCATTGGTACAGTGCGTCAGAGGACTCCCACCAAACAGATGGGGCACCCAAGAGGAGAATTACCTCAACTAACTTGGTGTGTGCTTGAGATGTTTGTTGGGTAAGGCCCAGGTTCATCCGGTAGATCCAATCAAAAAAGAAGAACAATAAGTTGCACGTATGTATAAAGGTTTCAATGCTATGTTTTATATACACAGCTGTGAAAATAGACAAGTTGCGTGTATCAAGAGTTGCGATTACCAGGTTTGTACAGTACATGTAAAATAAAACTTGTTCATGTTATGAAATATGATTAGGTGATGGTTGGCGTTGGAAAAGCGAGATTGCTTGGAAAATCACTGTAATTCATATTATGTTTATAATTATTAGTTTTACTAACAAATAGTGTTTGATAAGTAATTTTTTCTTCAACAATGTGGATGAGGATGAAGACTTTTAAATTATCCTTCGTGTACAGTTTTCTTCTTCTTTGACTGGCGCTACAGTCCGGGGTGAACCTGGGCCTCAGCCAAAATGCCGCTCAATCTATTCTGGCCTAGTGTAAGTTGCTTTCATCCAAGAACGTTGAACTTATTCAGGTACCCTCTAGCCGCGTTCGGAGGCGCCGTCTTCCTTCGCCGAGAGAAGACCATCTGAGACGAAAGATTCGAACTCGTTTGACCAGTTCGATGTCGGTGTACGGTTGAGTATCCTCCTGTAAACACCATCAGTACATACGGGACCGAAAATAATTCGAAGAACTTTTCTCTTGACCCAGCCAAAGTAATTCACTGCTGCTAAGTTTTAGCTGACTATAGTGACGTAGGTCCGTGGCGTTGTGGGTGTATGCGACGACCCCAACCGCGATATTGTATGTTCGATCCCTGGTCTATGCGACAAAACTAATTTTACGGCCCCACTTCTTTCGAGTTACTGACAATGCTCAAAGGGTATTTCCTCTCTAGCAAAAGCTTCTTAAACTTGGCCGCAGGGTTCGTCATCAGTAAAATCATCCGTTTCCGAGGCTTGTTGTTCCTTCGTAACTATAGTTTTGTGTGTGGCCGGGCAGTTACCCCGACGGCACAACCCCCAATCTGGAGGGCCAGTTCCTTTTTTGTAACCCCTAGGACAAGAGGTCGCACTTATAAGTTTGGCAGGTTGAGCTCGGGTGAACTACAACCAGTATCCGATGGCTACCACTTAGAGGTAAAATAAGCACAAATGGTGTGTAGGCAAAGTTGCAACACTGGGCATCGCTAGGTTGAGGCCAGTCAGTGCCTACCCGATTCCCACAGCACCCACAGCAAGTCTTCGAATCCACCCCGAGGGACGGCGCAGTAGAGGAAGACTGCGACTCAGGTGGCGCACGCAAGTGGAAAGGGACCCCAACCAACTATGCGTGCAAAACTGGAGACAGCTAGCTAAAGATCGAGCTGGCTGGAGACGCTTGTTGGTTGAGGCCCAAGTCCACCCCGGACTGCAGCGCCACCTTAAGTAAGTAAGTAAGCTTGGCAGCTCAAAGTCGGCATAAAAATGTAGTTCCCTTCCAATCGGGGTAGGTGGTTGCTGAGAAGCTAGGACCTGGCTCTTGACGGGCTGTAGCGCCACAAATATTATATTATTATTATAGTGACGTTTGGCCTAGACATCGGTGTTGGTGGACCTTGTTCGTAAACAACAACGAACCCTCATTGACCGAAGTTCCACCATGACCGCTTCCTTCTCGGTGCTCACAAACGCCCCGCTGACAGCCTGTTGTGTTCTTCCGATGATGGCGATGTCATCGGCATATGCGAGCAGATGCACAGATTTGTGGAGAATCGTGCCTCTGGCGTTGACATTTGAGTTCCGCACGATCTTCTCGACAATGATGTTAAAGAAATCGCATGACAGTGCGTCGCCTTGTCGAAATCCCTTTCTGACATCAAAGGTCTTAACAGAGCAACGGGCACTCTCCATCGTCATTCTGCAAAGACCGACAATCTTTGCAGGAATGCCCAAACTATACAAGGCACTGCATAGCTCGTCTCTAAAGTCGATGAATAAGTGATGGCAATTCGTGTACAACGCTGTCAATAATCTTAGATGCCAGGTCAACAGACGTTCATTACCTTAAGTCCATAGTCATCCGCTGTTCCTCCCATTAGGACCGATTCCCCCTCCACAGAGTTAAGCTCCACCCGAGAATGAATTCATAATTAAATAATTAATAATTAATTCGACACGGATTGACCTATTCATGAACCTCTTAGCCTCCCCAGGACTGTGAATCAAAGTTTAATGGATCTGCTGAGCGTGGCACAGCCATTACCAACGGCGCCACTGATGAGGACGACAAACACACAGAGAGAGAGTGAGACGGAGCCGCCTATTTCTAATCACAAATCCGAAATACAAGCGACGTGGAGAGTTCATAAAATCGCCCACCCCCTGGGCCGCAAGCAATCGGACGGAGAATTTAACAAAATCTTGTTCGTGTTTAATTACCATTCCTCCTGCGCCATGGCGTTTGGCTGCCCTCCCTCGACGGCAAGGACCAAGCTCCAGTGCCACCTCCATCGCCGCCGGAAGACGTTTTGCAATTTTAATTTATTTCACCCCGGCAGTCGTTGCTGGTCCGTCTGCCACCGCACCCGCTCGCCGCTTGTCAACTCATTATCGCAGAGACAAAAAGTATCGCCATCATTCTCGGTGCCTCCGGGCCCCGAGTGGTTTTCGTTCAATTTGGTAAATTAATCAATGCCAATCCCGGTTGTCCTCGGTGCCCGGCTCACATTTGAGCCGAGAGGCTACAGCCTTTCAACGGGTGACTCGGAGTCTGTGCCGTTCGCCCGCCGGGAGCGTAAGAGTGCTTTGCGTAAAGACATCACGTATTCATCACGAGTTTTCATTTAAACATCAAACCAGCGACAGGGTGTCGGCGAATGGGGTCCGCTCGGCGGTGTAAGTGGTGTCCGCAAGAAGAAATCAGGACATCATCAGACATCCACCGGCACTATGCTCTGCCGTCACTTAATTACACTCGTAATCGCAATTTAATTGCTGTTACTCATTTGCATTCTAATAACTTCCCCTCTCGGTGATGACGGAGGTAGATAGAGACTGATGAGCGCTGTGAAAGGGCATCCTGCCAGGAGGGGGTGGGGGTGCGACCGAGAATTGGATTGCTACGGTCATCATCGTCATCCTCCGGCCGAAGGAGCACACTGGCACGAGGTTTGATTTCATAACGCAAATGAAACTCATTTGCAGCGCCATCGCAGCACGTTCAAAGGCTGCCCTTTTTCGTTCGGTTGACACACCAGTCGAGCGGGGGTGCGGGCCGATTCGAGTGTAATTGGGTCATCTAAGGCGTAATGCTTCCTTCCCGTCATTGGCTAATGTGTCAATTTTTAGTTTTCTGTTTGGTCTCGACGGGGAGAGTGTCGTTTGCTTGACGTCAATGGGTTGTGGTACGAAATGATGCAAATTGTTGCGACATTTAACAGAGGTCAGAACAGAATTTGACACCCTCTTGCACTTAAGGGCGCTTTGATAGCTTTGATGACTTGAAATGTGTTAATGTTTTTGTTTAACTGTGTTTGGAAATGCCTCCTTCTTTTCTATACCAAGTCTAACAATGGTACGGGAATCAGCTGCGTCGCTAATGCGGTCAATTAAGGTCAATGGGTGGAATTTTATTCGGTGCCCTTATCTGAAATACATGTGAGGTGGAATCAAGTTTTGGATGCATAGTTATCGAAATGACTTTCCATCCTTCAAACTGAAGACACATTTCACAGAAGAAAGACCTCTGAACCGCTACCAGAAATGAGAGAACAAGAAGATATCTACATTTTGCTTCCCTTGCCCTTTGATCGCATCTTTCATTTTTATATGATTTCGCCAAGTATCTGTGAATAGTGGAAGCTTTGACGGAAATCGGGAAACAGGGCAAATAAGCTCGGCAAGACCAAAACCACCTAGGCCAAAATATAACAATCGACAGCTAACATTTCGAAGTAGTAAAGGAGTTTGTCTACCTCGGGGCAAACGTACGCTCCACGAGTCACATCGTAGTGGGGATCCGACGTAGAATCGTCCTTGGCAACCGATGCTACTTCGGTCTGTCAAAACAACTGGGCTTGAAACTCCTGACTCGAAGCACCAATGCAGAAAGCTGGGCATTAAGCACGAGCTGATTCTGGTGCCTTCGAAAGAAAAATTCTACTCGGATACATGGTCCCGTCTGCGAGGAAGGCGAATGGAGGAGAAGACACAACCGCTAACTCTATGAGCTGTACAAGGATGTGGATGTAGTCCGGAAGGCAAAATGTGTCGACTACGCTGGCTGCGAATGGACAACAACGCTCCAAATAATAGTGTCTTCGAACCCGAGCCTTCTGGTTCGAGAAGAACAGGAAGACCGAACCTCCAGTATAGAGGCCAAGTCATCGCGGATGTAAGACAGCGTAACCGTCACCCATGGAAGGCGGTAATTGCTCAGGCTCGGGCCGTCCATGGGTCGTCTGCATGATAAGAAAGTATGTCTATCCTACCGGTATCAACTCTACACTCAAGTCAATTGGTTTGAGATCAGTGTAACCACAGGTTAAATTATTTGTTAGTCCCAGAAAAAACGAGTCGTATAAAATATAAATGAGCCCTAATTAAGGTCTTTATAAAAATGTAACATTTTGAATGTACATTTCG
Source organism: Eristalis arbustorum (assembly GCA_916610145.1). Taxonomy (NCBI): domain Eukaryota; kingdom Metazoa; phylum Arthropoda; class Insecta; order Diptera; family Syrphidae; genus Eristalis; species Eristalis arbustorum. The sequence goes on along the minus strand of OU744316.1, from coordinate 89,303,317 downwards.
ACTGCGTCTCCTGCAACGCCGCCTTATGCCATCCAATATCAGTCCTTTTTTCATTTTTCATTTCATTTATTTACTGATTTTATATCGCTGTACCTTAAGAATAATACATGTATTCTTTTGATAGTACAGGAATAATTCAATTAAGCATAAGATTTTAAATGACGTGTTTTAAATTATATACAATTATTATTAATGTTGGAAAAGTGTATGTTTGCAAAAAATATTTTAAATGACTGCGCACAAATGCATACAAAAAGAACAAAACAGAAATTTTGGGGAATTATTTCAGTTCGGACGAGAGAAATGGGAGAAACAAGCGTTACAAAATTGTCTGTACTCGGTCTTTGACCGTACCTGTGAAGGTAGGTGATTCCAGAGATGGACGGCGTGAATGAAGAAGTTTCTGCGTGACATTAAGCAAGTATGAATGGAGGGCCTTAAGGTAATGTTACGACTCGATCGACAGAAAGTGATCTTTTCAAAAAGATAGTTTGGCTGTTTCTTGTGAATAATTTTGAAGAGTAATATGCAAGATCTGTAGCTTAACAATGCTTCTAATTCGCAACCTAGGAGAATGCGACGTTTTTCCGAGACATGTTCATACCTGCGTAGGTTAAAAACATACCTTGTAGTGGCATTGATTGCTCTTGTCAACTTTTGGGAAGAAGAGTAATCACAGTCAGCGAACAATTCGAATGCATATGTCAATATTGGCACTATGAGTGCTCCGGCAAGTTTAAGTTTCACATTGAGAGGCAGAATATATTTGCTAATAGATAGGCCTCTTAGGGAGGTATATATCTTGGAAACTAAGCTATCGATGTGGTCAGTCCATGTCAATTCACTATTCAACACTATTCCAAGGTTTTTTACACATGTAACATATTCTATTATCGTGGAGTTGAGTTCTATTGGCGGGAAATTAGATGGAGAAGGGGATTGTTTCGAGATCGGGATTGCTTTTGTTTTGTCAGGATTGAGTATTAGACAGTTGTAGGTAGCCCAATTTGCTATAGAGCTCAGATCCTCATTTATTTTTGCAACTGAATCTTCAACCATACCTAGTGGGAAGCTTAGGTAGATTTGAACATCGTCTGCATAGATATGGAAGTTACAGTAGGACAACACGGTTGGAAGGTCATTTATAAACATTGAGAATAACAATGGACCGAGAATAGAACCTTGAGGGACACCACAATGTACATCACAAAAAGATGAAAGTCTGGGATTATGGCAAACGGCTTGAACTCGGTTAGTAAGATACGAGAAAATTAATTTATTAGTGGGATTACAAAAATTGAATTGCGTGGACAGTTTGTGACAGAGTATAGTTGGGTCAACACTGTCGAATGCTTTCGAGAAGTCAAGTAAGGTTAGTATGGTTGCTTTGTCTTCGTCAAAAGCTCTTCGAATGTCGTCCGTCACCTTTAACAATGCTGTGACACAGCTATGTCCTTTCCGAAAACCTGACTGCAATGGGTTTAAGAGGTTGTGTTGCTCTAGATAATTTTTTATGTCTTTACTAACAACATATTCAAACACTTTTGACAAAAACGGAAGAATAGCAATGGGTCTGTATTCGGGTGGATTGGTTCTTGTGGGTATAGGGATTATTTTAGCTTTCTTCCATTGTATTGGGTATGTTGATGTCATGATTATTGTGTTAATAATATGTGTTATGTGAGGGAGTATTATTGGAAGCAGTACTTTAATTAAGTCTGGGTGAATATTGTCGAGGCCAACGCACTTCGACTTGATCGAGAACACCGCGGAACCAACTGTGTAGGAATTAACTCTACCCAATTCAAATGCATTTGCTAGAGTGTTGTTTGGAAGTGTTAAGACATCCTTTCGGATGCTCTCGGCATAGTAGAAGCAAATTGAATATTTAAGTTATCAGGATTTATGTCATCATCGTTAATCCTTTTCTTTGTTTTGCTCAGTCCAATATCGCGAACCTGTTTCCATAAGAACCTGGAAGATCGGTCGTTATTGAATTTTGTTTTGTAATACCGGAGCTTAGCCGATCTTATCATCAACGTGACATCGTTTCTGCAGTTTTTATATGCATTATGCATTTCCGGGCAACGGAATCTTCTCCATCGTCTGAAAAGAAAGTCCCTCTTTCTTATCGCGAGAAGAATTTGATCTGTTAGCCACGGAGATGTTTCGCTTCTAATGACTCGCGTACGAAGTGGGACATGTTTTTCCAACAAGCTAAAAACTACGTCCCTTTTGAGTCTATAGTGTGACTGTGATAAAGCTGATGATATATATAGAAAAAACCAACCCTTAAAGATACAGCGACAGAAAACCGGCTACACAAGCCACTTCACACATTACCTCGTCCAAGCGTGTCTCATAAGAAACAGAAGCCAGTACAACTTGGTCTCTTTGTCTCAACCAACCAAAGCGTATTGTGTTCATCACACCAAGCTAAAGTTAGCAGTTTGATGTTCAATTTAGAGATGGCCAACCCGAGTCGATAAGTCAACTGAGTTGTGTGTCCACACCGCGTCTAATGGTTGGTAGATTTGACGTCCTTTTATTCGTTTCCTTTTAGTTTTAGCAATTGGTGCACATTGGTCTTAAATATCTGCGGATTGTAGTCTATGCGAAATATTGAGCTGGGAACACCATGTCATATTCATGTGTTGCGGTTGAAACATGAGACGAACATGCGTCGAAAGCAGTGTTAAGGGTAAACTGATTGGCATTCTTGGCCTTACGGGTGAATTCAAGGAGAGGAGGAATGCAGTTGGCTAGCTGCACTTGAGCATTGTTTGAAAAAAAGCGATAAGACAGGGAGAAAGAAGACACGTTACGTTGATGTTCGAGCGAGTCTAATGAACCCGCGATATTGTTGTCTCCTAAAAGTTTTATCGCTCGCTTTGGGTTTCTATCTTGAAGGTGCTCGTTTCTGTAGAAGGACAAGGGCATACTTTCTGTGACTTTCCTGCTCTCGGCTCAAATATGGAATCCTTAATTGACTTATACATCTAAATATAACAGCCTAAATGATCTCAGCAATAGCAACACCAGTCAACACACTTGTGAAACTGTTGACAAAACCTTCTGGTTGTCACAAGCACCTCTCCTAATTGGAATAACAATCGTGGCGGTACAATGGGCCTATCTTGGCCCAAGTGCATGAATGTCACAGTATCTACCTAAATATACCTACCTAGGCTACCATGGCTGAACAAATTGTTAACGTGATCGTCCGTGACGATGTAACAGATACTGACTCCTATGGCCCGTATACAACATACAAGAATATTTGTAAGCAATTTTAGAAAACTTATCAAAATTGCGAGGACAAGTCTTCGTCAGAGTAACACAAGTTCCAGAGAAATCAAATGCCAGAACCATCCTTTTGTCATCATTCTCAAACATTACCAAGATTACGACCCAAGCCGAGTCGATAAACCGAGTCAGGCGAGTTATGTTCACGTGTTGAATGGTGCGTAGATTTCTTATAAATTTAATCGTTTCGTTTTAGTTTCAGCAACTCGGTTCGGACGTCACTCGGGTTGATTCGGTTATCAACTCGATTTGGCCTATCTCTAATTACAAATGAAGAGCAATGTTAGCCTATCCTTGAATTTTTTTGGTTGATGCATTTCTTGGTATTTTATTAGGAGGTAGAGCTTTAAAGAAAGGTTCGCTTATAAAGATTATATAGTTCCCATTATAAATATTTTTCATATCGTACGTCAATAATAACCTTGGCAAAACGAATTTTAAAACATTATTCACTGCTTTTTCATGTATTTATTCATGTAACTCTGCACAATTAAGCGTAAACTTATAAGTTTGTACAGGAATGATTTTTTTCTTAAAATAACAAATTTTTATTTTCTTAACCTAACTTAGTTCTAAGGAATGATAAGGAAAGGAAATGAAGAGGGGGAAAGGAGAAAAATTAAGAAGAAGAGAAAGATGAGGATAGAGAAAGTAAGAAAATAGAGAAAGCAAGTACTACAATCATTGTGATATACTGGTGGTTAATTCGTTTTAAAAAAATCAAAAAGTTTTTTTCCAAAATAGTTCCCTGTACCTACCCTTTTAATTTCCGGAGGAAGTGCATTCCATAAATGAATTGCGCTCACAAAAAATTGCCTTTCGGTGTTCAAAAACTTATGTTAAGTGGTATTAAATTCAATGTTCTTTGAGAACGCGCAAATTGTAATTTTGTGTATAAATATTCTGGTGCCTGACGGTTTATAATTTTATGTAAAGCAACAACTGTACGATATTTAAGAAATACATTAAGTGAGCAGCCAATAATTCTCTTAGCGAAATCTGAAACGTGGGCGTACCGATCTAGATTGAAAATATATCGTGCACAATTGTTGAAAGCCACGTTTAACTTGTGAGAACATTCAAAGTCCATGTTTGAGAAAATTTCACAGCCGTATAATATGGGAAGAACTACGAATGACTTTATAAGCTTTAGTTTGACTTCAACGGATAAAAAAGGTTTGGTTGGACTGAGACCTCGTAACACACAATAGATTTTGCGAACGATACCATTTATATGGTCTTTCCAGCTAAGATGTTCGTTAAAGATGATTCCAAGATTTTTTATTTTAATTCATTTTTAAGACAAACTGGGTCAACGGCATTGCACAGATTTCCTCTGCTTATTTGGAGAGCCTTAGTTTTGGAAGGATTCAGGGAGAAATGATTCATTTGTGACCAAATAAATAAGGAGTTTAGATCTGTATTGAGATCACGAAGTGCGCTTGCCTGAGTGGAGAGTTTGAAAACTTTATAAAGCTGTACATCATCAGCGTATATATGAAGCTCGCAGTGTTCGTTTATGAATAAAACAAACAGGAGTGGGCCTAAAACAGATCCTTGGGGTACGCCTGTGAGCACGGGTAAGCTTTTTGAATACTTATTACCATTAACTACCATCTGAGTTCTTCCATCAAGATATGACGCCACGAGTCTACAAATGGATTCCTCAAAGAAAAATTGTGACTTCAACTTGTGTAATAAAATAGAATGATCAACAGAGTCAAAAGCTTTTGAAAAGTCCAGAAAGACAATCACAGATGCTTCAAACGTCGGCTGAACCAGCTACTCCACTACGTCTTTTATAAGATATGTTTCCTCGTTGCTTCCAATGGTGAAACCAGCCAACTGCAAATTGTTGCGCTTTTTGCTACAAAATCCGATCTTTTACTTTTGCAATTTTCGACATTTAAATTTGTGTACAATTGTTGTTGGAAACTTCTGAGCCCTGCGACTCGTAGTTTCAGAGCTTTTGTGGTCCAGACTAGACTAGAATGATTTTAAGAATCGAGACTTTTGTAATCGAGATATTTTAATAATCGAATAATGGCTAAAATGACTACTAATCACTCGAGTGACTACTAACTAATTACAAACTACTAACACGAGATAACTCGATAAATGTCTTGATACACTTCTTCAGGTCTATCGCTAGATTTTTCTAGTAGCACAGGATGGACTCGCTCAAGATGGCACTTCAAATTCGTAGTATTACCAACAAATTTCAGTATTCTTTTGCAGATCTTGCAATGCACAGATTTTGCTTCTGGAAAAAAATCCATACTATTGGTTTTTTGCCCCCTGTTTTCATTTTGAAATTCCGCGAAATGAACCTATCGTACATATGAAGTCTGATGTAGTAATAATTCAGTGTTCGATGTGAATGTAGTACTCCATGCCATGCGAGTGATGAGTAGTCATTCGAGAGATTAGTAGTCATTCGAGTGATTGATTGAGAATCGAGATGTCCTCGAGATGTTGTAATAATCAATTTTCACCCGAGATATCGTTCGAATGCGCCCATCACTAGTCCAGACGGAAACACTTTCTGCTTAAAGTTGAGATCATTTCACCTTGAAGTTAATATTTTTTTATCGTGCCACTTCATTTGCCTTGCTCGACTACTTGCCTGATTGACGCCATTAACATCCTAAGTCAATAGCAGCCCGTCACAAATGGGTGTTTTGTTCACTTTTTGCAAAGAGTGCAACCGTGTTTTTAGTGCGTTGACTTCCTGTGGTATATAATATGTTATTTCTTGCCCGATTTGTTTGGCTTAAAATGTCTGTTATTTTTACTTATAGATCGTGTACATAAATAAAACTTGCTTCTTGTCCCGTATCTTATTCACTATTAAGCAATTCTTATTTTCTTCTTTTGCTTTTTCCTTGTATGGCGCTACAGTCAGTGGTGGACCTAGGCCTCAACCCGCAAGCCTCTTCAACAATTGCGATCTCTGGTTAGCTTTCTCCAGTTTTGCCCACCAAGTAACTTGAAGTACTCCTCCACTTGAGTGCACTTGTGTTGCGTTGCCCCACAAGCCACCGTAGACGGCTGGCTAGGCTTATGTCGCTATACAGCCCGTACGTGGTTAAATCTTTTTCTGCAGATCCCGTCAACGCAAACAGGACCAAAGAGACCAGGGACTTTTTCATCCCCTTTTGAGATTGCCCATGTCTCTGCGCCGTGTAGCAGGAATAGGATGATCAGTCGTATATAGAGTCAACTTGGTTATTCAACAGACTGCTCTATTACTCAATAGCCTCTTGAGTCCAAAAAGACAACGATTGGCAATAGTGATTCTGCTTTTGATTTCGGTACTCATGTTAATTGTACAGTTCACTCCGCAGTCGATGTAGATGAAATACTTGACTACCCAGAAATTGTAACTGGCCAAGTTCTGCCAATCATGTCAATGTCATCATTCGTATGCCAATGGTTGTACGGACTTCTGGAAGATGATGCTTCTAGTGTTATCGTGTGAGTTTCGCACGATCTTGAATTAAACAGTGAGGATGACATTGAGGGTCTCGGTGAGTTCGTTACCGTTCTTAATGAAGCAGCCAGAGTTCTCCATCGTCATTCTGCACAACCTGACGAGTGTTGGCAGAAATGTCAAAACTAGATAGGTTTTTGTGTAGGTCGTCTCTAGGCATGCTGTGGATTTAAAATCGACGACTAGATGGTAGGAGTCGATTTGTACAATTCTTGGGTAATTTCTGGGATCTGCCGTAGTTATCCCGATATTTGATCGACTGGTTGCTCATACACACCTTCAGACTAGTACACACACTTGTAATGATTGAGTCTCCAAGAGTTTCCTCAAATCGACAGTCTTCAGATCATTCATGTAAGAATTCCAAAATACATTCGAACGCTAGAGTCCCCAAAACTGTGACGAATTTACTTCTGATTCCTCATGTGATTGCACTTTCCTTATCTCGAAATGGTTCCCATAAGGGTCACTTTAACCTCATTCCAACATCATCATTCTTCACTTCAAATCGCATCGTATGCACGTTCAGATCGCATATCGTGGCAATAATTTCTGAAATTTGTTGACCCGCCCCAAACAAATGGACTTACATCACTCCACCTGATGAAGTCAAAGCAAGAATTCCATTGACTGTCGCCCATAAACCATCATCGATTCACATTCCGTTCCGTACCTCAGCAGTCCATCCATCCGGCACATAATTTCAAAGTGAACAGCAATTGACACAATTCACCCGTCTGATAACATCCCTCTCAGCTCGATAAGTCAACATTCCGAGACGATTAAGCAACGGTGTCACCAAATAAATCGTCAATTCTTAGTCCCTCCTTCGGCATTTCACAAGTGGCCGTCACAGGACACACTCGACCGTTCGCTTTAACCAAACCCCAGCCGTCCAGCAGTCCATAAATTCACAACACAAGAAGGACACCAGCCCATCCCGCTCCCCTTCAGAGTGACCGACCGACGACGACCGCCTACACTGGGACCGGGACGGCTACTCGAAAAATTTCCCAAACCTAATTGCCATATCAATTTATGAGCTCGAAATACCTTTATTCGTTTCATGTCCCATTTATATGCATTTGACATCCTTGAGATTCCTTCCGCATTCGATTTATGGCTTAAGGGGGCGGCAGACCGGAAAATCCAAGTGTCGCACCCACTTAGCCGCCCACAGTCCACACACACACACACGGGCACCACCATTCACCTCCATTAAGTTGATTATAAAATAATTATTGATCCACCCTTCCGGCGGGAAACTTGTGCGGGTGGGGCTGCTGGGATGCTCGCAGACGAGCGCCCATCCTTGTCATCACGATGCACAGGACAAGGACTGGCTCGGAGGCTGCATCTGTCCATGGTGTTTATGGCGAGGAAGTATTCCTCGTCTTTGACTTCTCGAATTGTTCTGCAATTTCACTTGGCAATGATGGGGCTCTGGGGCTCAGGTGAGCAGAAGGAACCAATTTGAATTTTATTTTGATTTTTTTTATTAACTCTTAGCTCGTGGAGGGAGTGGGTTTGATTTGACACGTGACATGGAGAAAGGCCGAGTTCCGCGCAATTGTGTGCGAGCTTCGCCTTCAAAGGGAATTAAGGAAACGATTTTGTTTCAGCGAAACTGAACGAAACTTTCCACGAAACAGTGAAATAATGGCAATTATGATCACGGAAATTATGACACGTGGTGGCCCGTGGCGTTGTGGGTATGTGCGTCGATCCCAACCTCGACGTCGTAGGTTCGATTCCTGCTCTGTGCGACGAAAACAATTTTCACGACCCCACCTCTTTCGAGTCACTGACAATGCTCAAAGAGTATTTCCTGTCTAGAAAAAGCTTCTCAAACTTTGCCGTTCGGATTCGGCATTAAACTGTAGGTCCCTTCCACTCGTGTGAGAACAATAGCACGCGTGGTTGCTGAGAAGCTAAGCCCTGGCCCTCTATGGGCTGTAGCGCCACCCATATATGATCACGGAACAGGGTAAGAAGTGCGCGGTTTTTATTTCTGGTTTATTTCAGCTAACTGCTGTGGATCCGATATGGTATCGGAAATAACACCAACCAACAAAATAATTGGAGGCCAAGGAAAGTCCCCTGATTTCTAGTTAAGCTTCATAGGTTGCTTCAGCAGTGTGGAGTGTACTCTTTGCACATTGGTAGAGTTGAGTAGTATGAAAGTTCGTAAATTCCGGAATTGATCCAGAGCCTATCAGCGCAAGATCCCACACATATACCCATCGCTACATGCCACGGTGAGTCCCCGCCGCCATGCTTCGTAACCTGGGTGAATCGGTCACGAAAATAAGACGGACTCAGAAAAGGCGACCTTCTGTTCCAGCTACGGAAAGCTTGCGACCAAACGGAACGAATTAAAAAAATAATCGGTGAGAACCTCGGCGGTGATGTGGAGATACGATCCTTAACACAGAGGTCCACGGTGGAAATTAAGGACCTCGACGAAGTCAACACTTGGAAAGACATTTGTGAGGCCATCAAGGCAAAGTACAACACTGAGATCAACGATGCACACGTGCTTAGCCTTAGGAAAGCCTACGGTGGCGCACAGATTGCGACAGTGGGGTTAGCGGCAAAGAGGGCGAATAAAATGCTGGAATCTGGCAAAGTTAAGATCGGCTGGGTGAGTTTCCGCATCCGGGTTCGTAAAGTCCTCACAAATGGTTCAGGTACCTGGAGTTGGACCACACGGCGCGGCAATTTAAAAGCGAGCATGACCGATCGAAACAATGCAGAAAATGCGGAGAAGAAGGTCATATAGCCAAGGTTTGTGAAGCAGACGCACTATGCTTCTGGTGCAGGATAGCCACATCAGAAAATACTGGACATGTAGCTGGTAGCAGCAAGTGTGCTCTGCTCAAGAAGGCTTTGGCTAAATTAATATAATAAATATCGTCCAAATAAACTTAAACCACTGTGCAGTGGCGCTGGATCTCCTGGCTTAAACGGTGAGTGAAAAGAAGATCGACAGAGCGCTGATAAGTGAGCCCTATAAATGTAACAGCCAGATAGAATACACCACGAAAAGAGCGACGATACAACCATGCCCGTCGGTCGGCCACCCTGACCACTTCGTATCTGCAAAGATAAAAAGCGTCCACGTTTATAGTTGCTATGCACCCCCTAGTCTTGGAATGGCAGACTATCTAAACCGGCTGGACGACGACATCGTAGCCGACACATGCGGGAAGCATCCAGTCATCATCTCTGAAGATTTCAACGCCTGGGCCACCGACTCGGGCGACTGGGAAATAATGAATACCAGCATCATACTGAACAATGGCTCAGCTCAAGCCCTTTCACAACAGCTGTCATAAGGACAGCGTGCGACGCCGCAATGCCCAGAAGGACCACGAGTAAAAAAAAGACGAACCTTCTACTAGTGAACCGAGGAGATCAAGAGGCTGTGCGCCCAATGCCTAAGAGCTCGATGCAGATCGCAAAAATCCAGAGGCAGACTTGATTTTCAGAAACGTCTTAACACCTTTAAAGTGGCGAGACGGAAACTGGAACGGACCATTAAGGACAGCAAGTCTGCGACGATGCTGACTCAGACCCCTGGGGCATGGATTACAGATTGGTGATGAAGAAGATCAAAGGCAGCAGGTCCCCACAACTAACCTGCCTGCTGACTAGCATAGTAGAGCACCTATTCCCCCACAGACCAACTACTAGTGAGGGAACTAGACCAACTACTTGCTCTTCTCCTTTGTACTATCGACATCCGAGTTCTTACCTTGACTATAACAAGGTAATGATCGGAGTCGATGTTAGCACCACAGAACGATCGGGCATCGAGGACACTGGAGGAGTGTACGTCGCTCGCGATGTGATCAATCTGGTTGGCGGTTGGTTGATCAGGGGACCACCACGTCCCTTTGTGAATGTTGAGGTGAAGGAACGGCGTACTGGCTACGAAGTTCCGCCCCGTCACGAAGTTCAACCGCCTGAGTCCAATGTCGGCCGTGTAGTCATGTAGGCTGTGCGTTCCGACGACTCTTCCTTGCGCAGCTTTGCACTAAAATGTCCTAGAACGATCTTGGTGTCGTTAGCTCGGTCATTGATCGTACGTCCTTTCCGGGAGATCATAGAAGTCATCCTTGCTATCGTCGTCTTTATCCTACGTTCGGGCGTAGGCGCAGATTAGGCTGATGTTGCCGAATAGTGCCTTGATGTGGATTGTTGTGAGGCGCTCGCTTACTTCTTGCCTAAGGCTGCCTCGTACAACAAAACCGCATTCAATCAAGCGCTGCCTTCGCTCTTTGTAGCAATTGCCGTAATGTATGTCCCCGGCCCAGCCCATAGCACCTCTTGGATGGCGGTGATGTCAGTCTTTTAGGCTTCTAGGGCCTTCGCCAGTTCATCGATGCAATACCAACGTTTCTCAAAATTTTCAGATCGGCGTATGTAACGTCGAAGCAGTGGACCAATTCTTTCACGTTGGACGCATCAACACTACAAAATGCGGCTCAGTAGTTGAACCGAATATCCAGGGTAGCGTCGCCTTCGATGTGCTGGCCAGAGTGTGGAGATTTTCTGGCATATCCAAACGGACGGAAATGAACATTAGGCGTGTTTTTTTGACTGGTCAGTGCTCAGTTTAGTAATGATTGTCAATAAAACGCTTTTTTGCTGAGTTAAATTTTTCTTCCGAAAGTTGGTACGTGTGCTTACGTCCATTGCGTTACATGTCAAAAATAAGTGAAATTGAATTCTCAAAAGCAAAGACAATACACAAATAATTGATAGCCAAGCAAAAGAGGTAAGTAAACATGAAATACTGTCCAAGATTTTTAGAAAATAGCACCTATCGATGATTAGTTCATTCTAAAATCTTCAAGCGATGAGGATGAGGATGAACTAACTTTTGAAGAAAGTTGTGAGCTCTGGTGATTCAGCTATAGAAGTAACCATTTATTTTCATCGGCAATGTGGGACTAGCAGTTTCACAAGCGATGATCCTCACCGGAATGGTACAACATGGTGTGCTACAAGTTGCTGGAGCTCTTCAGGAAATTACCAGTGTGGAGCGTGTCCTTCAGTACACTGACCTTGAACAAGAGCCAGAAATTCAAAAAAGGCAACAAAAGACTGGCCATCAAGGGGAACAGTTCAACTTGAGAACATGTCAAAAAACAAAAACCTGAACATATCCATTAAGCCGGGATGGAAAGTTGGTATTGTTGGGCGAACGGGCGCTGGGAAGTCATCACTCATTAATTCACAGTTTCGCTTATCCACTATCGAAGGAGAAATCTACATAGACAACATTGAGACTAGCTCCATTTCATTGGAGTGCCCACGTTCGAAAATCTCAATGATACTTCAGGATCCTGTTCTCTGCCACAATCAGGTATAACCTGGACCCGTTTGAACTGAATTCAGACTCTGAACTGTGGCAAGCGTTGGGTGAGGTTTTTTTTTTATAATTTGCGTGTGCTCAGGGGGTTTTAATACAATTAATTGTTCGGGGTCAAGACACAGCACGGGCCGAAGGTATAGAGGGAGAGAGGGAGAGGAGGTACGTGTGCACATTGGTCTTAAATATCTGCGGATTGTAGTCTATGGGAAATATAGAGCTGGGAAGAGCATTCCTAGCGGGACGTGTATTGCGGGTGAGTTCAAGGAGAGGAGGAATGCAGTTGGCTAGCTCACTTGAGCATCGTTTGTTGAAGTAACGATAAAACACAGACAAAGAAGACACGGTACGTCGATGTTCAAGCGAGTCTAATGAACCCGCCATATCGTTGTCTCCTATAAGTTTTATTGCTCGCTTTTAAATTCTATCAAGTAGATGCACGGTTGTCTTGGGGGCACCAGACCAGATATGAGCGTTATACTCAAGCTTAGAGCGAGTATACGCCTTATAGATAAAAGCCAAATAAGAGGGGGGTGAAATATTTCTTGCATCGATTAAGGAAACCTAAACATTTCGCTGCATTTAAGGCGACCTCGAATATGTGATCGTTCCAACTAAGTGTTGTGTTGATGTACATACCGAGGATGGAAGGTTTTCCGGTTTCAAGTGCCATTCATGGATGATGGCTGATTATCAGGGGTTAGCTTTAGAGACAACAGACAGCATTGAGTTGTGGAAGCATTGAATTCCACTCTGTTGTTCTTACCCCAGTTAATTATGCTGTCAAGATCGGAATTCAATGTGCTTGACGCTGCCGTTCCAATATTACGTCCGAAGGGCAGGGTCGTGAATTTTGGAACGAATATGAAAAGCTGAGGGTGCTGTCATCAGCGAAGGAGTGGATTGGATTAGAAGTGGCAGACAGGAGATCACTTATAAAAATGAGAAAGACTGTCGGAGACAGAACAAGGCCTTGGGGGACACCAGCATTTATTTTGTGGATATCAGACCTTAAACCATAAAAAGCAACTTGGATTGAACGGTTCGAAAGGTAGTTTCTAATCCATAGAAGCAGAGATTCATCAACACCATAAGCACGCATTTTCGACAAAAGAGCTTGATGCCAAACTCTGTCAAATGCTTTAGAAATATCAAGCGCAATTATCTTGCTATTCGCCTGCATTGTGCAAAGATTGGTTCCACTTTTCGGTGAGATAAGCTATCAAATCACCAGTGGACCTGTTGCTGCGGAAGCCATACTGTCGGTCATTAAGAAGCTTTCGCGATTCAAGATATTTCATAAGATGACGATTTATCAGCGTTTCCATGACCTTAGAAAGAAGGGACGTAAGTGCTATGGGTCGGTACGAGGTGGGTGACGAAGATTCGCCCTTTTTAGGGACGCGCTGGACAAATGCTGTTTTCCATCTACTCGGAAAGAGACCTGAAGAGTAGGATAGATTAAAAAATTTACGCAGTGGTTTTGCCAGCGAAGAAGAACACCTCTTCAGAAGTGTTAGGGGAAAACCATCATGGCCAGCGGATTTGTGCACGTCGAGATCTTTAAGTACTCTTGCAACTGTACGAGTGCGGAAGTGAATTTGTCCCATGGTAAAACCAACGCTCTCGAGTACAGGTGGGGACAAGTTACAATCTGGCAGAGTTGAGCTGGCTGCAAAATGCGCCGCAAGCAGATTGGCTTTGTCCAAAGAGCTGACAGCTGGGATGTCATTGTAAATGAGCGTGGGAATTGAGGACGAGGCGGAATTCTTTATGTTTTTCACAAATGACCAAACGTTTTTGCTACTCTTGGGACATTGTAGCACTTTTTGCCTCAACTTTTGTTCATGGGAGAATTTCACACGTCGGATTATTGCATTGCAGTCATTTCTGGCCCGTTTAAACTTATTCCGGTTTTCCTCAGTAGGGTTGTCTTTGTATAGCCGGAAATTGAACTCTCTTATTCTGATAGCCTCTTTGCAGCTCGAGTCCATGCATTTGGTCTGGGTTTGATACACTTCACTTTATGCGGAATGAAGGATCTCATGCAGAAGAATGTTTGTGATCATATCAGCAGCGGCATTCAAGTCACTTTCGAGGAAGCATAGTGACCAGTTAAAATTCGTAAAGAAGTTGTTGAGTCCGCTCCAATTGGCTTTCTCGCATAGCCATACTGTTCTTTTCGGAAATTGTTCTCTAACTGTTTGTGGCGATAACGAGAAATTTGGTGATACGACACAGTGGCGAGCCTAGAGGCGACGATATGTCAACAGAATATTTATCAGGATGAGAGGTGAGAAACACATCAATGAATGATTTGAATGTGACATCAGTTCTGGGCGGTTGTGAAACTTGAAATACGACCACGGGAGAGACTCTGTAGGTATTCATCAATCGAAGGCTCCGGAACATCATTGGCGCCTTCAACAGCACAAACGACGAACTCTGGGTGTCGACGGGACATGTAGTCGTTCACCTGGAAGTATATTGGCCACACACGTCATAACCCCGTGACGGCACCACAAGAGGAGCTCTAGATTGGAAGAAGTCAGAAGACACGTGGAAGCGCTTAGTTGTGGCAGAAGCGTTCGTTAGTTTTTCTTTTTTAATTTGTTCATACAGTCGAACCCGCTTAATTGAAATGATACAAAACCGGAATGTTTATTTCAATTAACCGGGTTTTGCGAATCTCGGATAAGTGAAAAAAGAATTCATTTAAGCAAACGTCAAGAATTTTGCCTATAAATACAGACAAGTTGAAACAGTTAACAAAAGAAAATAATCCATTTATTAAAAAAACTAAGAAAACATAACAACAGTATAAATTGATGCTACTATAAAAAAGGAACGATATAAAGTAGCATCAAGTTAGAAACAATTCAATTGCACATAGTAATTAATAAACTAGTCAGTCTATTTTGGCTTGAAAAAGTCCACAATTTCTTCTGTGAGGGTGTTTGAGTTAAAACCAGTTGTCCGGAAACAATTTCGTATGGTTGCCGGGCTGGTCAACTTTTTTGCAAAAATCTGATAAAGAATCTTCATTATCTAAATGATGAAGTTGTTTCTTTGTAATGCATGCTCTGTAGTGTGCCTTGAAACACCGAATTATTCCTTGATCCATGGGTTGGATGAGGGAAGTAGTGTTGGGTGGCAGAAATTCGATCTAGGTCTTTTCTAACAGTACATCGCCATCAAGCTTGTGACAAGATGCATTGTCTACAAGAAGCAACAACTTTTTATTCCTTGATTTCAATATAGCTTCAAGTTATGTTATTATGATGGTCCGTATTGCACCCGTCATCCATGCTTTCGTGTTTGCAAAATATCTCACTGAAATTGTGCAGTGTTTGAAACATCTGGGATTCTGAGACTTACCTATTTAAATATGTAACACACCAGAAATTAACAAAGCAACACAATATGTAAGGGGCTACATACCTATGCAATAAATCATTTTGTCTGTGCCAGACGCATTGGCGATGAAATGCGGTCCTTTGGCAATTTCAAGGATGAAGGCTTTTCTAATCGGATCGTCAACGTTCCTGTTGGCAGTGCGTTGAACATTAATCCGGAATCATCGGCATTGTAAATATCATCGGCATCATATAGTTGAAGATAGATTGGCAAAATATTATTCAACCAACCGTTAGCAGCATGAGAATCGGCAGAATTTTTCTCTCCATGAAATCTCTTGAAACTAATGTTTTCTTTCTTTTTCCATTGGTTAAGCCATCCATTTGTTGGCGTTGAGCAATACAGAAAAAGATTTTGCCTTTTCCATCAACATAGGTCCACTAATTATAGCGTTTTTTGATCGCATATCTTTGAACCATATATATATAACCAAGGATTTGTCCACCCTACTGTGAGCTCCTGAACGTAATCGTTTTATGGATACATTCTGGTTCCGAGCAGCAATATTGAGAATGGAATCTTTTTGCTGGCATATCCTTGTTAGCGTTGGTGCACTGCAATTAAAAGCCGCCCAAATGGTTTTCCGTGTCCCATCATCTTCAAGTCGTCTTAAAATTGAAAGTTTGTCTTTGATGGACAAACTTGTGTAGTTTTTCTTAGAGTCAATCAGCTGTAATTTTTGATAATTTCTCTGTAACTTCACTTCGTTTTTTATTAACTAAGACATACAAGGTAATTTGTCGCCGAAATATTTTCAATATTTAAATTACAAAACGAAGGTTTGACGATTCTACTCGTTTGAAATTCAAAAAATAAGAAATATGGTGACAGAACTGTCATAAGAAAAAGCAAATTAAATGGAAGCAATCAAATCGTACTCTCATTTTTTTTGAGACACATTTTCATTTAAGCGATATTTTTTCTATGAATAGTAATACATTTTTCAGATATTTTTTTTTCAATTATCCGAGTTTTTCACTTAGGCGGGTTTCATTAAAGCGGCGTAATTTGTATGAAATTTGTGAAAAAGTACTCGGGGACACAGTTCGTTTTTCATATAAGCGAGTTTTTCAATTAAACGAGTTTCAATTAAGCGGGTTCGACTGTATAATCTATTTTTACAACTAGTGCTTTACATCGATTCAATGACAATGAAAATATTCTAGACACCCGCAATATGCCGAAACCGGAGCCGAGCCAAATGATAGCCAACTGGAAAGGACTTCTGTGTGAAATCAACCCAACTTCAAAGCATGAAAACAATAAAGCCTTGCACTTTCAAACACACCCTTCAGCAGTTCAAGCAAACTCATGAGAGTCTGCATTACAACACCCCAACTTGCAGTGCTCCCCGTCCAAACAGAGCAATGAACTCCACCACCAGTCTCGGCTTTTTCGCACACAAACTCTTTGATTAATTAAATTGCTTCAACCGTGCCGACGTGGAGTTCACCTCAACCACCGCGACGTCCTTCTCCCCTCACCACCGCGACGTCAGTTTCATTTGTCTTGCACTTCTGCGGCTTGAAACAATCAAAAACTCCATCATCGACACCGTTCCCCTCCTCGAACGAGGGTGCTTCTGTCCCATTCACGTCATTCAGTCTCGAGTCTACTCATTAATTTACTTAACAAATCACACTCACTTACTGCACAATACCGCGGCGGGCCTCTCACCGCGAACGCGCGTTGGAAACGAGAAAAATCCCTCGGCATTGAGTCGACGTTGCTCCTGCAGCTGCCATTAAGGTGGATGCACACTTTTAATCCCTTCCGCCATCCGCTGTGGCTGTTCTTTTGGGGGACAGAATCATCATCATCGTCGTCAGAGCAAAGGTTTGGTTGGTTGGTTTGACTTAAATCACCGCATACTCATTACCAACTTTACTTACGTCGTCATCATCCTGGGCGTCGTCTGTGTGTGTGTGCAACATCATCCACTTACGGTGTAAACGCATCCCTCCATTAATTGTCGCCACAATCACGAGCAATGTCACCACCCCCGTGGCACCTGAAACAGCCAACAACCCCATCATGTCGACCGTCAGGCGGTGACGCCGTCATCATCAGAATACCACAAGTGCCCTCTGAGGGGCAAATGCACTTTGCTCGCGCATAGTCGCAGTCTTTGGGGACACCTTTCCCCATCCACCGTCATCCAGACGCACTTCAGCTGCGGGAAGTGACAGTTGATTTTTGCCAAATCTACTCGGGCACGAATGGGGTTAGAAGGAGGGTTGCCAGCCCCCCAGCAGCATCCCAGTCGACTCATTGTTGCATGCCGTCATCCATCAAAGGGGCGTTGCAATCCACACGTGATTTGCACGAGAGCCCGTCGGCACATATGCTCCGCTCCGCGCTCCTGTCTAGGCTTAGAGCAGCCCGCTTCCTTTTTTTGTGTTCATTTTTCAAACGTCACCTCCATTCATTACGGTTAAGCGCTGATGCGTATTGAGAGCACTTGAAGGTGAATTCCCACCAAAGAGACGTGCCATAGCCCGCACATGAATGCCACACAAAACCGGGGGGGCGCGCACACACACAACCCACGGCACAAAAGGAGCAACAAAAACCTGGAGGGAAAAAAAAAGCCGGCAGGTCCTCCGGCACATGCACAAAAGGAAACACTTCAGCTGGCTTCCTATGATGTGAGCGCTGCAGCCTGCATCCCTAGTCCTGCCGGCTGGAGTCGCCGTGTTCTCTCGCTTGGCGCCGCGGTGCGAGTGCTGTCCTGGTTTTTGTATTCGACTAACTGTTAACAGTCCTCGTTTGCCAGCGCTTCCACTGGGTATTGTTGCACATTTGTTGCGCGCTTGTTTGTTTGCTTTTTTTGTTTTTTGCCAGCCGCACTAAGAGACAGCGTCCCTTGAGGGCCTCCACTCCAGTGGCAAGCCCCTGAGATGAGGCAGGCGAGTGCGAGTCAATGGATAAGAGCCCAGAGCTGGGCGGAGTGGGTGGCGGAGAATGCAATTTGTATGAACGGGTTTTTATTTAATTAAAATTGCGGATAAGTCGGAGCTGTTGACGGCAGGGGTGGCGGGTGATGACACAAAATTGTCCATTGATTTGCTTGAGAAGACCTTGTGCTTTTGTTGGACTTCGCTCTTCAATTCCGCCGCACTTTTGATTCAGTGTGCTGGAGGACAGAAGGAGCTAAAGGAATTGGGCGAGCATGAGCATTTGACTCGTAGTAAAAGTCGAGGAGGTAGCCTCAGGCATTCAGGTATAACACTGGCTGCTGTAGACGAAGTTCAACATCTAGGAGTAATGCTGCAAGCTGATCTGGACAAGGCACAGGCACTGAAGGCACACCCACGGAGGAAAGCGATGAATGACTCGTCGAAGCTTGGCGGGCAAATCATGGCGAGGCAATCCAAACCTCTCATGGTGGCTGCATATATGTTGATATGGGTAAGGCCGAAGGGTATGGGCCTGTGCATCCATGGCAAGTGATTGATTGCTCTCACCAACGAGCCTTAAAAATGCAGAGATCAAGTTGACGCACAGCCCTCTGAATAGCCTTAACTGCAACTGCTTAGAGGGGAAAAAGTATGGAGCGGCCTCTTGTCCAGGGGCTTACACCAGAACGCGGTCCTCCAAGTTCGGGGGTTTTGCTACCACATCATGCAAAAAAAAAACGTTTGTTCAGAGACTACAAAAATCCTCGGATACGGATGACCCGACTGATGACGCCCATCGACAACGAAACAAGGACAAAGATTTTCAGATCAGCACGTGGAATGTGAGGTCACTTAACAGACCACGTGCAGCCAATGAACTTGCGGAGGCCCTAGAAGCCTATAAGGCTGACATCACCGCCATCCAGGAGGTGCGATGGGATGGGCAGGGCAAAAAGAGGATGAAAAACTGC
>OU744316.1:89153081-89283650 GCA_916610145.1 Eristalis arbustorum | reverse complement strand
GCTGGCTCCACACCCACTCACTGTGACACTTCATTTCTTTTTGATGAATGTCAATCGGGGTGTCAATTTGAAGCGATCCAGCTGCGTCCGCCTGAGTATTTATAGAAATGTCACTTTTGACAGATGACACCGAACACGTTCCACATCGTCTCTCTATTTACTTGACAATTTGATGTTTGAATAAACTAATTTCGATTCTTTTTCTCTCCCCTCTCTTCATGTTCATTGCACTGACGGACGACGTACAACATGGCGGATTGGCTTAAACCTCTCCAGGTAGCTCCGGTTATAAATCATCAGACAAAGACAGGTGAGTGAACAATTTCATTTCGAGAATTTATAGAAACTTCCCTACGAACATGGACGACGAAGTAATGGCGAAAGGGCCGCCACCAACCGGCCAAGAAGGAGTATATTTTATTTTTTTTCTTGTATTTTTGATTAATGCCGCCGAAAAACGAAACGGAGTGTGGCGGGCAGAGAAAGGCTTTCTTTTATGCAAATGAAGGACATTTACATCTGCGTTCGAGGATTAGAATGAATTTTGCACATTTTTTGCGCTCTGTGTGAATTTCATTATTGAAGCCGTAGGCTTATGCTTTATTGTGTTGGATACCTGTGGCTGGCAGGCTTAGTCGTGATGAATGTACTTATTGTTCATGGGAGAATCCTTTTGCTTTTTGCCATAAGCCTTTAACAATTAGGAATGGTAATGGTCTTGGGGAGTCGCTACGGCCTCGGTTTAACTGGTGGTTGGACATTTTGTCTGCTTTTCGGGATTTGCATGGCAATGCAATTAAGTGTCTATTGAGCTAAGGGCTTACGAGGTTCATTTGCATATCTCGAGGTAGCATCAAAAGGGTTGATCATTTGGAATGTATATCTCTTCTTCTTTCGTCGGCTTTAAAATGGTGTACTGCTTTTTATGGTCGCTGTCACTGGGTATCGCGGGATCTATTTATGAAGGGTGAGGACTTTTTCTTCTTCTTAGATTGGCGCTACAGTCCCGGGTGTAATTGGGCCTAGACCAATATTCCTCTCCAGCCAGCACGATCTTTCGTCAGCTGCCTCCAGCTGCGCACACCAAGTTGGTTGAGGTCCTTTTCCACTTGTGTGCGAGGACGTCCTCTGTTGCGCTGTCCCAATGGCTCGGTATCGAAGACTCGTCGGACCGGAGCTGCTGGGTCCATCCGCTCTACATAACCTAGCCATCTTAAGCTTTGGATCCGTAGACGTCTTTTCTTTCATTTCTTTGCGATGACTCTAGCAAAGATTTCTTCCTTGCCCAGCTGTGCGCTGAAATCTCCTAGAACGTTCTTGGTGTCAAAGCTGGGGCATCGATCGTATGTTCATTCTAGGAGATCATAGAAGTCTTCAGGCTGATGTTCCCGAATTTAGCCTTGATGCGGATTGTTATGAGGCGCTCTCTGATATAATCAAAGCTTAAGACTTTTTGCCTAAGTCTGCCTCGAACAACGATTTCGCATCCAAATAAGCGCTGGCTTCCCTCTTTGTAGCAATCACCGTTGTAGATGTCGCAGTTTCTCATCTTCCTTTTGTACGGCCCATCCCATCGCATCACCTTGATGGCGGTAAAATCTGCTTTGTAGCAGTCCAGCCGCAAGTTCAACGACTGCACGTAGTGTGTTCAGGGACCTCACATTCTACGTGCCGAACCGAAAATCATTGTAATTTGATCGTTTGCTGGGTTCGTTAACTGTGAATCCATATCCGAGGCATGTTGTCGGTTCGTAACCGTGGATTTTTTATGTGGTGAGGTAGTTAACCTCACGCACAACCTACAACTGGTACTTACTTACCTAACAGGCAGATGAACCATGAAAGGGTTGAGCCTGAGCAATTGCTACCTTCCATCGGTGACGGTCCTGGGCACGCTGCTTCCAGTCATCAAGGCCAAGCTGTCTTACATCCGCTATGACTTGGTCTTTGTACCGGAGGTTCGGTTTTCTTCTCCTTCTCGAACCGACAGGCTCGGATTCGAAAACAATCTTTGCTGAAGCGTTGTTGTCCATTCGCTCGATGTGGCCGAGCCAGTGTCGACGGATTTTTGCCTTCCGGACAACATCCACATCCTTGCACAGCCCGTAGACTTCGCGGTTGTGTCTGCTCCCCCATTCGCCTTCCTCGCTGACGGGACCATATATCCGACGTAGAATTTTTCTTTCGAAGGCACCAAGAATCTGCTCTGCAGCCTTACTTAATGTCCAGCTTTCGGCTCCATAAGGTAGTACTGGCAGAATACTACAACTAGTAGGCCAGGCCCATTATTTGATCCTCGTGCAGATGGGGATCGCTGCATACATTAGTTCACCACACAACGGTTGTTGTGATGGCTATCCAGGGGTTGGGTGCAGTCAGCAACTTTGCCCTGTTTAGAAATAAAATCTTGAATGTCACGATGTACATAAACGTTTTATTTCAATGGGCCTCAGTTCATACAACCAAAGAATTTCCTAAAATATACACGATGATTGCCTGAAAGAAGTTTTGAAAGTAAAATTTACCTAAATGCTTACAACGTCAATTTATGCTGGAAAACCGCGAAACAGTATGCTGTGACCGATCTATAAGGTGTTAGAAGAGATAAGCTATGAAACAACATCAGATAATTTTCCGTACAAAACCCTCGAAATTAAGAAAATTGTCAATAATTTTTCTGGCCGTTGTTTCTCATCACGTAAATTGCTAATCTCAATATGTGTGTCAAATTTCATTAAAATTCAGTTGAAAGTTCAGATTTTACAGACTTTATTCCGCTCTTCCATAAAAAACCAGTCTTCACAGACTTCCTTTCTTCCCTCACAGACAGACGTATTAAGTTATTTTCTTTCCATTTCTAATCTATCCCCAGGTAAAGATGGGCAATTGTAAATGAATTTCCCAATCGAATAAATCCTGATAAATATTCTGTTGACATATCGTCGCCTCTAGGCTCGTCAGACCACTGTGTCGTATCAGCTAATTTCTCGTTTTCGCCACAAACAGTTAGAGAACAAATTCCGAAAAGAACAGTATGGCTATACGAGAAAGCCAATTGGAGCGGACTCAACAACTTCTTTAGGAATTTTAACTGGTCACTGGATGCCGCTGCTGATATGATCACAAACATTCTTCAGCTGGGCATGAGATCCTTCATTCCGCATAGAGTGAAGTGTATCAAACCCAGACCAAATGCATGGTATGACTCGAGCTGCAAAGAGGCTATCAGAATAAGAGAGTTCAATTTCCGGCTATACAAAGACAACCCTACTGAGGAAAACCGGAATAAGTCTAAACGGGCCAGAAATGACTGCAATGCAATAATCCGACGTGTGAAATTCTCCCATGAACAAAAGTTGAGGCAAAAACTGCTACAATGTCCCAAGGATAGCAACAACTTTTGGTCATTTGTGAAAAACATAAAGAATTCCGCCTCGTCCTCAATTCCCACGCTCATTTACAATGACATCCCAGCTGTCAGCTCTTTGGACAAAGCCAATCTGCTTGCGGCGCATTTTGCATCCAGCTCAACACTGCCAGATTGTAGTTTGCCCCCACCTGTACTTGAGGGCGTTGGTTTCACCATGGGACAAATTCACTTCCGCACTCGTACAGTTGCAAGAGTACTTAAAGATCTCGACGTGCAACACAAATCCGCTGGCCCGGATGGTATTCCCCCAATACTTCTGAAGAGGTGTTCTTCTTCGCTGGCAAAACCACTGCGTAAGCTTTTTCATCTATCCTACTCTTCAGGTCTCTTTCCGAGTAGATGGAAAACAGCATTTGTCCAGCTTGTCCCTAAAAAGGGCGAATCTTCGTCACCCACCTCGTACCGACCCATAGCACTTACGTCCCTTCTTTCTAAGGTCATGGAAACGCTGATAAATCGTCGGCTTTTGAAATATCTTGAATCGCGTAAGCTTCTTAATGACCAGCAGTATGGCTTCCGCAGCAACAGGTCCACTGGATGATTTGATAGCTTATCTCACCGAAAAGTGGAACCAATCTTTGCACAATGCAGGCGAAAGCAAGATAGTTGCGCTTGATATTTCTAAAGCATTTGACAGAGTTTGGCATCAAGCTCTTTTGTCGAAAATGCGTACTTATGGTGTAGATGAATCTCTGCTTCTATGGATTAGGAACTACCTTTCGAACCGTTCAATCCAAGGTGTTTGGATGGGTTCCCCCAAGGCTCTGTTCTGTCTCCGAGACTCTTTCTCATTTTTATAAATGATCTCCTGTCTGCCACTTCTAATCCAATCCACTCCTTCGCTAATGACAGCTTCGCTAATGACACCTTAGCTTTTCATATTCGTTCCAAAATTCACGACCCTGCTCTTCGGACGTAGTATTGGAACGGCAGCGTATGTCAAGCACATTGAATTCCGATCTGGACAGCATAATTAACTGGGGTAAGAACAACAGAGTGGAATTCAATACTTCCAAAACTCAATGCTGTCTGCTGTCTCTAAAGCGAACCCCTGATAATCAGCCATTATCCATGAAAGTCGCTTGTATCGACGAAACCGGAAAACTTTCCATCCTCGGTATGTACATCAACACAATACTTAGTTGGAACGATCACATATTCGAGGTCGCCAAAAATGCTGCGAAATGTTTAGGTTTCCTTAATCGACGCAAGAAATACTTCACCCCCTCTGATTTGGCTTTAATCTTCTTCTTCTTCTTCTTTGTGTGGCGCTACAGCCCGGGGTGGAGCTGGGCCTCAACCAACATGCCTCTCCAACTAGCGCGATCCCTGACTAGCTGTCTCCAGTTTCGCACACCAAGTTGGTTAAGGTCCTTCTCCACTTGGGTGCGCCACCTTAAACGCGGGCGTCCTCTGTTGCGTTGCCCGACAGGTTCGGATTCGAAGATTCTTCGGGCCGGAGCTGTGGTGTCCATACGCTCAACATGAGCTAGCCACCGTAGACGCCTAACTAGGCTCATGTCGCTGTACAGCCCGTACAGTTTGTGATTTAATCTTCTCCTCCAGAACCCATCAACACAAACAGGACCAAAAAAACGTGCGTAGAACTTTTCTCTCAAAGACACCAAGGACTTCTTCATCCGCTTTCGAGATTGTCCATGCCTCCGCGCCGTATAGCAGGACTGGGATGATCAGAGTCTTATATAGAGTCAACTTGGTTCTTCGAGAGAGGGCTCTATTACTCAATTGCCTCTTGAGCCCGAAGAAACAGCGGTTGGCAAGAGTTATCCTACGCTTGATCTCGATACTGATGTTATTTGTACAATTTACTCCGGTAGGTGAAGTCCTTGACTACCTCGAAGTTATAGCTGCCCATTGTGACGCTCTGTCCAAGACGTCGATGTTGTATGTCCTTTTTTGAGGACAGCATATACTTCGTTTTGCCCTCATTCACCGCCAGACCCATTTTAGCCGCTTCCGTCTTTTGTTGTTTCTCATCACGTAAATTACTAATCTCAATATGTGTGTCAAATTTCATTAAAATTCAGTTCAAAGTTCAGATTTTACAGACTTTATTCCGCTCTTCCATACAAACGAGTCTTCACAGACTTCCTTTCTTCCCTCACAGACAGACATATTTAGTTATTTTCTTTCCATTTCTAGTGTATCCTCAGTTAAAGATGGGCAATTGCGAATGAATTTCACAATCGAATAAATTGGCAATTGTTAAAATTTAATTCGATTGTCGATTCGAGTCTCATCAGAAAACAATCGAATAATAATCGAATCGGATCGATTACGACACATTCCATACAAAAAAAAAACAGCGTAAAGCTAGGACCAAAATCCACCAAAATATGACCAAAATAAGAACATTGGGAATGGAAATACAGTCAAACCTATGTAATTGGATCTCATCCTTAAATCGATTGTACTCTCACTCTCATAAATGTTACGTTTAAATTGTGGTAGTGAAACGAAATGGAAAGATGATGGGCAATTGCGAGAATCGGCGGATACACCCAATTTTACAATCTCCCTCAGAATTGAAGAACCGACGAATACACACATTCGTTGACGATTGAACCTACAAGAATCGAAAATCAACAATCGAATCCGCTCAGTTTGAATTCGAATAATTGCGATTGCTAGAACAATCGAATTATTCGATTGTTTTTATTCGCAATCGCCCATCGCTATCCCGAGTATGCTAACAGCTGCACGCAGATGATGTCTCTAGTTTCGGCTGGCCAAATTCTCCAGAACGACATGATCGTCCTTCTATACTTCAAATCCTAATTTCCAAGCCCGTAGCACAAGTCACGTATGCTCTAGGGTCGAGATTTCATCGAAACACCACGCCCAATAAGGCTATAGACCGTACAGTGTCCACTGTGAATGGAATTCAAGTAGTTTTCAACAGTAGCCCGAACTCATTCATTGAATTGCCCTCATTCGGCAACGCACTGCACCCCAGATAGTTCCGCAAATCCATTCAGCGGGATTCTAAGAATTCTCTGGCCCCTCCTGCATTTTTTTCCGCAAAAACAGTTTCGTTCAATTCATACCTTTCCCGATTCAATGCCCCCGTGAAAGCGAACAAACGAAATCCTCAATTCAGCGGATAATCGGCTGCACTTAAACAGCCCCCCAGCTCGGCCAGCGAAAGGAAACCTCGCCTCACCTCGCATTAGAGGATTTATGGTTTTCACTTGAGTTTCAGCGCAATTCCGGGCGCCCTGCGCTTTTAATCCACTCAAGTACAATCAATTTGCCAGCCACCGGGACCCTTTCAAGTGTCAATTAAACGAGAAAAAATTGCATTCATCTTTCGCCTCGGCAATCGGCATTTCTCTCGCACTCATCGCCTACGTCATAATTTCGGTGTCCTTTTCTTCCTGCTACCCACGGCCACACGCGCACACACAAATACCTGCGATTCAATTGAATTGGATCCGATTCGATGGGATTCCGTTTCAAGCTCAATTTCTACTCAAAGCGTCTTGAAATATTTTTCAAGATGAACGGCGGTGGTGGTGGGTGCTCCTCCGGCGGAGGGTTGTGATTTCTATCCTTTTTTTTGTGGAATTTAAATTTCAATTCCTGCGCGAGGGGCTGTGTTCTTTCCCCGCGTCCTGTTCGATAATTCGATTACGGGAGGCAGAGAAATGTGACGGAAAACAAATTTAGATTCCATCTCTTCTGGCAACAAGAAGATTGGGTGATGATAGGAGCACGGGGATCAAGGGCGGTGCTTTTTTCCTCTTCGCTTGCTTTCTTGCGAAATAAAAAATGAATGAAAAATGTTCATTGTTGAAGGTGACGAGTGTTTGTTTACTGTGCGATGGTAATGGGGAGGCTTGGGGAGGCTTGGGGAGGCCTGGGGCGGGGCCTGTAATCGAATACGGATTTTTTAGCTTTGTGTTTCGTATTTGCTATTGATTTTGATTGAGTGGCAGACTGGGAAGCTAGCTGTTGAATGGGACAGCGGGACACTTGTGAGTTCCACGAAGAAGGCAGGGATTCTTGGGGATTTCATGAGAAGGTCAGAGAAAGCTTACATCATGAAGCGATAATGAATTTAAGTCGAAATTTGGAACCCAGAAGCATTTTGAGCTGTTGCTTTTGACAGGAGTTATCCTAAGGAAGGTCGAGCTGCTTTGAACTTGAGTATTTATAAACCAGCACTCACACGATCAATGTTAGCCGAGTACGATTGAGAGCTCAGATTCTGGACACTATTCTTCAAGACCAAGCTGTTCGCCATTCATTGTCGAAGTTGCAGTCTTCCACCCATTTTATAGCCAGGAGATATGCTGCTGTTTTCTGGTTGAAGCATCTCAACACAAGGAACGCTGGACTATGAATGACTGCTGCAAGCTGGCAGTAGGTCTGCTGCTGCTGGTGTACTGCTTAATTTAACATTTCGTATTAAATTATCGATTTAGGGTTTATTTCTCGTATACTACGATGTCCAGTGCAGTGTACGTCGGGCCGTGCAACCTTTTGGAGTGGGAGTATGATATGCAGCCGAATTAGATGACAGCTAGGTAGGCACAGATTCACGACGGCCTGTAGCGCCAGGCGAAAAAAGATGACCGCTATCGGCTTGCTGTGACCACGGTCGTGCTACGACCACGCTTGCTCGCTTCGTAGACAACACATTGAGGAGGAACTATTATCCGGGAATTGTGTGTCTAAGGTTACGGATTATCTTGTAGGGACGGTTGTTGATGCCCAGAAGCTGTGTTGCAAGGGATTCAGGCGTCGAAAAGTTATTGTTGCTGTGTTGCTGTCAACGATTCATGTTCGTAGAATTTTCTTTCTGAAATTTCAGAGCCTCATCATGCTGTTCCTAGAAAGGGGCTGCCATGTTAGGAAACAGCTACGGCAGCTTTGTCCTCGGGCTTAATCCATTTGCCCACACATCACAAGATAGATGCGTTAGAAGCCTAGCTTGGGGCTCCTTAGGGATCCGATTCGAGTGGCCGTTAAAATTAACTCGAATGAACATTTGAATTATTGGAGCACTTTTGTCTTGATAGACCGCATATCGAAAGTTAGAGTATTGAACATCGTGTCATCTTTAATCCACTAAAGCGATCGCGGAGGTAAACCAACCACTAGATATCTCCAAGCCACTCTCTCCTCCGTCATCGATTCTTACTCATCAGGACTTATGCTCAGACGCAACCAAGCGAATTTCTGGATTTGGTCCAACCACCTCGTCCTGGGTCTGCCAAGGGATCGCCTTCCTAATGGAGTCACCTCGGATGAGTAAATGTGATGGAGACATTCGTGTCACGTGTCCAAACCATTACAGCTCGAAACAATCCCGTCTCGGCGGCTTGTATTCACGGTCTTATTTTTTCGGTCATTGTAAGGGTAAGAGTCCGAGCAAATACTGAGTTGAACACCGCTTACTTGACTCTGACACCAAGCCTCGGCGTTAGTATTAAACATAATAATATAATAATAATAATACGGGTGGCGCTACAGCCCGTAGAGAGCCAGGGCCTAGCTTCTCAGCAACCACTCGTGTTGTGCGTGCTATTGTTCTCTCACGAGTGAAAGGGACCTACAGTTTTACGCCGACTCCGAACGGCCAAGTTTGAGAAGCTTTTTCTAGACAGGAAAGTACTCTTTGAGCATTGTCAGTGACTCGAAAGAGTCGTTGGCGTGAAAATTATTTTAGTCACTCAGAGCTGGAATCGAACCTACGACGTCGAGGTTGGGGTCGACGCACGTACCCACAACGCCACGGGCCAGCGTTAGTATTAAACATATTGGCGCAAAAATTATAGTCGGCAAAAGTACACGTTAAAATTATTTTAGCACAAGTGTTTGACAGACCCAGAACTCGATGACTTGGTATGAGTATTGGAGCTGAATGCCCGATTCTCAGCAGTAGCTTTAGTCGTTTAGTTTGATTGCTAACAGGAGTTGATACTTACCGTCCATTGCACCATCAGCCCACTGAACAACTGAAGCCGCAGAAATAAGGAATACACAGAAAAAACCTCAGATTTCCTCTGCGATTACCCAAACAAGGATGGTATACTCTAAACATGAACTAAAAACAAACCTTCGATTCAAATGTGTATTTGTTTGGTTTGGACTACACTAAGTCTGACGACTGGGAAGCTTTCAAAGGAATGAAACAGACATTTAGCCTTGAAGGGTAACTCGGCAAAAATATCCACCTGCAACCGTTTTCTAAAACTAAAAGATGCTCCTACCGCAAAATCGCAGTCAGACAATCGGAAACAAGTTATCAAATGATTGATTGGAGGAAGAATGAAAGGTTTTCAGGCCAAGAACAGTCTGAAGGTGACTGAGCTCAAGCGATCCAAGAAAAAAAGTACGACATAGATGATTTAATTAGCGGTGATGACTCGATCGAAAAAGTCCTTATGAAACTAAATCCAATTCGAAACACTGTCAGCTGTTCTTATTGCACAACAATAAATAATCTCCTATTTTCTTCTTAAAAATATACACCGCTCTCTGCTTCATAATTGAATTCTTCAAATAGGGTTTCATTTAAGAGAAATAACCCAAGAGTGCATGTAACATTCACCAAATAAGACGATGAAAGGCGGGTTTCTTGCATAAAAACAGAGAAGAGTCAAGCACAGCGAACGATACAGGGAGAGCAAAGCCAAAGAACCAATTTGTTCTAAACAGCCATAAATTGTATAACCCCACTCTTATCGGGTTACTATGATTTTTTACTCTTTAGGGTTCTTCGTTTTGCTATGACTTTGGGGTTGTTTTCTTTTGGGAAGAGGCATGCAACATGATGTGTGCAGTGTATGTGTGTACGTAGAGTAGCAGAACGATATGAAAGCGAATGACGACTGAAAAGTAACGAGGGATTGCGTGTGCAGGTCAAGGAAACACGCAATTATTTTGTTTATATTAAGAGATTTATGTCGCTTGTTATATTGATAAATAAGGCGGGTTTTTTGACTACTCAGTGCTCAGCTCAGTAACGATTCTCAATAAAACGCACTTTAACTGAGTTACATTCTTCTTCCGAAAGTTCTCAGATTTCAAAATATTATATCGTCAAAAATAAGTGAAATTTAATTCTCAAAAGCAAAGAAAATACACAAATAATGGATGCACTAACAAGTGTGAAATAATCGACTGATACCAAACTGTAACTAACAAATAGTTTCCTCTGATCTATGAATGAGATTTTCCAATGCGTTCTAGTCAGTAGTGATAGTCAAATTTTACTGAGTAGTTTTTAATCATTCAGTTGTTGCTTCAAGTGTAAAATCTTACTAAGCTGAGTACTGAGTAACCAAAAAAACACGCCTATTGTTGAATTTGAATTTGAAAAGGTAACTCGGTAGGAACCAGGCTATATGGATGCCACTGCTGCCTACCTACTTAGAGGCACAACTGCTCAATAGCTGTTGGAGTTCATGTACGCGTCTACATCTGTCTATAAATCCCAAATAGAGTCCATTGAAATACAAGAACAGACCCGTTTTGTCCCAAATTGTCTGCATGGAAGGGGGTCTGTAAAGCAAAGTTGATTTAGCATTTACGTATTTTGTTCATTAGTTTTATTTGCGAGCCCATGTTGTAATTCTTCGTGTGACTAACACAAGTCCAAAGCGGCCAAGCTTACCACTTCAGCTGCTGAAGTCTTCTTCATTTCTGGGGCTCCAGGCGTACAAGATCTGAAGTTAGTCTTCTTTGATAAGATCTAAAAAACAGCGAAGAAGTCTGCGAAATTGTTTTGAAAAATTAGCGTAGGTTTCACAAGCGGTCGCTGGGCACTCTTAGCCGATTTCAAACTTGAAATTTCCTTCAGTCCTGTTCGTATTCGAAAAAATAGTCTACTACGATTACAAAATCAAAAACTAATAATTTTCTTTCTTTTTTAGTGAAAAAGCCGACTTAAAGTCCCGCTCCGACAGCACCAGTGGCCCGCAGGGTGATTCAATCTACACCACCCCCGCCGGCTTCCAGCACCATCAACAGCATCCGGGCCATCATGGATCCCCCGAGGCAATGAAGGTACGAATGGCTGCAATGATATTACAGCCCCCCACTAGGGTCTAGCAGGCAATTAATAATTCAAACAATAACAGTAATTTAAATAATTTAAATAATTCACCAAACGAGACGAGTGCCACAAACGACACGACGACCACCACAGACACCGACCAGCCGCAGACCAATGAGGTAACCAAAGACCATGACATTGACACGACAACAACACCCACCAGCAGCGACAAGGCACCCAACCTAGACGACATAGCCGACAACGCAGACAAACCAAAAGATAGTCCTAGCAAAGATAACACCCACTGCCTCGAGGGCAGCAGTAGATCGAATAGCAGTAAGAGTACGCATAGTAGTGAGAGTAGTAGTAGTAGCAGCGGTAGCAGTAGTAGTACGAGTAGTTCTAAGCACGTCCCAGTTGCGGTCCCGTCCGAGCCGCACTCGGACGAGGACAACACAAAGATCCCCGATAAGAGTGGCGCGATAGACCAGAGGACAGTTGATGGCAAGTTGTCGGCGCTCGCGTCAGAGGAGAGTATCCTGCGGAAGCTGTCGATAAACAACCCTTTCTATCGATTTCAGAAACAGTCGCACTCGCTGCGTGCCACGCGTCCGGAGCACAAGTTTGATTTTCCCAAGGTCGTTAGGAAGGTGAAGTCCGACTCGGACATCCTGCGGGACGTCCTCGACGAGGACTTCTCCTCGCAGCTAGTTAAGGCGACAGGTAGGCACGTAGATAGTTGTAACAAATTCGAAAAGGACAGCATGGTCATAACGAATCCGTTCTCGAGTCACCTCGACGAGCGGCGGAGCAAGCACGCCACGGAGACGCAGACGATCCTGGTGAAGCCGATCAAGAAGCACCGCTCCGAGCGGTCCTTCCGGCGATTCTTCGATGCCAACACCGTGCAGGCGAAGTCGGGCAGGGTCTTGCGGCCCGACGGCAGTCATCACTACCTGTGCGAAGCGCCTCCCGGGCAGCCGGACCTCCCGGAGTACCCAGAGAACGTGGACGTGGATCCGCGAAGGGGTTCGGTGCTCAAGCACCTCTCGCTGAAGAAATCAGGCAAACCGCGCGACCGACTCAACCCGAATCCGCCGCAGCTGAAGAAGCTCAAGATCACGTACCCCAACCGGACGCAGAGCATCCACAGCATCCGGGCCGAAGTGAAGCCCGCGTCGTCCTACTTCGAAAGACTGCAGCTGAAGACCAAACTGGGCCTACAGCGGATCAAGGAGAAATGCCGCACGTTCAAGCACAACTCCGCCGACGACTGCAACCGCGACGCGAAGGACGAGAGCTTCAAGTTCATCAGCGACCGCTCCAAGATCAGCAGCTACGAGACCAAGTGCGCCAAGCAGGCGCTCTACAAGAGCTACAAGTCTGAGCTGGATCTGACCAAGAACCTGCACTACCTGGACGCGTACCTCCAGCAGAACTACGACGAGAACGTGAACGGGTACAAGAAGGCCTCCCATTCGGTGGGCCGTGCCGCGGGCACCAGACTGCTGCGGCACAAGGACGAGGCCAAGGCGAGGGCCCACAAGCGGAGCAGATCGTGCGGGAAAGTTGTTGTGCCTCAGGGAAGTAGCTATGAAACCGTTGGAACCCTGCCAATCGCCCCCAAGACTGTTGAGGAGCACTCCGAATCGATGAGTAGCAGCGACTATGCATCGGTGTTCAGTGAACCTCCCGACTCGACGCCGCCACCGCCGCCCGAGATGATGCTCGAGCCGGGCACCCGGTACGAGCATCCCAAGATATCGGAGTTCTTCTTCGACAACCTGGCGGCCTACGCCACCGACAGCGATCCCTTCTTCCTCGAGTCGCAGCGCTTCTATCTGGAGGGCGAGGAGGACGACGACGACCGCACGCTGCAGGTGATGGTCGACGACTTTGAGTTCCCCAACAACCTCATCGTGGACACGAGCAGCTGGTACCAGCAGCAGAACGACGACCGGAACTTCCTCATCTACGACACGTCGCCCTACCCGGAGGGTTCGAGGGGCTTCTTCGGCGAGAATCGCACCGGCAAGTACGAGAACTACTTGGAGCACTACAACCGGCACAAGAAGCGGGCCGCCGACACGCCCGAGGACTACAGGTCCGCACGCACACGCCGCAACCTGGGCGGCATCGAGTACTCCATGTCGAAGCTGAAGAGCTCCGAGGTCATCGACATACCCGCCACGAACCGGAAGCCCGACTTCTTCTCCTCCTCCTCGCACGAGGACTACGCCGATAGTCGGCAATTACTGTCACAGTCGCACCCGGTCGCACCGAACGCGCCCTCGACGTCGTCCTCGTCCTCGTCGGCGCGCGTCCTCTCGTCATCGCTGCAGCCGCAGCATCAATTGCAGCCCCACCCTCGGTATCGAGGGCAGAAGCACCATCACCAGCCGCACTACGCACAGCCCTCCTTATCGCATCGCAACCCGAGCAGCGCCAACGCCAGCTCGAGCGCGGCTGTCAACAATCACCACCAGTCAATGACGGCGAATCGAAGCACAAAGGCCCCGCGTTACGCTCTGCACAACACGACCGCGGCGACCGCCGACGACGACGACAGCATGTCATCGATCCAAATTGGCCCCGGCTTCGGGTCGTCAACTCTGGTGGCCACGACACCGCAAGGAATACCAACCAAATCGTTCTCATCAACATCGGCGTCCTCGTCGACGACCTCATCCTCCATGGGCGGCGGCGGTGGTGGGAACAACATCAAGCTTCCCTCGTCGCTGTCATCAGCCACACTGGCGCCGAACTCGGCAACGAACCGATATATCCTCGAGAACATTCGCAAGTACTACCAGCACCAGCAGCCGCCGCCATCGTCGCTCAACTCGTCAACGACCAACTCATCATCGTCATCGTCGACGGCATCGTCGTCGGTGTCACAGCAGAAGATACTCGCGCTCCAGCACCATCAGCAGCAGTTACATCATCAGGGCGCGTCTAAGCAGCCACCGTCTCAGTCCACCGGCTGGCACCAGTCGGCACACTTTCGTCGCAGCTCGACCGCGTCCAACGCATCGTCGGATAACTTTGACAGCTTTATTGCGCTGCGAAATGGCGGCCACTCCGCCAACGGTCCGACGGCCGTCGATATGGGAAGCATAAAGAGATCATATCACACGTCATCGATTCAGCGGAACGGCGGCGGCGGCCAAGTCGGCGATTTGAATGGCTCGAGTATGCTGACCGCTGGCAATTACTTTATCGGCGAGAGGGAGAAGTACGTCAGTTCGATGGGCAGACACCATCAGTACAGCACCAGCAGCGGCGGCTCCAGTGGCAGCAAGTTGAGTCCGAACTTTAAGGGACCAAGGGAGAACTACATCCTGGAGTATGAGTGTTAGCACAGAGCCGATGTGGGGACTCGCGGCGGCGGAACTAGGCGAGCGTAGCCATGAATGGCGCTTGTACACGATTTGACTCCTCCGCTTCAAGTGGAACAGCAAACCATGCAATCTCTTCGTTGCTCGCAGTCGATGTTCGTTAAGTTTCGATGAATTGGAGTTGGACCTTACATGGTGTGCGACATCGAGGCATCACTTTTGGTTCTGAGGGAGGTTTGGGGCTTCACCTGAGGCCTCAGCGTGGGCTAAGGTGGAACAGAGTTCGGGCAGAGTTCAACACAGGTTTGTGCAGAGCTTGAGCTGTTTTCAGTTCACCTTAAAGTGAGTAATAGAGGTACAACTTCTTTAAATGTTGACTTGGCAAGAAGTGAGAGTGCATGGCATCCCGCATTTTGACGTTAGACACAAATAGGGATTCCTCTAGTGAAGTAACGCCACGATTCCCAAGCCGGGATCCATCATATTGTTGACCAACGAAAATGGTGGTTAAGAAGGTGACTTCCAAGCAGAACTGTAGTCGAGACATTCTCCAGTCTCGAGCAACCTTTGCCCTCGTTTTCCTTATGATCCTTACCGTCGCAGAGATCCATGTCTGCTCACAACTCAGTAACGTGAAGCAACGCATAATGTAGGGACCCTTTTTACTAACTGGCGCCAAACGTACTTACGTCGAATCATCCCCCTCCGAGTGGATCTCATCGCTTCTTCTTACTTGACTTGAGGCCTAACCACGATGTTCGTAACGAGACACTAATCAACTTGATCAGAGACGCAATAACATCTTCCTTCAGTCTCGTTCAGTGCTTGTTACTGAAGTGACAGCAAAACAGAACTACAATCTGCGTTTTGGTGTTGAATTTTATCTAAACGCCAGTTCGTTGTGTTTCGTTAAGCTTCGTTCAATTTTTATTTCGACTGAAATGAGAGCAAAATTAATCAAATTCTACGTACGCAAATGACAATTGAGATTGGAAAGCTTATGTCAACATTTGTCAATGGTATTAGCAACATTTCGTGTGGTTTAAGCATGCATACTTTAGTCAATCCAAATCAATTAGGCTTGAAACCTTGCCTTTTCTGGTTTTAGATTCATTCACAACAACGAAACTCAGATAGTAGCGACGGTATTGTCTCCGTCAGGGTAAGGTGCGACGGAACATGCCAGTCAGTCAGTCTACATGTCGACAAGAAAACCTTTGTGAACCGATATCGACTTCATTTCTTTTGCCCCCTTACATGGTGCCTTCTCAATGAGCTTAACAGCGCCTAAACAGCTGCTAAATCTCTTCACTAGAAGCACCAACTGGTTCCAGTGTTAGGGGAAGTCAATCCGCGTGGTATCACCATGAGCCTCCTCTGGCCTAAGTGTGACTGCCCTTAGCAGTCGGCCACAATAACCTAACTTAACCTACATTGTGCCTCCTTTTATTATGTTCGCAGTACTTGGTCAGAAGGAAACGTTCGTCGGCTCTAGCGCCTTGGTTCTAGATTTATTTCCTGACACAAAGAAATCTCAGAAATTCTCCCACAAATCTTGCAGAGGTTTTAAACCCTACACTGAAGCACTCAAACCCAAAAATTGGTAGACTGCACCACCTAGAGACTGTTCCCATGAAAAGAAAACACCAAGTCTCTCCGATTGGAGTCGGTATGAGTCAATGGATCCCCTGGAGTTGTAGGCAAGACCATCTATCACACGAGTGAAAACTAGGCCCATATCTACCTTGAAGTATAGGCCCAGGTTCACCTTCCATATGGAGGTGGTAACTTGTCAGATCGGCTACCCTTGGAGGATCCGAGCCTGCGCAATTGTTGCCTTCCATCTCACTGACGGTCCTAGGCACGCTTCACCAAGACCAAGCTGTCTTACATCCACGATTACTTGGTCTATCTACCGGAGGTTCGGTCTTCATCCGGTAGAACCAGGAGGCTCGAATTCGAACCTCCATAACTGGAGCATTGGTGTCCATGCGCGCGATGTGGTCGAGGCAGTCGATGGATTTTTGCCTTCCTGACTACGTCCACATCCCGGTACAACGCTTAGAGCTCGCGGTTCTCAATTCTCCTCCATTCTCCTTCTTCGCAGACGGGACCATATATCCGACGCAAATTTTTTTTTTCGAAGGCACCAAGAATCAACTCTGCAGTTTTGCTTATCGTCCAGCTTTCAGCTCAGTAAAGTAGGATTGGCAGAATGAGCATTTTGTAGAGCATGAGTTTTGTCCATCGATTTAGGGTCTTTCTAGAGACCGAAGTAACGTAAGTTGCCAAGGGTTGTTCTACGTCGGATCTCCACTGTGATGTTATTCATGGAGTTAACGTTTGCGAACTCCTTTACGGTGTTAAAAATATTTCAGTCGATTGAGATAGCTTGTCAGAGGTGGCGTGTGACGGAAGGTAACTTGCTCGACAATATATATCATTGACCTCAAGAGCAGCTCTTTGCGGCTCTTCTTCAACTGCCGTAAATGCTTCCACAGCGGCACGGTGTCGATGTCAGATGATAGCGGCTTCTGTGTTTACTTTTTTCAGCTGCACTATCAAAGTATCAGAAGAAATTACACAACAGTGTATTTCCTTGACGAGATCCGGTGCAGGTTTCAAACGGATCAGAGGTCCTCGAGTCAAAATGCACGATGCATCGCGTATGAGTAGCGTGGTGCGACAGTGCGACACAACCTGATCAATTTTGCCGAGATCTCCAATTCGGCCAACGCTTCGAAATTATTATTATACAAGTGAAATAGAGAATTTATTATTGACAGTAGACGGCCACCACGTTTATTTGGAAGCGCAAACGCGTTTGTTTATGCTCACCAACACCAGTCTGAGTCATATTTGATCTCAAGCTCTCTGAAACTACTAGGAGTACTTTTGTTCACACCAAATTTCCAACCATCCGTCTGGCTACGTGGAATGCCTCATCGTGGTCGTCTAGCCTAACCACTGAACTGGTTCAAAGCCCATAAACCTATGCGAAGAAAGTCCAATCTCATCGGAGCAACAAAAAAATGTCTACTAACTGGCGCCCAACGTACTTACGACGAATCATCCAACTCCAAGTGAATGTCATCGCTACTTCCTTCTTGACTTAAGGCCTACCCACGATGGACGTAATGAGAGTCAAATCAACTTGATCAGGCACGAAATACTGCGACAACTATAGCATTTTCGTTCAGTCTCGTTGAATGCTTGTTGCTGAAGTGAGAGCAAAATGTTAGTCCAGTTTCGTTCAGTGCCATTACTGAAGTGACAGCGAATGGAACTACAATCTAAGTGTTGGTGTTGAATTTTATCAATTGCTATAGACGAAAGGCCGGCTCGTTATGCTTCGTTGGGTTTCGTTGAGTTTCGTTCAGTTTCTGTTTTAACTGAGATCAGAGCGAAATAAATGAAATTGTACGTCCGTAAATGAGAAATCGAAGTTGAAAAGCTTATGTCAACATTTGTCTATGCTCGTGTCAACATTTCGTATGCTTGTCCGCCACTTCGTCCTAAACACTGAACTGATTCGAAGCCCGTGTCCCATGCGAAGAATGTCCAATCTTATTAAATTCCATATCAGAGAAAAAGAAATGAAAATTTTGTAACATATCCAAAACTTATCACACTTCTCTCGAAGGTTTTAAAGTTCTACTTAAACGTAAAAGAAATTAGACAAAAAAAAAAAAAAAACACAAATCTAAAATTGTAAGTAAATAAAATCAATTATTGTAGCTATGAGAATATTTAAGAAGCCGTTACTAAATAAATTATTAAATATAAAAAAAATGTTCTTTACGTCAATACTACCCTACGATACATTGAAAACCACTGACAATAAAATCAATTCAATTAGATAAACCATAGAAAGCAAACCAAAAACTAAGGAATCTAATAAATTTAAATTTACGAATAACTTGTTGATAAATGTAAAAACAAAAAATTAGATAAAAATTATCATAAGCTTAAGCAATTTATATACATACATGTAGAGTACACACTAACTGAGGTGAAAATCAAATTTGAGCTTCCAATGAAAAGAAAAACCGATCTTTAGAGCATAAAGTGCTCGTGAAACCAAAAAAAAAAAATAAATTGTTAATGTACATACGACTTATTTATTTTTGTACACACGCAAAGCGCGACCCACACCACTGAGTGTATCGCGGCATTTATTTTCAATTGAAACCCATTCCGCTGAGATACCCGGCGGGCATAGGTATACACTCTCACTCGTTATGTAGCTCTTTCTCGTACTCAATTGCAGAGCAGAATATAGTTTTGCTTTCGTCTTTTTTTCATTTACTTCCGTCCAAAAAATGATGCGCACAAATTTTCAGCAATTATGTAAATCGTGTGTTAAAATACGTGAAATTATTCATTACAGCAGGAAATGTTGGTTTATCACTCTTTTTTGTCGGGTGCATATATTTTTGTTAAATTAAATAAGCAGATAAATTCAGATGAGGCGACGGCGGTTTTTTTTTGACTGTGGACTGAAATCGATGGCGGATGGGGTGTAATAAATTAGCGGGGAATAATTGGAAAATTATTTTAAACAAAAGAGTAAATAGAGAGAACTGTGTTTGTTTTTGCTCGGACGGATGTTGTCGTTGAATTTATTTCACTTTGATCTTTAAAATTATAACAAAATAATGGCGAGTGCCCTTCAGGCGGGGATTTCACACTAATTACTGAATGGGTGCAAATTGAGACGAATGGCATGGGCCGTAGGCTGCACACTGGCCCATTGTGTCACCGCGTGAATTAGGTAACTTCTGCTCAGGACGTCATTGTGTCATGATACAACACAGCACGCTTTAGTTGTTGATGAAAAGGGCTCCTAGAGCGTGTGCCAAGCCAGTGGAGCTGATATATAGTTGCTTTTCTCTCTCGCCTTTGCAACCACTCAAAAGTCGTTGCAGGGTTAACCCAATTTGGTACAGCGTCCCCCACTCAGTGTCCATAAAAGGGACTCCATATACAACAGAGATACTAAGAGATGATTGTTTCTCTCTGTCCTAAAAATTCAATTCAACGTATGGCCCTAGCAGTGCCTCCGAGGCATGCTAGGCTTGCCAGCCTGTTTAAAAAATAACCTTCACTGACCCTCTATGAATCCCGAAAATTGGAAGCCTGGCTAGATTAGCCACCAAATGTTTACGTATTGATGTCATCGTACTTAGCCGAAGAATTACATTAGGCCTATAACCTAATTCGGGATTTTGAACCGTTGACAAGCGACTTATGCAGGCACAGGCGTCTGCACTTAGCCTCTATCAATGAACTCCTTCTCTCACCTCCCCGTGGTGAAATCCGGGAACCGAGCACCTTCGACTGAAGACGGTGCTCGGCTCGAAATTGGACGCAGCTTGCTAATTATAGCACCAGCTGGAGTTGCTTGTTGGCTGAGGCCTAGGTTCACCCGACTGTGGCGCCATAAGAAGAAGAAGAAGAACTTAGTTCGTGTAGTTTGCTAAGAGATGGCGTAACTTGTATTATTCCATTGGAACATGCGTTGGAAAGCTATTGTTATTGGAAAAAGTCATAGCTTCAGATGGGCAATACTTTGAGTAATATTTAAATAAACGTTTAAATTTTGAAAAAAAAAATTCAGCACGAATTAGGTTATAGAAACAATGAGAATAGTTGTTCCGATGATGTTGATTTGCCGTAGATTTAAACCTGTCAAGTCAGTCATATAGCAATGAATGTCTGACCATTTGCCACTTCTTGTTAAGCCGAAGTTAAGTCATATGTCCTTCAGATCTTTCTGAAATTAGGTGTTCTACTTCGGAGCCACGCTGGTGGACCTGGTTCTCAAACAGAAAGTCTTTCCTGCCAGGATGATCTTTGGCCAGCTGCCTCCAATTTCGCACGCATATTTGATTGAGTTACTTCTCCACTTGTGCGCTCCATCTCGTTCGACGATGTCCTCTATTACGTTGTCCCAATGACCCGTAATCGGAGACTCTCCGAGCCGGAGCTGTGGTCTCCATCCGCTTTACGTGACCTAGCCGCCTTAAGCGTTGGATTGAAGACGCTCGAGTAAATGCATGCCACAGTTCAGCCCCTACATTTCGTGATTAAATTTTATAATCCATCTGATGATGTCCCAATTCTTATTTTGGCCGTAAGGCTTTCTTAGAAATGATTCCAACTAGAAACTGAAATCCTGCAGCCTCTTGGATCAAACAAGCGTACGTCACTCGAAGCTATCGGGAATTCGTAATCAATAATATGACAACTGCCTTGTGCAAATCAACTTGGTTCTGACCACAATTTTAACAAAAATGCTGATCAAATGTTATGAGTACGGAACACATTTGTGCATCACATCTTCACTAGGTATTGCAAATTTTGGGGTGATTTTTTCGTAAAAAATGCTACATTTTTGCATTGTAAGGAAAACTTCATATTTTCGCCGGGATAGGGTGAGAAACACGGCACTACGCAAGGAACTCAATGTCGAGAAGCTATTTCTCCCAACGGAAAGAGGTTACATGGTTTGGACATGTGGCACGAATGTCCCCATCGTCACGTCTTCTGAGGCTCCATCATGAAAGCGTCCCCTTCTCTGACCGAGGACGAGGTGGATGGACTAAATCCAAGAAATCGCTTGGTTGCGCCTGGGGATAAGGCCTGAATGAGCCACCTGGAGATCTCTGGTGTATGCTTTACCCCCGTGACACTTTTAGAGGATCATGGGGGTCAGAAAATGATGATGACGATGATGACGGAAAACGTACTCGTATTAAGTATGCCTGTACAAGTTAATTATTCAAACACGACCTCTTCTTTTGGGGTCTAGGCCACAAGTGATCCCCGGTTAATTGAAAGTATACTTCTACCTTAGATCTAGCATACCTCAAATGTAACTTAGCCCCATGTGTTGCCCAGACGCTGGATCAGCATTACTTCAACGTTCGTTTCGCATACCGGCGTTGACTGCATTCTGCTGACGCTATGTCGGTGAGCTATTGTGCGAACATTTAGTTCCCACAGAACCGTGCGTGGCACTCGTGTTAAGTTACACAGCACACTCATCGTCGTCATGGAGCACAAGTGCGATTCCGATAAACAGGCGTCTAGGGTGGACCGCTCTAAGCATCCACCACCTCATCATCGGTATACTTCGCCGATAGCCAAAGCGTGCTGAAGGCCAGCCAAAGTAATGAATCGCCTCGAGGCAAGCAACGACTAGAAGGGCCAGGAGTAGAAGTTGCCCTATCCGTGTGGTATCACAATGGGCCACAGGAACTTATCGACTGAATTTTAAATCATTCACAAATATATCCGCGATAACATCCAACCTTCAGCAGAAGCGCAACCACCACAACGCCAAAAAGAACATCCGATACTCTCCTTTGAATTTCCGATAAAAAAAAAAAAACAAAACTATCCATTTCACTGATCCAACTGCTATCACTGTGCGCAAGAAAACTCGAAAAATCAACATTACAACACTGCAACTAATACAAATTGCCCGGCAACTTCATTCTCTCCAATTTATCCAAAAGAACAAACTAACTCGAACAATAGCGTCGGCAAATAGAGAACAATAGATCGACGACGGTAGGAAAGCGACGCAAACTAACTAAAACTGAACTTCATTAGAACAACGACGAGACGAAAAACTTTATCTCTCCCCCTCCCGCCCAAACACACAACACAGAAGTAAAACAAAAAGAGGAAAAGAAAAAAAAATCAGGAGAAAAAGAAAGAAACACAGATCCTTCAACCAAGGACGCAGACTTACTACCGAGTACAACAACATGAACGTAACACACAAAATAACTTCTGCGATAGAGATATTTGTCTTCTGGGTTTTCTGTTTTCTGTTTTCCGTTCTCTCGTTTTTGTTTCATTGAATTTCGGTTTTATTTGAATTTGTATTTTCCCTTACCTTTAATGGCTGAGATCAGCGTCAGGACCTGAACTCTGCAGTTCTGTTGTGCATTCCTTTTCATGTGTTCCCTCTGTTTTCTTAATCACTTGTGCGTTTTGTTTTGTGTTTAGTCTTTTTGTTTGGTTTCAAAATTAGGAGCATTCTTTTTCGTTTTTGAGAGGGTCAGTAAGTGCATTTTGCCCCCCAAAAAGCCAACACGCTCACTGACGAGAGTAAATAATGCTAAGAAGTTTCACCCGCGAGGAGGAGTCCTCTCCTTCACGTCATTAGAACTGCATCTATCCTCACCATCCCACCCCCAAGTGCCTTTCATGAGTTCTTTTATTGTGGATCCTTGTGTTTCTCGGTCCTTTTTTTCTGTTCTGTCCTGTTGCTCTGTAACAAGGAGTTAATTCAAGTGAATTATTCCTCTCACTTGCAAAACTTTTTCTCCCCCCCATCCGGTGTCCTTTTTTTGTGTTTCCTCCTGTTTCAATGGATTGACTTTGGAAAAGGGACTGGAGCGCAATCAGTGAAAATGAGACTCTATACAAGTTTTTATCGGTGCACGAGGGGAGAGTGGATGTACACAAAACAATCTTCAGACTCCCGAATGCAAGTGGGTGTGTTGTACGTGCAAATGCACAATCAGGATCTCTCCTTTTTATTTATTCCACTTCCCGCTCCAGAATGAAAACCGAAACAATCAGAGTCTATGCAAACAATGGCCAAGGGATATCCTTTAATCACCACCCATTCGATGAGAGTCCTGAATTTATTTCCACCTGCCTCGCCACCCGTCTCGCTGACATGTTGCATTTATCAGAGCTTGAGTTGTTGTCTTGTGCGTCCTTTTTTCTGGCCAATCGCTGAATGTGTGATCCCCTTTAATTTGCGTCATCCATTGAAGAACGAGGGACGAGTCCTTTTTTTTTTGTTTTGTGCTTGCCTGGAAAGAATACACATACTTTTTCGATCCCATTCACTCTCTCTTGCAACCCCCTCCTTGATTATCCTTGATTTCACATTTGTTTGTTTCAATTTCCGTTTCCTTTTCCTTTCGCTCAATTTTGCGATAACAACGCAGACGTTTTGTGGTGCATTGTGCATTTCTTTGTTTTTCTTTCTCTCTTTTTCACCATATTCGTCATCCTGTTGTTTATCTTTTTCGATTTTTTGTGTCCTTTTTTTGAGTTAATTTTCTTACGTTTGGAAACGTAATTCAATGTCATTTGGAATGGCAGTTGAGATAAATTTTGTTTCGTTTCTGTTTGTCTGCCCAATCGTGTCAGGATCCTTTCGTTACTTTTTCTTTCGTTCATTTTTACGTCTTTTTTTCGTATTTTTTCGTTCATCCTTCTCTTTGTTGTGTAAAAAAAAAACAAAAATTTGAATGAGGCTATGAGGCTATCCTTGTGCACATGAGTTTGTGGTCTCCTTAATTTACCATAAATACATATATTCTTTGTTCAACGTCTTCTTTGTTTTTACAAAAAAAAAAAAAACCAAAAATAAAATTAGTGTCGTTATCCTCTTTCGTTGATTTTTCGTATTCAGTTTGTTTCTGGAATCCTTGTGTAATAATAATGAATGGTCTAGCATTTATTTATTTTCCTTTCAATTTTTCGTTTTTGATTATATGAAATGCATTTGGCTGGGCACGAGATAAATCCCTCGTTTGTTGTATTTTGTATTGTTCCTATTTGCAGGTTATATTACATCCTCACACACATAAACACACGTGTATCCTTTAAGTGTTTTTTTTTCATCGCATTCACTCATAATCATCAGCTCAGTACACATTTCAGCAGATTTGTTTGGTTTTTTTGTCTTGTTTTCCTTGTCATGTCATTTGTTAATCGGTTTTTTGGTTTTTTTTCATGAGCTGACCGGCCACTGGTGGAGAAGGTAAGCGATGGTGAGGAAAGTGAAAATTACATAAATGCACAAAAATGTTTTGGTGTTCTTTGTCTGATTGTTTTTTCTTGAATTACACTCGAGCTGGTTCGAGTGGAATCTTAGTCTCCACAGAGTACATCTACTTGTAGTTTCCTGTACCCACGTTTAGGGATAAAATGGTCAAGTGGTTCTTACTAAAGCTATGCGTCAGCCTCTGTTTCTGCATCTAACTTATAGGCATGGTCGCCTAACCTGCCATGATCGCATGTCATGTGCAATCTCCTCTTGGTAGCATGATTAGCAGTTTATTTTTGACGACGAATTTCAGACTTGAATAATTCAGGAACTAACCATTAGTCCTCTGTTGTAGTTTATTATAGAATTGATTGAAGGAAGAAAAATTTTATCGGAGCTTCTTCCTTCAGTGGCGCTTCAGTGTGTTGGTGGTGTCGACCTGGGCCTTAGTCAACAATTCTCTCCAGCCAGCACGATCTTTCGGCAGCTGCTTCCAGCTACGCACACCAAGTTGGTTGAGGTCCTTTTCCACTTGTGTACGCCATCTCGTGCGAGGACGTCCTCTGTTATGCTGTCCCAATTGATCTCTATCGAAGACTCTTCGGGTCGGAGCTGTGGTGTCCAACCGCTCTACATGACCTAGCCATCTTAAGCTTTGGATCCGAAGACGCTTA
Organism: Eristalis arbustorum; assembly: GCA_916610145.1. Taxonomy (NCBI): domain Eukaryota; kingdom Metazoa; phylum Arthropoda; class Insecta; order Diptera; family Syrphidae; genus Eristalis; species Eristalis arbustorum. The sequence continues at coordinate 89,258,377 of OU744316.1, read as the reverse complement.
ACTTGGCACATGCTGCTGTACAGCCCGTACAGTTCGTGGTTCCTCCTCCTCCAGACGCCATCAACGCAAAAAGGACCAAGTCTTGGTTGGACCAGTTCTTGGTTGTTTCTCTCAAAACAGAGATCTTCTTCATCCGCTTTCAGTGGCGTCCATGTCTCTGCGCCATAGAGCAAGACAGGGATGATCAGAATCTTATATAAAGTCAACATGGTGATTCCAGAGAGGGCTGTACTACTCAATTGCCTCTTCAGTCCAAATAAACAACCATTGGCATGAATTATTCTGCGTTTGATTTCGGTGCGAGTATCGTTGTCCCTATTCACATTATTCACTGTGGAGACAAGGTTATGTTAGGTTAGATTGTAGTGGCTGACTGCTAAAGGGCAATCACACTTAGGCCAGGGTAGGCCCATTGTCATACCACGCGGATTGACATCTCCTAACACTGGAACCAGTTGGTGCTTCTAGTGAAGCGATTTAGCTGGCCTATGCTGGCGCTGTTTAGCTCATTGCGGCCGCTGAAGAAGTAGGCTCCTATTTGTAAAAACCTACGACTAGTCAGAGCACTAAAGGAGCGGAGTAGGTGATGCGTGTTTTCTCTCTCCTCCTCATCCACGCAGCTTCTGCTCTTATCATTGGTGGTTTTGATTGTTTGAATCTTTAGAAGATGGTAGCCTGTAGCGACTGGCATGGAAGGTGGTGTATGAGGCTTTACCTCACCTGGCGAGTCCATCGGCTTTGCAGTTGCCAGGTATGTCACAGTGTCTCGGCACCCACATGAGGTAAGCACATGACATTGTCCCGGGATTTTATACCCGCCTGACTTTCCGAACGGAGGGGTATATGATGCCATGACAACGCCTCTTTAATAGCTATGGTTTCTGCCTGAAAAATGCTACAGTAATGCTGCAATCTTGAGATCTTGGGAATGGACACCCGCACCCACCCCTTCGTTTGTCTTTGATCCATCTGCGAAAATACGCAGAGGATCTTTCAATGTTTGCCTGTCAGACATCCAGTCGGATCTGGAAGGAATGCTGATCGAGAATTTCTTCTCGAAGATAACCTGGGGTATTAGGCGGTCAGTGTCGCTAGGAAGGAAGTTGAATTCCTTGAGAATGGTTGAGTGGCCGATGTTGAGTTCGAACCACAGTCGGAGTGTTTTGCATCTCAAAGCTGTGCTGGCTGACAATAGTTCCAGTGGTGGAAGGTGGACGAGAACATTCAGTGCATCTGACGGAGTACTTTTCAATGCTCCGCTGATGCACAAGCAGGCCAGTCTTTGTACTCGATTGAGAGCCTTGCTGTTGATAGCTTTGTTTAGTGCCGTCCACCAAACTCCATACAGAAGTGTCGGTCTGATAATTGAGGTGTAAATCCAGTGAGCGATGAGTGGTTGTAGGCCCCATTTGCATCCAATGTCTTTTTTGCAGCTAAAAAGGTAGAAGAGGCTTTCTTGACCCCATCCTGGATGTTGATCTTCCAATTTAGCCTGCTATCGAGCGTGAGACCCAGAAATTTCGCACTGGTTAGCTGTAATGTAGTGCCACACAGCAGTGGGATGTCAAACTGGGGGATTTTGTATCTTCTGGTGAAGAGTACGACATCCCTTTTTTGTGAGTTAACGCCGAGTCCGCATGTTTGTGTCCATGCTTCCAGCTTGTCGAAGGCATTCTGCATTGAAAATGACGAATTTGACGGATGTCGCTATGGAAATATCATCCGTATAGGCAATAACTTTGAAGCCTACCTTTTCCAGTATTAATACTTCGTTTACCGCTACGTTCCAAAGAAAGGGAGAAGTAACACCCCCTTGTAGCGTCTCCCATCTGAGAGTGTATTACCCTGCTGGTGAGTAGCTGATGAATGACGGCCATTAAGGACTATCCGATCCCGAGGTTGTTAAGCGCAAGTGAAGTTGCTTTTGCTTTGATATTGCGAACGCAAGTGTGTATTCTTTAACCTCGAAATATTTCTCGATAGTGCCTACTAGTGAGTGAAGAGCTGTCTCTACAGACTTGCCCTTATTGTAGGCATTTTGTGCAGATGAAAATCTATGTGCTACGTCAAGTTTTAAAAACATTTGAAAACATCTGGTTTCCTCTGCTGACGATTTCGCCACCGAATGGCTACCAAACAGAAACAGTTCATGGTCGTCATCTTCTGACCCGAATGATCCGCTTAAGCGCTCACTAGAGATTATTAGACCACTATATACCATCGACTCTACCTCAGCAGAATTGAAGCACTTTCGTTTTTGAATTTGATCCAACCAACTCGTCATGGCCGCATCTAAGGCAAGCCTCAGAAGATGTGATTATGGCGACATTCGTGCCTCGTGTGCAAACCATCGAAGCATAGCTCCATCCGTTCGGAGAAATAGCTGCTCGACATTCAGTTTTCAGCCTACTGCCGGCTTTCTTACGGCCAGAGGTGGGAGTTATAAATACTAGGTTGCAAACCGCTAGCTTTGACACCAAGCTCGACTTCTCTGATTACAGTTCTTACAACTTGGTGCAATATGGATGTTCACCGAAATATTGTTGTTTTTAAAAACTATTGCCTTGTGCCGGACTACATTGCCAATCAGGGTGCTTTGCTGTGTTGACTACTTACTTCATGGTTTCTTTCTGCATAAGTGGTTTACGGGTGTCTTCTTACACAAGCTTGACTTGTCTTTTGTGGAAAAAAGGTCCCTCCTTTGGATCCATGCAACTTTTATTTCCCTCGTAACTTCCGACTTCCGAAAGAGTCTGATGATCTAGAGGAAGTCACTCTAATGAGCAGAATCTCCCATAACAAAACCATTTCCTTTCCGTTCCCCGGATTCCAAAAAAAAAACCACTCTCTCACTTCTGACCCCAATTAGCGAATCCTTCCAGCCTATCGCCCAAAGGCCGGCTCCAACAAAAAAAAACGCGAACAAAGTTTATTTTAGGAACTCAACACGAAAAAAACTTTGCCACTTATCCTGCAACTTTTAAATTAATTTTCTATGTGCCACCTAGATTCAACAGAGGAAAAAACGACACACAACCTGTGCTCCTGTTTTTTTTTTCTCCTAAATTCATTCAACATTCAACCCATTAAAGCCGCGGCGGAGAGTGGGAACCGATTGCCTTCTAACGCCTGCACATTTGTACCGTCCGTCTGGGAAGTTTTGATTTAATCAGAGTCAGCCTCAGAAAGGAAAAGTCGACGAAAAAGCAAATCAATTACGAGTTTCTCACCTGTGCCGCCACCGCCATTGAAAGCGTTCAAAATAAAAATGAGGAAACTTTTTCCGTCGGAGTCTGCTCTTTCCCTCCGCGACTCCGCGCCGGTGCTCGACTCACTCACTCAATTGAAGTGGCATTTGTTCGGAAGTTGTTCATAGAATCGCAACTAAGTGCGAAGGAACTTTATTGTTTCGTGTAATTTTTTTTCTCTGACTTTCCCCGGGTCCTTCAGTTCGTGTCGTTATCAGACTTTATGTTTAATTACCGTTGGGATTGGAGACCGCCCGGTCGGCGGTCGGATATCGGCGGGTTGACCGTCATTAATTATTGACACTGTGTGCCGTGTGGGCGTGCACGTGGACCCGCGTGGGAAGGATGTAATTAAGGTGGTCACTCCGGTTGACATGATGTTTGGAAGGCACATCAATTTCGTTAAGGAACCGCAAATGTTTACCGAAAATTTCGGTTTTTTCTTGCTTGATTTGGGAGGACGACGCCTGGGGAAATAGCGAAAAGGTTGGGCACGTCTTGTGTATCCTTGTGGGAATGTGTGCTTGTTAGGAACTCGTGGGTTGTCCTGGTTGTTTAAGGAAGCGACGTTTTTCCATTCATCGCCGTTCATTACACTAAACATCTCCTCGCTCGCGCTCAGCCTTGACTTCGGGATCGCATACGAAAACCTGTGAGTTCTTGAAGATCTGTTCCTCATTCGAGGGCTTTTAGCAGACTTTTCAAAAAGAGTTTGGGTACACTGTTCACAAAATAGGATCTACTACCAGCAACCGATGGAAGATCTGATCCAGAGCTATAGGCCCCTTCCATTCCATTGTTTGACCTTCAGGATACGCTGTTGCTAGTCTACGAGTCAAAGTCTCGACCCACCCTTCCACGCTGTGTCCAGCCAGGAGGCTTGAAAGCCTTGAGTTGGGCACACAAAAGACAAGAAAAAATCTTGTTAAGGAGGTTCATTCGTCGACCGTTGGCGCAGTCAAAGGGAGCTCCTTTCTGTGGATCAAGCAAACGACACGTACTGAGATTCCACTCGACGGACCTGCTGTCCTCGGCACTTGTCCTCCAGAAGAGTTGGTCCATTCATCCGATCACCAAATAAGAACTGGGCCATTCCCCATCAAGTGCAATGGTGAATAACCTTTTGGCTGTCCAGCACAAGCCTGAGCTAAAAACTGACAAGCTCGCGAATGTGTCACAACTTTACTCCAGTGCACTGACGGATGGATGCGTCTTATCGCTTGTTAACTTGAGACATCATGTCATAGAAGAGGGGCGACACTGAAGCTATCTGACTCATTTTGGCAAGACCTTGAATCAACCTTACCAGCAAACGCTTCAAAGATCTGCTCAGGTCTCTAATAAGAGCCAATATAAGTATTGTGGGCACTGCTTAGGCCAACTGAGTAGAATACAACCTCCAGAAAATGTTTTGAATAATTTCTACCAATCGAGGAAGTGGTTGAATATGTCTCATATCTTCGGTGTCACTGTTATGCTCTCCGATCGCATTACCTACCATCTTTTTAAATCGAACCACAACGATAGCTAACTCCAACGACATGCTGCCAACTGGAATCTTTTCAGAAGGCTTACTCGAAATTCAAAAATGTCATCTTGCCAAACACAAACCAAGAAAGCAGTAGCCAAGCATCATCCAAAATACCATCTCTCAGCGATATGTTGAAGCTCAGAAATTCTTGCAGATCGAGAAGTAGACGGACGAGAAATGACTTCCTTCTTTTTCTTTGATTTGAGCTACACTCCGCGATGGAACTGGGCCTCAACCGACATGTATTTGTGCATCCCTCCCCTTAAAATAGGCAGCTCTGTACTCCATACATTCTGTGAAAAAGCAAACGTCCCAGCAGCCAGGTTCTTCAAAAACCATACGACTGACAGCAGTGGTATAACAGACACGAATATTGAATCTACCGTCCAAGACTCACATTCCTCGTTTGAAAACAACTATCCGGTTTCCTTTGATGAAGTTAACGACGTTATTTGCAGTCTTTAATGATTTCATAAGATTAGAAACTTACTTATCAGGCAGACGACCCTTGAAGGGTCCGAGCCTGAGCAATTGGTGACGGTCCTTCTAGTCATCAAGGCCAAGCTGTCTTACATCCGCGATGACTTGGTGTCGACACCGAGGGCTCGGTCTTCTTCTCGAACCAGGAGGCTCGGATTCGAAGACCCTCTTTGCTGGAGCGTTGTTTGCCCATTCGCTCGATGTGGCCGAACCAGTGTGGTCGATGGTTTTTTGCCGTCCAGACTACATCCACATCCTGGTATAGCTCGCAGAGTTTGCGGTTGTGTCTTCTCCTCCATTCGCATTCCTCACAGACGGGACCAAACGACGTAGAATTTTTCTTTCGAAGGCAACAAGAATCAGCTCTGCTGTCTTGCTTAGGGTCCAGCTTTCGGCTCCATAGAGCAGGACTGGCAGGATAAGGGTTTTGTAGAGCATGACTTTGGTCCTTCGAGTCAGAAGTTTCGAGCCCAGTCGAAGTAGCATCGGTTGCCAAGGGCGATTCAACGTCGGATCTCCACTACGATGTCATTCGTGGAGTTTACGTTTGTCTCTTCGAATCCAGGTTCGGATTCCGGGAAACGCAACAGAAGTCGCCCGCGTTTAAGGTGGCGCACCCAAGTGAAGAAGGACCTCAACCAACTTGGTGTGCGCAACTGGAGACAGCTAGCCAGAGATCGCGCTAGTTGGAGAGGCTTGTGGGTTGAGACCTAGATTCACCCCGCACTGTAGCGCCACACAAAGAAGAAGAAGAAGAATATGACAAACTACTTAACTACTTTGACCCGAAAATTGCAGCTGGTGTGGTAACGTTTTGGCCTAAGTTGTGTGCGGCGGATCGGTTTTTGTTCGACAGCATATATTTGCTTTTGTCCTCGTTGACCTTTAGACCAGCTCGTTTCGCCTGTTCCACAATTTCCGTGAAAGCTTCCACTACCGCGAATTGGGACCGCGCGATAATGTCGATGTCATCAGCGAAACCCAACAGCTGGTCTTACTTGTAGAAGATATTGCCTTCCGTGTTGACTTTTGCCCGCCGAACTATCTTCACCAGTACCAAATTGAGGAAATGACACGACAGCGCGTCTCCTTGCCGAAATCCAGTGCAGGTTTCGAACGGTTCAGAGGTTTTTGAACGGAAATGGTTGTGCGACACAAACGAATCAATTTTGCCGGTATTCCGAATTCAGCCATGGCTTCGAATAGCTCCTTGCGATGAATGCTGTCATATGCGGCTTTAAAATCGATGAAAAGATGGTGAGCATCGATTTGAAATTCGCTGGTCTTCTTCAGGAACTGCCTCAGTGTGAATATTTGGTCTATAGTCGACTTGCCAGACCGGAAGCCGCACTGGTACGAACCGATTAGTGAGGTGCAAACCGGCTTAGACGCTGGTAAGGTGACTTTAGAAACCAGTGTCTTAAAAAAATTGCCGACTTTGCTCTTGAAATTCGGGTGGAAATCAATTCTATGATTATGCCCTCTCTATGATCTAGCAAAGCTCCTGATCTGCCTTGTAGCTATCTACCGATAAGCCTACCAAGTTCTCTTGGTAAGTGCTTGGAAAAAAACATCATGGAGAGAGTCGTCTCTGTTGTTGAGCACTTCGCACCAAGTTCACGATATTTCAAGCGACATTAAAAATGACCTCACAGTGGGCCAAAGTCCTGGAATGTTAATCCTTGATTTAGAAAAAGCTTTCGACACTGTCTGGCACGAAGGAATGATACCAGTGTTGCCACACAGCCTCTATAGAGTCAAAAGGACTCATTTGTTTTAGCTTGACTCGGGGACTCATCATTTTTTTAAGAACAAAAGTAATTCTCTTTCACATTTCCATTTGTGTGTGAACTACGCTTTAATACCTATTTTCTTAACGCTTTCATTGAAAATGCCAGAGCACATATCAACACTGCACCCAGGAATGTCTCTGGCCAGACTTCGAGTCAGGAAAGGAATGTGGTCGTATCTTCATAGATGGCTCCAGAACCTATGAAGGGACGGCTGCTTTCGTAGAAGGCGACAACATTAGACTGTGCACCTCATTAAGTGTCAGTTTTTTAAATGGAAACCTATGCGCATCGAACTAAATTTGAAAAACAACTGGAAGGGCGATGGTTAGACCTCTCGAGAGCACTTTCGTAGAGCATGACTCTCCACTATGTAGATAGACCAAGCATTTGCTCCCGCGGCATTCTTGTTGTCCTTTAAAAGAAAAGACTTCAGATGACTTACCGGCGTAATAACGAGCCACTACACCTTTGCTAAACACTGGGTTTAAGCGAAGATACCCTCTGCGATGCCTATAGAGAGGACGGCGACACGGCTGGGCACTTCCTCTGACACTGTCCCGTCATTGATTGGATCAGGTGGCAGGTCTTCGGCGCTAATGTGGTCAGAGCTGATTCTGTAGGCCCTTTGCCACAGAAGCTGCTGATCTTCCGAAGGAATTGTAGGTTGCCACCGTTCTACCAGGTGGACCAGTCTTTAGTCTTAGTTCTCACATAAGGAGGCTTTGTGTTGTTAAAAGCCTTTGTTGGGTCTCATTTATTTTCAAAATTACTCGTTTTTTAAGCTTCTGGGACTGGGACTGATACACAAGCTAGTCAACTTTAAATTTCCTAATATGTCGTCAAGCGACATGAATCTGGTCAGACGAGCCAAAGCCTAAGTTGGCGATCTTATCTCCTTAACAAAGTGTCAATTCCGAGAATACAACCGAAGACGGGCGGTTTTAAGGCAGCGTTCATAAGTGGATAAGGACTTCAGTCAACTTGGTGTGGATAACTGCGAAAGTCTGTCCAGAAATGACGCTAACTGGACAAGCTTGTTGGCTGGAGCCCAAGTCCAGTAGAAGAAGGGATGCCATGTTTAAGACCGCCATCACAGCAAATTTCTTGTCGTTAAGAAGTAGACTCGTTGAAGAGAGGTTGCACGCGTGTGGCTTACAAGATATCGCCCCGAAAACTGGCCTCTCTCGACTGTAGCCGCCAAAGGGCCGTCCAGAGTCAACGAACATCCTCTGAAAAAATGAATAAAATGTCGCAAAGTTTCCTACATCCCTTACTTTCATTCTCCTGTCACAGATATGTTCCTCAAACTTGTCGACATTGCCCTCCGAATTGTTTGGCTTGTTCGTCATCCCAACCGATACTTGATCGCCTGAAATTCAACACAATCCGTTTATTTTCGCCACAAAACTTGTGCCTCTCGAAAGTTTTCTCGATTTTTTGTTTGACCCCCCCACTGCCAAGGCTATGCCGGTGCTCTGGAGTACTTCTGACGGCATGGATGGGCGTGTTCACAATGTTTGCAAACTTTCTTTTGCAAGTGCTTGCGCTGAGTTTTGAAGGAGACCCACCTGAGAGGTCTTTGAAGTGCACGATGGTCACAAATTCATTCCGACGGCCAACTTTGATGGATCTTTCTGGGTCAATTGAAACCGACTGCAAGTCTCCTCTGATTCACAGTTCATTGCGACCACGATGGAATGAAACCGCCCCACCTACCAACCACTCAGCTGTTTCTGGTTATTATTCTGCGAAAATGTTGTGTCGGAAACCTTTTTGGGCAAATAAATTGCATTTCAGTCTATTTCAATTCCGAAAAGCCACCCGAACGGCCTTCCTCCTTTTCTGTGTTGGGGGCACACCCACAAAGTTACCAGCCACCCCCAGTGTGGGTTCCTTCAGTGTTTCATCCACCGAATCGCTTATCGCATCATAATAACTGGGCAATTGTGTGCAAATTGTGTGGCTTTCAGCACACCACCACCTACGCCCCAAATATTTGCAGAATGGGTCACCGGAATGTGGGCCGGGGAGGCGCTGGCAGAGTCACTGTAAGCAAAGTAGCCCGGCTGTGGGTCGGGGCTTCGAAATAAAATAAGTCCGCAAAAATAGTTTGTCTCGTCCCCTTTTTGGTCCCTTTTTTTGGAACAGGCCCTAAGTAGACCATGAGGGCGTGTGAGTGTGAGTGGATTTGTGTTTAGAGCTTAGTGCTCGCCACTGCAGAACAGTTTTCGACTTTTCATAAGCAGCTCGTTGTTTACTCGGACGCAGCACCAACGGAGAGCGACGATGAAAACCTGTGCGGAAGGACCAAGTTTGCATTAAAGCACCCCCGCCCGTCCCGGCGAAACAATGAGTTTTAATGGCAACTCAAAGCTGCCAAGCTGGTTGTTGGCTTTAACGAGCATTGCTCGGTTCAAATTTGTGGTCGAAAATTGCTGACTAATGCCGATGGTCGGGCCTGGACGCTGGTGGGTGGGGTCTCAATTTAACAGCGCACTCGTTGGCATTAGTTTTCGAAAATGTTGCATTGTTTGGGAAACATTGTGTGCTTGGAGGGAGGCGAGAGGTTGGTTTGATCTTTGTTTGAAGTTTAAACAAGGTCCTCTGATGGGATGGTTGAACTTTCAGCACATCAGGCAGATGTGATGCATCCCGTTGATTTGAAGCAAAAAAGTTGCAGCAACGAAAACATTTTTACTGCTCTTGGCAATGTTCTCCGACACTCGCTCATGTTGTCCGTCATGTTTGCAACTGGGGTCACCGAACTGACCTTGGAAAGCACTCAAGGCTAACATCAACGAGTTCATACTGCGAAGGCCCTGTTTTCAACTCGTTCAGAACTTGTTACACTCTACATAATCATTTCCCATGTCATGCAAGTCAAGCTAGCGCATGTGGATGATGAACAGGAGCCAGATTTCTATGTACTCGTGAACACAGCTCGATCGGGTTCCGGTTCCACAAGCTGATGAGTGGTTCGTGTGTCTTAACATTCTTCTCCGTCGCCTGTTCAATAAGGTAAAGAGAATTTCATCTTGAAGCATCTGCATCAGCGTGTGCCAGAGATCATCGAAAGCTTTTAGTCATTTGAAAGGCCTATGGACGGCATTATGTATGGGATACAACGACGTTCAAACGTCCACGAGCTCCCTGTTTGGAGTGCATCAGAATGTCCATTTTTACATTATTCCGAAGCATAAATTCCAGGGGCGGGTGTGGCTTGTTGTTTATTCTCGCAAACTGTACGACTTAAGAAAACCTCACAAGAAAACAGACTAACACTGTAAAATGGCATCATCTCGGTGGCCAGTTCAGATCACCCCCGCGTGAGGTGACCATGCTCTTGAAACGCTCGTGAAGTTTGGTACGTAGCGCCTTCCCAAAAACCCCGTGTCGTTGGCATGGATATTATCCAATTTCGGCCAAAAGAAGTTGTTAATCATCATCTTACCCGCTCGCAGTCGATGGGCCTAGCCTGTCCACCATCGTTCTCAAAGAGATGTCGATCGAAGCGAACCCAAAATCCACACCAAAAAAGAGACCTTTTGAGGAGCCATTGGAAGGGTAACGTTCCAAAGACGACAGCAATTTGACAAATGTAGCTTCAAGAGTATGACCGCCATAAGCTATCAAAGATCTTAAGGTTCTGGATTTCTTTCTCACTTGACTCGATTGTAGTTGCCGCCACCAACAGTACATCAGTTCAACGGGTCGCCTCAAGAATACCAAACAAGTTATAGTCAGACCCGGTTTATCTTGCACATTGACCACTCAAACCCACAGTAAGAATATGTTCCCTTCAGTCAGGCCCAGCTGAAGACCACAATCGGCTTTCGAATTTAGTTACATGTCAACGTTCAAGCTATTTTTCATCTATTTTCTTTCGGCGCCTTTTCTTAGAAGCTCTACTGTGCCCTGTAATCTTCGGAAAGTAGTGAGAGTGTGCAAATTGCTACCTTCTGCATCTGTCATACTTTCCACTATGGCCGAAAGCCTGTCAAACCCCAACAGGGCGCATTGCACGTAATCGATTCCGAGTAGAGCAGAGTCTGTTTATTTGTTATCAATCAGCTGATTTTTTTTAAAGGCATGAATGAGGAAGTCAGCCTTTGATTGAATTGGGGGTCATCGTCTCATTTGAAACCACATGTTCGTTACAAAACTACGAACACACGTTTACACCAAACCAGTTTATTTTATGATGGGCTTGTTATCTACTGCTTCGCCTAGTGTCTCTTTGTCGGGTTCTAGAAATTCTGTGGCCAGACGTAATGTGACGCATGATCTTTTCGTCGCGGCAGTGCAAATTGTAGAATGAGATCCCTTAACCAATCAGTTTCCGGTACAGATTTGTACCATTATCCGACTGGCTTCTCTTGAAACAACCGTCAATCTGTTATTGGGGATTTTGCAGCCCACAGACTCTCAAGAGTTGTTACCAACTTCTACTGACAAACGGCTAGTTTTCCAAACAGAGTTGCTAACCATTTTGGGAATGTTTGATGAATAAAGTCTCATCGTGCCGACAGACTAAGGCAGAGTACAATGTTTATATCCATGGATATACAATCGACATCAAAGCTATAACAAATGCATGTCAATTAATCCGTGGCTAACTCGTAAAAAAGTCCAGGGTAGCCAGATGTACCTGGAACGCAGAATGTTAACCTTTGTGAACGATTCCCTGCTAAGTGTCTCAATTTTTGCACATGAAGTTGTCTAGGCTCTTTTTTCCAGATTAAACTCAGTTTTCCACTGTTGCACTGGTTATTCGGAGGTGAATGCCCTTTGAGGTGGATTAAAGCTAGGCAAGTGTACTTGGAGTTTATTTTCGAAGACTTTAAGAAGAATGTATTTTCGAAGAGTATTGCCATCAGAGAAAATTGTTCGATGCGTAGACTCCAGAAAATTCTCATCTGTCACTGTGTCACTGTGTAATCCATAATCCATATAATTTTTACAGTTTTTCGAGTCACTGACAATGCGTGAATGAGTTCATCCAAAGTTTGCTTCTTTGGAGTCGGCACAAAAGAGAAGGCGCCTTCCACGGAATGTCTACCGATTGACAATCTGCCCGATGGCCTTAAAAATTGTCTCCCAGAATGACAATTGCAACATCAGCTGTACGTACTATTGGGATCCGATATCCCTCACGTAAATATCACAAATGTTCGATAAAAAGCTACTGCCTATCATCAAACGGCAACGTTCTCTCATTTCACATTTGAAGAAAAAAGTTTGATCGCTGAAATGGTACTGCTAACCCACAATTTACGCCAAACGGCGTACTTACCCCATCTTGTGTGGTTTGATATCTCCTTTAATTGTGGACTCAGCGTTACCAGATTAAGCAGGTTTGTGCGACTTTAGCGGGATTTCATCAAAATGTGAAGGTTTAAATGTGCACAACAGAGACTAGAAACAAAAACGGCCGAGAATGAATATCTCTTTTCATCTTATTTATTTCTGGTGTACTCTACGTAATCCCAATTGGAAATGGAAAAAAGTACGGAAGTTGTTCACACCTAAATACAAGTTTATCACGCAAGCCGCATATTCACAACGTTTTGTGTACTGTGCTACAAGTCGCCCGATTTGTAGTAACGATCGTTCACATTGACGACTTATTCCATCAATGTCCTTTTCTTCTCTTATCTTATCCTTCTTCTTCTTCTTCTTGTGGCGCCACAGTCCGGGGTGAACCTGGACCTCGGTCAACAATCCTCTCCAGCTGGCACGTTCTTTAGCCAGCTGCTTCCAATTTCGCACTCCAAGTTGGTTGAGGTCCTTCTCCACTTGAGTGCGCCATCGGGTTCGTGGTCGTCCTCTATTGCGTTGTCCCACCGGCTCGGAGTCGAAGACTCTTCGGGCTGGAGCAGTGTTGTCCATGCGTTCTACATGGCCAATTAGAAAACGATTGCATATTTTTGTTGGCATTTTTAGGGGTGTTTTTCAGCAGGTTCGGCGGCTACTGAATAGGAGGATAGCAGGATTGGTTACGCTGTTTTGCCTCTACGGGAAAGGTTCTTAGTTTTTTTCTGAGAGAACAGAAATCCACTCAAAGTATGCTCCAAACATTACAAGAAGTAGGATTTTCTACAAGTAATCTAAATAAAATCAGATTAGTTGGTCGGACGAAGTTCCAAAAACTTTCTTTATTCTTTGGAACTTCAGTTTTGTGCAAAATAATAGGAGCGCGACGTTGAAAAAAAACCATCGATTGAGATGTGAAACTGTGAAGCAACATTTTGTGCATTTATGTAATTTTTAACACCACCAACCGCCCCATCAGTCGGTAGATGAAAGGGCTACCATTTTGTTTTCCCTGCAAACATTCACCCTCCACCACACTGTGTTCCTCTTTTGTTTTTTTTTTTTTCTTTTCTTTGACACCACACTCATCCCAACAGACACAAAAAAACCCGATATATACCTACTTCTGTGTGTGTTTTGAAATTCGTTTTATTCCTAACAAAACTAACAATGGATTGTGTAAGTGAAACCAATTTATTTACTATTGCATATATATACAAAAAAAAATTAATACTCAAGGACATCTTGGTTACCCTGCAACGAAATATGACATGTTTTACTTCTAACAATTTACAAAAAAAAAAAAAACCTTATAACCAAAAAAATAATAATGTTTCTGTGTTGTTGACTGCACTATTTTTTGCACAAAAAAAAAAAAAACGAAGCGAAATAAAAATCAAAAAAATATGAAAATGAAATCCAATCAAAGATATTTATTTTTATTGCCAAAAAAATAGTAACGAATATATATTTAAAACAAATCCAACTCATTATTGTAAGATCAACCAAATATACCGAATGTTTGTATTTATTTATTTACTTAATCGTTATATTTAAGTTCTGTTTTAAGATGAGTTTGTTTTTTTATTCATTTGGTGTTTTGAACATTTTTTTGTTTTGTGATTTTTAAGTTTTGTATTATCCTTGCGTTGGTCCTTTCAGTCTTTTCTTCTTTTGCTCATGCATAATGAATATGTAAACTATATATACGTAAATATATATATTTTTTGTTTTTCTTTGTACTCTTGAACCAAAGTGAATGTTACGATACATAAATATATATGAATTATTCTTGAAGTTTTTTTTTTTAATTTTAAATTGCTTTTCGTAAAAAGAAACTATATATACAATTAAATAATTAATTTTATGATTTATTTCCCTTAATTTCGACTGTGTAAGAAATGAAATGGAATTTACTTAGATGAACTCTTTTTGTATTTATAAATGAAAATGATGGAAACCGTTTTATGAAAAACCAATAATATACATAAGTTTTGACATAAAAAACAAAATAACCAATAATTATTACAATTGACTTGGGAATGTGTGTTTTTATTTACTTAGTTCTCATAATTTCCTATTTTATTTGGCTGTACTGTTCATATGATCTTAAACAAAATCAAAAAAAAAAAAAAAAAGTGATGTACCCCCTTATTTTGTATAAAGAACATACCGTTGTCATGAGAATTTCTGTTCCGAAGGATTGTGTGTGTTGGGCCATATCCTTTGGTTTGTTTGTTACGATATATATATATATGAATATTTATTTGTGTCCTTGTATATTTTTTCGAATTTATTTTTCCTTGTACAAGCATCTAGCCCGGTATGAATATGGAGATGTATTTCGTTTCAGTTTTTCTTTTCGTTGAAACAATTTTGTGTTATTTTTTTTCTCAATAGAAATGCTGGTTATAACTAAATATGTATTTTTTCCTTTACAAAAAACATAAGACAAGTGTTTATGAACCAAAAAAAAAACAGTCTAGTCATATGCAATCAAAATATGATATGTATAGTTTATTTGAACCTCGTCTGATGATGATGATGATGATGTCTTGCATAAGGATGATGAGATGAGCATCAAGAATTATTTTTTTTGTCATGTTTACTGTTACACGCCATCATGGGAACGTTGAATTTTCATTTTCTTTCTTTCAATATACTCGCAAAACTTGAGATGATTTTTCTTTCCGAATATAGCGATTGTTTATTAGTTTTATTCTTTTGATTTGATTTCTTTCTTTCTAAAAGTTTGAAAGCCGATCAACGTCGATGTGTCTAATTTTTTGTTCAGTTTCTCTTTCACTTCCGCTTCTGGAATCTTAACAACTTCATTTTTTTTTTCTCCTCATTTTCCACGATCATAGATGGATTTATTTTTAATTTCTATACACAATCACGAATTTTGTTTAAAATAATTGTTGTTGATTAATTGTAATTCTTTGTACTGAAAGCCAGCCAGTGGAAGTTTTGTTCAATAATTAGCTGTTCTTATCGAAGTTTTTCGTTTTTTCGTTTTTTTTTCGTTTTTCATTTAAATTATATATAATGGAAGAAATGCGTATATAATTATATATATATAAATATTTGATATGAAATCGTTTTGAGATATGCATAATATACATACTTACATACATATATATATGAATTAATTTACTTTAGAGCACCTTTTTCAAGAACATATATATGAATCTTAGTTTTTATATAACTATTAATTTAGAGTTATTTTAGTTACTTTTTTGACTCATTTTTGACACGAAATAATCATGGATTAAGATGTAGATGATGTATCTTGGATTCGTGTGCTTGTTTCTCTTTCGAGAAAAACATTAACCCCTTTAACCGACTGCTCGTATTGCAGCTTCCCAAAAAGCGGGTGTAGCTTTGGTACCCCTGTCAAGAACTAAACATTGCTAATCAATCCTGTGCAACTGGTGTCTTCAGTTCAAAAATTTAGCTGGTTGTAACTGCCTATGTCGACAGCCAACAAAGGTCCATTGCGAAAGCACCGAGATTGACTACAAAACTCCTCCATATAGAACCAGGAGTAGATTACAAACAGACTCTTCAGTGTCTGACCCTCATTCTCCAAGCATGTTTAATGTAAGCTCATTTCTCAACAACACGACAAAGTGTTCGGTTTCGTTGGGAAGGACAGGTAATAAGTGTTTTATTTGATCTCCTGCCGTTAAGCTTACATCACGAAGACATATAATCTTTGGACCATTTTACGACACTGGACCAGACGCCATCAGTAGGAATCTCAATCTCTCTATTTCTCCACCTTGGCAGGGTGGCGAGGCAGATCTAACACATCTGCTACTCTTTGGGTCGTAGCACCCGGTTGTTCTCTGCAACTCCACATAGACTTGGATCAATACCTTGCTCATAACCTTAATAGACAAGATTAACTCCCAGACTTAGACAATTATTTTTTATTTTTTGTTCTTTACTTCTTCGCGTTTAAAATAAGACTGATTCCCTCCGGCAAGCTCACTCCCTAGTGTTGCCACTACACAGACGTGCAGGTATTCCTCCACTTCTCCCTGCGACCTTGGGTTTTAAGCTACAGCCACCACGATGCACCCACTTGGGGGCCAACCTCAAGCGATCACGATTAGACCTATGCGGGTTTCACGGGCAGAAGCCTGATCTCCCGTGGCACCATACTATAGCGTCTGGTCAAGCATTGTTATAAAGCCGAAGACTTATCAGAAATCGGAAATTACCTTCCACAAGCCAATTTTCTTCACTTGAAAGTCTAAATTGAAAAGAGTGAATGAATCCATGCTCTTTATCGAAGGGAATTGACAGTCTTGCTAAGAATTCTTCGTGATTGAGCAGACCTGCTACTCTTGTCTTTTTTTGAAGAAAATGCGAACAGAATAAAAGAAATAGCTATTCCAGGCGAGGGTCCACAGCTAATTCATGCCTCTCTACGTTCTGACGATCAAAACTCTAAGAGACAGGCCAAAAATTGTTCCCTTCATAGAAAAACATTCACAAAGTTCAACCCGATTGCTGCTTGCTGTTAACCAGCTACGTCTATCTGTGGGAGGTTGAGGAGTATTTTCAAAACAGCCGAGGGAGTGGTCCGTAGTGCTCCGTGTACCATTTTCAGTAGTTTGAGGTTGATGTTCTTATCGAGTGCGGCGCTACACAACAGTATGGATCTCTCTAACGATACAAATTGCCACTGGACCATGCGGGTTTGTGGTCCCATTCGCACCCGATCGCCTTTATGCAGCAATTTAGAGCCGTGAAAAACTGACAATGACGTTTCGAGTTCAGATTCATGTTTAGTATAGGACCTAAGAATTCCGCTACTAGCAATAATTTTCCTTCCCTAGTAACAGACCTCCTCCGTATTGGGTCTTGTTTCACAAGCCTTTTAGGCGACCAACAAAATCGTTCACCATGTATAGAAACAGAAGGTAATTACTTAATGCTCGACTATATGGTGAATGCCGAAGGACCCCCGACCAAGTGTGTAGTGATAGAACACAATCAACGGGTTTTGCCTTCCGGACTACACTCACATCCTTGTACAGCTCGTAGAGTTCGCGGTTGTATCTTCTCCTCCATTCACCTTTCTCGCAGCATATGGTCCCGTCCGAACCGACGTAGAATTTTTTTTTCAAAGGCACCAAGATTTATATCTACAATTTTGCTTAGTGTCCAACTTTCGGTTCCACAGAGCAGGACTGGCAGGATATTGCTTCCTTCAGACGGTACAATTGTTGACAATACAAGTCCGAATTAATAGCTTTACCATAGGAGATCAGTTCATAGAAGATGATTCCTTGCCAATACCACAACTGGTGTATTTTTATCTGGCAGTTTTTCCTTAGCTCCTGATGCCATTTGTTGCTAAAAGTAAATCATCACATTTTCTTAGTCAGTCTGGCTTACTGTGAAGCTTGTTGGTTCTTTGCGAAGTACATTTTATTTATTTCTGCGTCGTCGAATACATTAATAAAGCGCAAAAGTAGCCTGACATCCTGGGCACACTAGAAATATATTACCTTGAGAGAAGGCATTAGATATTCTCGTGAAAGTAGTGGGCCTTCTACATCGAAATTTCGACTTGCATTCCAATATTGAACATCATCCCGGTAAGATAGCTTAGGTTGACAGGACTGTTGGCTTACACCCATTTTCATGCTACGATGCTTGTCTTTAGTTCCCCTATGTTGTTGCAAACTTTTACGTGTTTCCTCTTCACTAGATACAGTAGTAGTTAATTGATGTTGAAGTGATTTGAAAATCAGTGAGGGAACTAGTCTACGTTGACTACGTCCCTATTTCAAACTTGGACTGAACATTTCATTCGCGGAGCTGTTGGCAACCATTTTCGTTCGAGTTATTGAAGTTCGACTGTCGACTGTCATTCCGATTTCTCTCTAAGTTTGTAAAAAGAAAGAATGAATGTATTTCACGGCGCGGTCTTTTCCTATCAAGGCTTATAGGCCTCTATCAACAAGTGTTCGTGGGCGGATGTTTCTCTTTCTAATCGGACACCGGACTATTTTTAGTTTTGCACACCGGTTTGGTTCATGTTCTTCGCCTATTGTTCAAAAGCTTTGCTTGTTCACACAGAATGTGACGGTCTTTTATTGGGCTGTGGGTAATAATAACAAGCTAAGTATTGCTAAATAGTTGAAGAGAGACTAAGAACGCCACTAAGATCACTAAGGAAAAAATGCCTAAGTTGGCCAAAAAGACAAAATAGACTACCATCCCACTAGCCTACTAGACATCTATCTTTTTTTAAAAGGTGAATGGAGCTGTTCCTGCGTTGTTAGCAATGTGAACGAGACGCCGACTCTTTCTACTCAAACTCTCATTTAAGTAACAACTGATGTCTGATTGCATTCCAACATCAGATGGTCAAAGCGATTTTTGAATACTTCTGCGGTTCACAGCAGCTGATCGTAACACAGCGTCTCTATCATAGCCATTGAGAATTTGAACAATGATGCGTTTGGGAGAGTAGCGCTATTATATCATAATAATCTTTAAGACCCGCCCAATCCACTAAAGGTAACCAGGCTACTTTCTCCACTGCCATCGGCTCTAGGTTATATAAGGTAATTAGGCTGCCAGCGAAAATGTCAGCAGGCTTAGACCATTGTTGCTCCATGATACCCAGTGTTGTTAATTTGATCCCAACGGCAAATGGTGACTGGACCAAATTTGAAATCCCCATAAAAGCATCGACTCTAACTAATTCGGATTTATGCCCAGGCGCAACGATGCGCGAATTTGGACTTGTACAAACCTCGTCCTGGATCTGTAAGTCGACTTCCTGATGGAGTCGTATTTAAGATACGCCGAACACATGATTATGGGAACCTTCGTGCCACGTGTCCAAAGCATCGAAGCATAGCTCCTTACGTGCGGAGAATTAGCTGCACGACATTGAGTTCCACGAGTGCTATTAGTTTCTCACCCTATCCCGAACAAAAATGTCCGTAACATCCAAGATATATCATCTAAATTAAGGAAACCAAAATAAAATCATAAACACTGTCAATCGAACGAAATACAGCATAAAATACAGAAAAGAAAATAAAAACTCAAGCAAAACACACTCCATTCCAAACGAAATACAAACCACACAGCCACGCCCTCAAAACACAAAATTATAGATGTCTGCTTTTTCCGTTTATACTTCCAACCGAATTGTATTTTAATTTTTGTCTTATTTAAACTTAGCATTGAATAATCATAAATTGCCTGCGTGAAAGTACGAAAATAAAAACAAAAAAAAAAAAAAAACCAAAAATCAGTCGAAATATAAATATATTTAAACATAGCGAACTATATATATATTCTGAATATTTGATTTTTACTTAACTGCACTGTACACATTGATTAACGCTTTGATTTGAACCTTCGTTTCGATTCACTTATGAGACCTTTGTTTTGTATTTTTTGTTTCCCTTTAATTCGGTTTGTTTTACACTTGTGTTGTGTTTTGGTTTGATTTTTGGTTTAAACGACTTCTGTTTTATCCTTTTTATGAAATCTCACTATCAACATGCACTGAACGTTTTTTTATTTCAATTGAAAGTTGCTAGCACCGAGAACGTACATATCATTTGTGTTTCGTTTCTTTTTTCTTTCCAAACACATGAGTACTTACCATGAGAAGTATGTTTATGGCCATGAATTGGTGGATTCATTCCGTTTTTTGAAAAAAAAAGTGAACGTTTATGATTTTTCTTTTCGAACTGATATGCTAAGTGTTGCTTTGACTACGAAAACAGGCGTTTTTGAGTTCGATTTTTGAATATAATATACAGCGTCCAGCATTGTGGATATTTTGAAGGTACAACAATTTGTGGAATATAAACGGTCGCCATTTCAGTTGCTCAGACAAGTAAGTAAGCAATTTTTAACAAATTCAACATGTAGTATTTTTCAATCAAAATCTATTTGCATTCATTAACAATTTTTCAGAAAATAAAGACCTAATAAAAGTGAATACTCTTGAGTAAGTCTTGGTGTGTGATTTGTCTTATAGTTGCAATTGAATTCGAGGGATCTGAATCTGGACTTTACTGAAAGCGATTTTTCAATAACTCTACTAATGCGTGTTCTTGTTAAGAAATTATGTGAAAAAGAATTAATTTTTTTCCAATGGACCACTGCATGCTTGCTTCAGTAATTTACATCAGCTAGTCATTGAGGCCAGATGATTTGAGCTACAGTTACCCTAGAATGGAAAATGTTAACCGACGTTGAGATGGGTCAACTCGAGTCGATAACCGAGTCAACCCGAGTTACGTCCAAATCGAGTTGAATTGAGTAAAAATTATCATCAAACCGAGTTGCTGGAACTAAAACGAAACGAACAAATGGACATCAAATCCACGAAAAATTCGACACGATGTGAACACACAACTCGGTTGGCTCGGCTTATCTTAACTCGAGTTGACACGAGTTGGAATTGAAGGGTACCGAGTTGCAACTCCAGTTGACTTACTCGGTTTCATCCAATTTAAAATACGTCTATCTGATTCAACAACTGATTCAAACCAAACTCGGCATAATACATTAGGCACGTTCCCGCACCTTCCGCACTATATTGTGGAGACTATCATTTTTAATGAATGGGGGTAAGAGCCTCTCAGAGAGAAGCAAAATATCAAGAAAGCACGGGAAAGCAGTTAAACCAAATATGTAAATTATGTCATTTTTAAAGAGCCTTTTGCGTTCTTTTTGACTTCAGACATGCCATATGTCAATAGTTGCAGCAAAACATGAAAATTAAAAAAACAGATATTTATTGGAACTTCATTTAGTTTTTGTTCTTACGAACTACTAATTCCCAAGACAAAAAAAAACGTAAACTAATTCAAAACGTTTGAATAACCGCCATAACTATATTCGAGATTATGACACATCAATTGATTTGACAGAAGAACAACAAATTACCCAAGACTTTTTCTTCTTTTTCTTCTTCGTGTGGCCCTACATTCCGGGGTG
Source organism: Eristalis arbustorum (assembly GCA_916610145.1). NCBI lineage: Eukaryota > Metazoa > Arthropoda > Insecta > Diptera > Syrphidae > Eristalis > Eristalis arbustorum. The sequence continues at coordinate 89,237,018 of OU744316.1, read as the reverse complement.
AACCTGGGCCTCGGTCAACAATCCTCTCCAGCTGGTGCGATCCTTAGCCAGCTGCCTCCAATTTCGCACTCCAAGTTGGTTGAGGTCCTTCTCCACTTGAGTGCGCCATCGGGTTCGTGGTCGTCCTCTATTGCGTTGTCCCACTGGCTCGGAGTCGAAGACTCTTCGGGCTGGAGCAGTGTTGTCCATGCGCTCAACATGGCCTAGCCATCTTAGGCGTTGAATCCGTAGACGCCTGACTAGACTCATGTCGCTGTACAGCCCGTACAATTCGTGGTTGAATTTTCTTCTCCAGGAACCTTCAACGCAAACAGGACCAAAGATGGAACGCAGAACTTTTCTCTCGAAGAGACCAAGTGCGTCTTCATCCGCTCTTGAGATGGTCCAAGCTTTCGCGCCATACAGCAGGACAGGGATGATCAAGGTCTTATATAACTAGAGCTTTGTCTTTCGAGGGAGGGCTCGACTACTCAATTGCCTCTTGAGCCCAAAGAAACAGCGGTTGGCAAGAGTTATTCTGCGTTTAATCTCGGTACTGATGTTGTTCGTACTATTAACTTGGGAGCCAAGGTAGATGAAGTCCTTTACTACCTCGAAGTTGTCGTCGATGTTGTGTGTCCTTTCTTGATAACAGCATATACTTTGTTTTGCCCTCATTCACCGCTTAACCCATTTTTGCCGCCCAAGACTACCCACAGAAATTCTGTACTCTCTCAACAGTGCGCACATTTGACGTAAAACCCATATTTTGGTCGTACTAGAATGGACTTTCAAAGATTTGTGTTGTTTTGTACTGCTCTGTAGTGATTATTTTGTGTACGAGAACAGACCTATTATGTACTCACAATAACAGAATGTACACTCTTTGTATCATACTAGACACTCAATCGATTTGGTTAGCTATGAGTGTATTATTTATTAGCCCCAGAAACTTATAAAGCGAATAAATTTGAAAATAAATGAGTCTGAACAATGGCTTGCGATAAAATGTCAAATATCTCTCGTGCAATGGCAAATAATGAAGAAAAAGAAAGTATTGTGTTCAGATTTTTAATGATTTTTAATGATAGCGTTCAAACAAAGTGTCACACTTAACAAAGATAGGCAGATTTGAAATAAAATTCTAGAAAAAAAATAGTCCAATTGATTTTTGTGTACGCAATCACAAAAGATAACAGAGAAGAAACAATGAAAGAAGAGAAGGTAGCCAATGTGTCACATGGCCTCGTAACGCACAAATAATATAATTAACAGAACCGATACCGAACTCTATCTATGTGTTGAATGTGAGGCAGTACAACTCGGTCTCTTCGTCTTAACCAACCAAAGTCTATTGTGTGTTTATATCACACCGAGTAGAACAGTTTGAGTTCTGCATACTTGAAAAAGAAACCAAAATGACGTCCTCTGCTCGTGCAGTGCTCCGGCAAGCTGTAGGTACTCCTATTTAAGGGCTTACTATTACAACAGCCTCAGTGGAACAAACAACGTAATCATTAGCCAGCTAAGCCCCTGCATCGTAATAATAATAATAACCCGCTCCTATTGAGATAGTTGACCTCCTTATTAACCACCTCAAATATACCATATACCAGCACTTCCTGTCCTTATTAAGTAGAAGTTGTGCTAGGTCATCCAATCGGATATTCTGCAGGCAAACCTAGCCCTCTTACTCGAAAAGTAGAACTGAAGACCTTAATACAAGCCGCTTAGAAATGTCATGTTTCGAAGGCAAGCAACATGTAATTGGCCGAGATAAGATCAAAAAAATGTCTAGGTTCAAGCCAGTGGCTTTATTGATGCTGGACTGGGCACTCTGGAAATTTAGCAGCTGCAAAAGGAGGCACTTTGTTACTAACAGCGTTGATAACTATTTGTGGCCGTTTTCTTGCAATTTGCATGGCTCTTCGAAAGATTTGTGGTAATGACTGTTCCGACTCCCGTCGATTCTCCTTAAGGGCTGCGATTGTCTGAGGCTTGTTGTCATAAACCTGCGACTTCCAATAACCAAAGAGAAAGAAGTCCTGGATGGTTAAGTCGGGTGATCTTGTGATCATGCCGGGCCAGATTACATGCGGCGCACCGTCTTGATGAAGCAAAATATTCACCAAGCCCTTATTATAAAATTGCGGTGGTATCAAGTCGTTTAATATGAGCCTGTAGCGTTCGCCAGTAACAGTGACCGTTTTACCGCTGACAACCTTTAGAAAAATTCGTCTTATTCACTCCTCCAGCTTGGCCGCTGTAGCACACGCTACACAGTGGTATCGAGTGGATGTAATGACTCTTCGTGCATCACACGCGGATTTTCCATACCCCATAAACGAAGTTCTATCTCAACGCCCAGTTGGAGCTGTGCTGCTAGGATACCCACTTCGAGATACTCGCTCCGCAATAACCAACCTCCGATTATTGGTAAAAAAGTGACAAACTTCTTAGTATTTAGTTCATAAATGTCTTATGTTCGACTTGTACGATTGACGTATGACTCCATTTGAGCTACCTCAGGACGACACCGACGGCGGCACTCGAAGCCATCCTATTCCTTCACACCCTTGACTTCTTCTGCAGCAACAGCGCAGCCTCATCTGCTCTGAGCCTCAGAAAGACGGGTTTATCGAGAGACCAACCATGTGGTCACGCTTTCATATTCAGATGTTGGTCAGCAGTACAGCCACTAGCCAAACGGACCACCTGCCTCCGACACTAGCTTCCGAAGACACATTTCACCACCGTTTTCCGGATCGGAAAAAATGTGAAGAGTATATGACAGCAACAGATGGACAACTCTCCCAGTATACCGACGGTTCAAAAACTTGTCCGGATACCGGCAAGGGTCTTCTGTGACCTAAGACACTAAGAGACATACCCGTGGCGTTGTGGGTATGTGCGTCGACCCCAACATCGACGTTGTATGTTCGATTTCTGCTCTATGCGACACACATTATTTCCCCCACCCCTTTGGAGTAACTGACAATGCTCGAAGAGTATTTCCTGTCAAATTTTGCCGTTGGGAGTCTGCTGTTCTGGAGAACTGCAGCGTCTTCCAAGGTGACCTGGCTGCCATACACCAAGCAGCACTCGCGCTACGAGAACGAAATATATCCAACGAAATGATTTCTATCTTCTCCGACAGCCAAGCGGCAATAAAAGCCACAGTATCGGACATCTTGACTTCGAAGCTTATCTGTTTATGCAGACATGGTGTCAATGAGATATCTTTGACAAACATGGTGACTCGGGGCTGGGTACATGACTATAATGGCTTTTAAGGCCACGAGAACAAAACGGACGGTGTCGCGAAGATGGGATCAGATCTTGGAGTACCCCTGACAATACCTTACGAGCTCACGCCGCTTAGCTTTGTACGAAGAAAACTAGAAGACGAAGCCTTATATAGAGAAAAAACTCGTTAGCTCAGTCTGTAAACCGGAGCAAAAACGAGGCCGATGCTGAGTAAAAAAATATCGAAGTCACTGATCAGTTTAAGTCGCAATGAGCGAACACTTACCGGAGCCCTGGACACTGTGCCATATAAACGCATGCATCACGACTGAACATACCACGGAACTACTTTTGGAACAGCTGTAGAGATGGCGAAGAAAATCATCACATCAGCTCTGCAAATGCCAAGCCCTAGCAAAGAGAAGCATACAATATTTGGGCAAGCATTACTTTGCAGAGTTGGTGGACTTGTGCGGTGTAGAGTTGAAAAACCCCACGCAGTAAGATGATTCCAGTAGTACGAAGGTCTCATGGTAGTGGTACACAAAATTACAATGGTTCCAACTATTTGGTCTAAATGAGCTCACCACCGACCTACCAACCTTGTAGTACGATGTACTAGTACCACGCAGTACAACGAGCCCCAGTCATCAAGACGTATCTTGCAACAGCAATGTTCGGTTTTCCTTTTCTTCTCGGATTCAAAGACCCTCTTTGCTGGAGCTGGAGCCCATTCGTTTGATATGACCCAGCCAGTGACGATGATGATAAGAGTCAGGAATTTTGAGCCCAGTTGTCTCGGCAGATCGAAATACCATTGGTTGCCAAGAGAGTCCTGCGCCCGATGTCAATTGAGGTCATTCTAGGATCATTCGTCAAGTTAATTTTTGCCCTGAAAGCTAAATGAGAGGGCTAGTTCGTCGACTTAAGCCTGGGTGCCTTTCCTAAAGCCATAGGCACGCTTATGGCATTTAATAAAAGACCCGTGCGTTTTAAGTGTCCCTAGACTCTTTGATATACTTTGACTGGGATCTTATGAGAGACAGGCACAAAATGCTTCTTCCCCCGTCTTCTAGCTCGGTACTCCACTTGCGCTGCTGTATTTTGAAGCGCCTTTTTTGCTGGATGCCTCGTTGCACCGTGAACTATGTCTAGGAGGTGGATCATTGAATCGTCAATGCTCCTAGACACCCGATCCGGGAAAAAGGATAAAATTGAGCTATCTTCTCTTCAAGGGACACAATGGGCTAACCCCCTTTTACCGTGGACTAAACTAAGCCACCAAATCCATCAGAAAATCAGTAAGGGAGTCGAAGTGTCCTTAAGCAACTATTGCGCTTATCTTCATGAAGGGCATTCACACTAAAGGCACTTGTTCTTCCAACAACCGCAGTGTTTGCTTCCACTTCCACTGCAACCAGAGAACCTCCCATTAGCCCACTCTGTTCAAAGTCCTCATTAGACACGACGAACTGCGCGAACTACTCAGCCAAGTGCACCCAAAACTTTGCAGCAACCCCAGCAAATTAATCCAAAACCCTTTGCTGGCGGGAGTTGCGATTTTCGTTTAATTTTCATTTTATGGGATCGCTCACTTAATTAAATTACCTTCTCGGGCACATTTGCGACGCCTCCCAACGAAACGAAAACTGATTAAATCATCGCTCGGGCGAGGTTACAAAGGCACTGCCGACCATGCCCCAACCCTTTGCCAAGTTACAACATAATCACTAGGAAGCATGCAACGTTTCCGTCCACTCAAGCGTCCACCTCCAGGCAAATTGACCATTTATTGAGGCGCTCCCCCCTCCACGCTCATCCAACTCGTGCCAAAGTCGTCTCAAGTATCACGCAACATTTGAAATCGATTATAGCCCTTCGAAACGACGACCGCCGAAAAAAAAAAAACACACGGGAAAAGACGGGTCACCGACTTTGGAGGCAGTCCAACTTAGGCCAAGATGATACATAATTTGATTGCGGAAACCTTCATGTGTACTCGCCGGGCCCGGGAGTCGGGGGTTTGCTTTTGCCTGAGTTCTTTGCTAACTTAAGTGCTTCCTTAGCTAATTTACCGTCATTAGGGAACACACACACGAAAACGAGAATCACGTTTTCCTGCTCCGCTGAGCCTTAAATTTGGCCGAGGTGGCTCCTCAGTCCCCCGGCGCTTCGTTTTAGGGAAACTTTGCGTGAGCAGGTATCAAAGGGAAACTTTTTCTCTGGTTGTTCTCTGTTTTTCTTACCGTCGTCCGTGTGCGTGTGTGTGGAGGGCACTTGCCAAAAAGTTGGTCGTCGTCGAGAGACGGAAGCACTTTTGCGGGCGATTTCGCATGGAGCACGCTATAAATAATTTCCAAAATACATTTACAATTCAAAAAAGGATTTCGATTGGAAGGAGAGGATTTAACTTTGAAAAGTAAATACCGCCAGCGGCAGGTGAATGAGAAAAGCGGAGGGGGAGGGGGGAGGAGACTCAGATTTGGTCTTTCATTTTTGTTTCATTTAGCAAACCAAATTGGGTGGTGGCAAGGTTGCTGTTTGCGATTGATTTCTCGGAAGTCCAATCGGGCTGTGGTGCATTTTCTATGCTGAGTTTTGGATCTAGTTCGTAGTTGAAGGCAATTTTGTGAATGATTTGATGGTGCTAACAGCGTAGAGGGCAAGGGCCTAGCTTCTTTATTTATTAATTCATTTTTGGAATATTTTTAATTTATTTCCTTACATGCTAGCTTAGCTTAGCAAATGCTCTTACATCTAGTTTCCGAATGTCTTGCTGACTGTGGCCTATTCTCTGGGCCTAGCTTCCCTGCAACTACTCCGGGCCTAGCTTCCCTGCAACCACTCATGTTGTGCGTGCTAGTGTTCTGTCACTAGTGGAAGGGACCTACAGTTTTACGCCGACTCCGAAGGGCCAAGTTTGAGAAGCCTTTTGTAAACAAAAATACTCTTTAAGCATTGTCAGTGACTCCAAAGAGGTGAGGCCGTTGAAAATATACCAAGAATCGAACCTAGATGTCGCTATTTCGATGGTAAATGCCAGTTTCTATTTGACAGTGAAGTATTGGACAGTTGAGAAGTACCCAATCAGAAGTTGTCGGACTGGTCGCCTGCATTGAGGCTGGCATATGAAGCACACGATGCCACACAATTTCAGTTGACATAAATCAGTACTTCAACGAGACCAGACCAGATATGCAGGCGGGGAATGGCGGTGTTGCCACTGGTATTTACTCTGAAAATGTTTCTCCCAAACTTGCATTAAGGAGGGATGCCATTAAATATAATAATAATAATAATATGGGTGGCGCTACAGCCCATAGAGGGCCAGGGCCTACCTTCTCAGCAACCACTCGTGTTGTGCGTGCTATTGTTCTCTCACGAGTGGAAGGGACCTACAGTTTTACTGTAGCTGGAATCGAACCTACGACGTCGAGGTTGGGGTCGACGCACGTACCCACAACGCCACGGGCCACTACGCTGCCATTAAATAGATCTAACTAATTTACAAGGGTTGCATAAGCCTCAAAATGAATCGAGTAGTGTCACCATGAATTTGCTGCATTCAGAGTAGGTATCAAAGTAACAGCAAATAAAGAACCACGCCTCATGGCTAATTTTAGTCTGGCACGCTGTCTAAAGCGATATCTGCAATCAATGGTGGGTCCTCACTTGACTTCATTGTCTATCCTTGAATCGCTTCTGTTCTTCGCAATACAATTTTATTCTCATTCAAATGTGATGATGATTTGTGATGATTCCGGCAGGGGGCTCAAAGTGCGACAGGATCTGAAAAAATTTACTTTTCTTTTCACTGTGATTGATGACTCCTTATTTTTATTATTTGTTGAGTAGAGCCAATCCTGGTTCGAGTTTTTTTAAGTTCCAAAGTTATAACCGTGTGTGTCACCCAAAAAGCGTCTTCGATGGTATAATGTAATTTCTGGCTTGGACTTAAAATATTCAAAAGCCTGGTAAATCTCGAAGAAAATTAGTGGTAGATTTGAAAAAAAGCGCAGTAGATAGGATTTGTCTATTCAATTTTTAAGAAATTTCACACACAATTTTAACGCTGCTCTCATAAATGAAATAAACATCTCCTCGCTCTCGTCCGCGTTCACATTTTTGTGAAACAGTAGTCAATTATAACATTTCTTATAATTTTGAGCACATATTTTCCTTAGAAATTGAGTTGTAAGGGATAAAAAAGAACCAAAAAACAACAATAAATGGCATTATGAGGCAGAATTACAATGTATGGTTGATTTTGCAATTTGGATAGAAGATGGTGATGTTTAAGAATCTCGCAAAAAAGAAGTAGATCGATCACAAATGTAGTAAGGTCCCAACATTGGTTGTCACTAATAAAGGGTGGTTAAATTTTAATGGCCGATGTTGATTTTTAATAAAACACACATTATTTAGGAAATTATTGTCATTTATTTTTATTATGATAATACTGGTATATTTCACTATATGGAACAAAATATCGGCCAAACGGCAGCCACGACCTCGGCGGCACACCTCAATCCGATGATGGTGGACATTTTCGATGACGCTAAGGCATAATTGAGGTTCTATGCTGTTAATATGCCAAATTATCTCATCCTTTAGCTCCTGAATTTTTACTGGCTTATCGACGTACACATTTTCTTTCAAATAACCCCACAGAAAAAAAATCCAACGATGTCAAACCACATGATCTTGGCGGCCAATTGACATCGCCACCACGTCGGATAACACGGCCATTGAAATTGTCGCGCAAATGAGCCATTGTTTCGTTAGCTGTATGGCAAGTGGCACCGTCCTATTGAAACCACATATCGTCCACATTCATATCTTCCAATTCAGTCCATAAAAAGTTCGTTATCATATCACTATAGCGAACACCATTCACCGTAACTGCCTGACCGGCCTCATTTTGGAAAAAAAACGGCACGATGATGGCGCCAGCCCATAAACCAAACAGTCACTCCTTGTGGGTGCATTGGTTTGTCGACAATCACTCTTGGATTATCATTTGCCCAAATGCAGCAATTCTCCTTATTGACGAATCCACTGAGGTTAAAATGTGCTTCATCACTGAAGACGATTTCCTTCGAAAATTGATAATCCAGTCTTGCCATTTCTTGCCACCATTTTGACCATTGACGACGCTTGAAATGGTCAAGAGGCTTTAGTTCTTGACTCAGTTGCACCTTGTAAGCGTGTAAATGCAAGTCTTTAAGCATAATGTTCATCAACGCCGATCGTGAGAGGTGCAATTGTTGGGCACGACGACGAGTTGAGGTGGACGGCTCTTCAGCCACACTATCGCGAACAGCAGCAATATTTTCTGCAGGCAGTCAATCAACAGCAATTATTATTGGTCTTGGGTATTGGTTGCAGCAGTTGTTGGTTGCTAACATAGTTGCCGAGCCGAAAATGGAAGAAACGTTCATTTGTAGCGTCCATTTAGCAAACTAACCCGCGTTGCTTATAGTCGTCCGATGAAGGCCTAAGGTTTAAAGCAACGTAAGAGGTCTTCACTCCGGCGGTCTCCGTTCAATGCTAGCTTTATGATTGAAAGTCTTATCAATGTACTCAGGCTCTCAGGCTAGTCAGGCTCAGGCTTCACGGTGTGACGAATTGCCTCCACAGTGATGTCACGATAACTGCTGATCTCACCACCAAGTGCCGTATTGACACACAACTAAGACGGAGTTCCGATATTTTTTTAATAATCACCAGACGTCCGGTATGTTTGGCACCCTCCACGACGAAATGGTAAAGCGTAGTGAATATTTTGGCAACGGCACGAGTTTTGACAGCTGTTGCAAACTAAGAACTGAAAAAGCCATCATTGCTACTTGGCCATCCTTTGGAAGTTCAAAATGGATCACACTTTGGGCCACGCACAAGCTTTGAAACCCGGCTGGTCAATTTTTCCGACAAACCTGAATATGACCTCCACTCTCTGACCATTATTAACGTGCACACAACGACGTTCCTATTAAAAATTTCGCATAGAAAAATCATTTGTCAACCCACCTAAGCTCTCCGCTTTGTCTTCATTCACCTGCACACTCGACGGCTCTCGACCTCGTCGTCCTCCCTACCATCGAGGCAACTTCAAATGAGATTCATAAAACTGCGAACTAATGGAAATTCAAAAAGAAAATGAACTCCCATGCAACTAAATCAAGAGCCGCCCTCCAGCAAGTCGTGAACTACTGTCGCAAATCTAATTACGAACGCAAACATACGAAAACAATTTTTCGTTCTCACAAAAAAAAAAAGAGGAAAGAAAAAAAACAACGTCAAATTCCAAGTATTTGTCAACACAGTGTCCACTGCTGGCTCTGAAGTTCGTTCGAGCGTACGCTTCACTCCCGTCAGTGCAGACGGACACATAATAAATTCAACTCGAGCATGAGAAGAATGCCAGCAAGGCGACAGGATATCCCGCCAAGAGACAGTGCGCCCTGATGAACAGCGACTAGTCATTCCGACTGAAGTTGCGCCCGGCTGCTTCCCTGTGTTTTTTTTTTTGAGGCACCCCCTTCCCAATAAATTATCAAGCTTTCTTCTGTGTTTCGCTTCCCTGTGCTCCCTCATTTCGCCAAGATGTGAGTGTCCACAATGTGTGCAGTGTGCACCTTCTGTTCGTTGCTGCGCGAAAGGGTTGCCAGGATTTTATTCGCACAGGAGAGAACACAGAAAAAAAAAATAGGGAAAAATTAATTACACTCTGAACTCGCCCGCACACAAGTGCAGTTCTTCCCACGGACCAAGCGCTGTACAAGTATCCTTAATGACATATTTTTTCCCGTCCTTTTTTTCGGTATTTTTTCCACTCTCTGTCTTTTCGCCTCCTGTTCACGTGCCATTCATTTAAGTCGCGTTTACTAAGTGAGTAAGTTTTGTGAGCTTAATTATGCTTTTCACCCCTAAACGTTGGCCGCTGACAGGAGTTTGTGTTCACTTGCTCCCCGCCGGACACGTCTTTTGTGACTGCCATGGCGGCGGCGATATTACTGGCGGAGGGTGAGCTCAAATTGATGAAGATTGGCAAGGGTCTTGCAGCGCTCATTGTGCGAGCGGAGGGACGTCGCGCCGTGGGAGCTTCTCAATTGAGTTTGTCTCTTCTGGTTTGCATAAGATAATGTCAGCGGAGTAAATTCGCCCAGACCTTGTCCTGCGTGCAGACAATTCCCATGCATTTTTAATTAAAATTAATTTTTAATTCGTTTCTGACAAAAAATGAACGTAGTTTGAGACGTTGTTGAGTCAATTTTGTGGTTTGTGCAGAAGAGTGGCTTAATTTGACTTGGGAATGGCTTTCAATTCAGCTAGTATTCACAGACTGTGCGGTGCGGCTCGGCAAAACCTGGCCAAATCTCAAGACTCGTACCTACAGTCACCTAAATCCACCCGGTGTCAAAATATGTCCTGATTGTGTTGTTCTCAATTGACTTCGGTTTTTTCGGTGGTTGGTTTCACATAATTTGCGTCAACCGACACGAATGTGTCCACGGAACCATCAGCATTCGCAGGCTTCGCCACATCCACCAAAACTTATATCTGATGAAACACCCGCACAACAATGGCAACACCAACTACTGCTTCAGTTGCAACAACATGGATGACCATCCATATTTGCGCCCTAAGTAAACGCTTTCCTTTTTTCTTATCTACTGGCGTCCACCACAGGCTCAATAGCAACGGAGAAGGCAGGGACTGATTCGTCAATGCTTTATACTCTGTCAGCTACTTCGAACTTCGGAATACCGCCTACTGGCAGCTGTCAGCTGCGCCAACTCAACCTAGCTTTTAACATTCAGGTGAGGGAATTTCTAGAAAAAAGGTGGAATGGTCTCTCTCCACTTCCCAATCCAAAATAGCAATCAGTCTGAGGACACTAAAAAAATGAACACCATTTGTAAAAAAGCCAGGCTATAGGAAAGGAGTGCAATTGCTTGCTAAACCAGGCAACGCAAAGTATGCTGTCCTCACGAAAAGACACACAACATCGACGACTCGGGCAGATTGTGGCCAAAGGCAACTACAACTTCAAGGTGATTAAGGACTTTATCTACCTTGGCTCCCAAGTTAATAGTACGAACAACATCAGCACAGAGATCAAGCGTAGGATAACTCTTGCCAACCGCTGGACTTTAGACTCACGAGGCAATTGAGTAGTAGGGCCATCTCTCGAAGGGCCAAGCTAACATTATATAAGACTCTGATCACACCTGTCCTGCTCTATGACGCGGAGGCCTGGACTTTCTCAAGAGCGGATGAAGACGCGCTTGTTCTTTTCGAGACAAAAGTTCTGCGTTCAATCATTGGTTCTGTTTGCTTTGAAGGTCTCTGGAGAAGAAGATTCAACCACGAACTGTACAGCGACATGAGTCTAGTCAGTCGTCTTCCGATTCAACGCCTAAGATGGCTAGGCCATGTTGAGCGCATATACAACACTGCTCCAGCTCGAAGAGTCTTCGACTCCGAACCAGTGAGACAACCCAATTGAGAACGACCGCGAAGCCGATAGCGCACTCAAGTGGCGAAGGACCTCAACCAACTTGGAGTGCGAAATTGGAGGCAGCTGGCTAAGGATCGTGCAAGCTGGAGAGGCTTGTTGGCTGATACCAGATGAAAAAGAAGAAGACAACAGAGGCTGTCGCATTGTTGTGGTTGCGCACAAGTGGAACGACTGCAGTAGCACTACATACAACGTATGATTCTAATCCAGGCATTAAGCACCTAGTTATTGTTGCCATTGAACAATTTGAGAAGGTTGCAACAACAAAAGTAGATAATTTTCCTTACAGCGGTCATGCCAAATGTTGGCTAAGGCGCTCACATTATTTTTGACTACAAAGCGCTAGATCTAAAATTGTAAATGAAGTGCCGCAGAAATGCATCACTGTAGCGAAATGCTTCAAAAATAAATGGACCATACGTTCCAGTTTAGCACTTTTCCGGAATTGAGCGTGTAACTCTACAAGCTTCGATATCAAATTTAAAGGATTTGTTTTACAGCTTGACTTTCGCAATCGTTACTATTTTCAACGTTTCATTACCACTTCTTGTTCTTCTTTTTTCATCATTTTTTCTTCGAGATAACATCGAACACCTAGTAGGATTAAAGATAGAATCACATACAATGCAATCATGTACAGTTCGCGTACATAACAAACACCACTCATGTAACGTGTCGTCTATTTACTGCCCAACGCGCAGTAAAATTGAACAATACGAACACGAAAACAAAGATTCAATGCGAAACATTCCTTATGGGGATCAAGATGCATCTCCCAAAAGGGCATAACACTGTACAAAGCCGGTATGAAACTTAGTTGCGACTTTTGCCCACATTACTGGCCCACGGATTTCACAAATATACCAGACGTCGTTCATTTCTTCGTTATGAAGGGTTTTTCGCGAAACTATATAAAATTGGAAGAAAGCTTTGATCTTAGCTCAGATCATTCTCCAATTATACTGACTATGAGCGATACGCTCGTAAAAAGGAAGCGCCGCCTACAATAACTAATCATCGCACGAATTTGCAAGCACTAAGGAAATACGTTGAAATCATGATACCGCTGAGAACCCCATACGACTTAGACATTGAACTAGACAACTTTAAAAAAAATATGCAGTGTACCGCATGGAGCAGTACCCGACGCACAAGAGAAGCGACGATTACACACGCATTACGCTACCCACCAGAAGTTAAAGAAATGTTAAAGGAAAGCACGCAAGAAATGGCAACACACTAGCTCGTCACAGCATAAAACTCGTCTTAACCAATTGTGTAATCTTCTTGAAGGCGAAAGCGTTCAAAAATAGTAAATTAAATGCGTAACTTATCTGCAGAAAAAGCTACTAACTACTCACTCTGGAAAGCGGTAGAGGGATTAAAAAAGCCTGAACTACATAACGTGCCAATTCGGAAGAATGGAGACGAGTGGGCGAAAGAAGATAAAGAGAAAGCTAGTCTCTTCGCAAACTAACTAGAGGAAACGTTCAAACCATTCGACGGTCAAGCGCTGGCTGTCAGCTTCAATGGACCTGACGTAAATGACGACAATTAAATCATGATATCATCATAAATCAAGTGCTACCTTTGCTGAACTGAAGGAAGAAATAAAAAGCCGAACAAAGCCCCTGGCTACGAGAACAGGAGGATTTCTTAAAGATTTCTTAAAAGGTTACCTAAGAAAGCCATTCTAAAGCTACTCTACCTAATTAAAAAGAGCTTAGACTAGACCATGTACCTAGTCAATGGAAACGGGCCGAAGTTATTATAATACCAAAACCCGGGAATATCACCAACAGACAAAAAGTCCTACAAACCAATTTCACTTCTCCCGATAATGTCTCAGGTTCATGAAAAAATTCTGCTTGGCCGTTTATGTTTAACTGTGGGAGAAAAATAGCTCATTTCAAATCACCAATTTGGTTTAAGAAGTAAACACTCAACTATTGACCAAGTACATCGTATGTAGTAGAAAAGGCATTTGAACAAAAGCTCGTTTGTTCAGCCGCATTTCATGATGTTTCCCAAGCTTTTGACAAAGTTTGGCACGAAGGCCTTAAATATAAACTTATAAGAGCTCTATCTACCGTATTCTAGCAAGCTATCTCTCTGATAGAATCTCTCACTAGAACCTTCCGAGTAAAGCATGGAAATTAATACTCTGCAATTAAAAATATAAATGCTGGTGTACCGCAAGGGAGTGTTTTGGGCCCTCTGCTATACCTGCTGTATACAAGGGATTTACCACAGGAAGAACATGCTGTTCTAGGTACATTTGCTGACGACACTGCCATTCTGTTAACAGGGAAAACGGTGGAAGAATCTACAGAAAAATTACAACGCTCACTTGATTAGATACACGAATGGATGACCTCCTGGCGAATAGCAAATCCGTCCACATCAACTTATATGCACATTGATAACTTGCCAGTCTTCCTAAACCGTGTCCAAATACCTTTCGGTAATGAAGCGAAATACCTCGGGATGACTCTTGACGTTAAACTCAAGTGGAAGGGGCACGTTAAAAAGAACCCTGCAGAACTTGACATGAAATTCAAAGATATGTTCTTCCTTATTGGTAAACATTCCAAGCTAAGTATTGACAGCAAATTGCCTGTATACAAGCAAATCCTAAGACCTGTTTGGACATATGGCGAATAACTTTGGGGTTGTACCAAAGCAAGCAATATAAACATTACGCAGACTATAGTTAATGCGCCGTGGTATATCAGAAACGACGATATCCACAGGGATCTTGGAATTTTACGAGTCCAAGAACTTCACTTGTAGCAACATAAGCGCCGCCTGGAAGAACATACAAACTCTGCAGTTCATCCCATCCTTGACGAAACCAATGTCTTGCGCCGACTTCAAAGGACTAGACCTCTTGATCGTGCGATAGTCCACACCGTCGAGTTGTTGCGGTGTTTACAGCAACTCTTATTGGAGAGTTAAATGTCAATAGTGTACAGATAAAGTAATGAAGTACAAACTACTGGTTAAGTGCTTCACTTAGTTGTACCATCTCCTCTAATCTTCCTTTGTGTGTCGCTACAGTTCGGTGGGACAGACATGGACCTCAACTCATAAGGCGCTCCAGCTACCTTTGAGATTTCTAAATTGTGTGTGCCGGCCTATGCTCGTGCATCCTGTGTTGCGTTGTCCCACACGTTCAGAATCAAACATTTCCAGTCAAGCACCTTGAAGAAAAACAGACGCTCAAATAATATTTGAATCACCAAGCATAGCCTAACTTATGATGACTTTCAAGTCCCATTGAACACCCCCACATTTCGACATTTTTCCACACTATCCTCGGAAACACTCCTCAGTGCATTTAGCGCATTGGACAAAAACAATCCCCATACCAAATCCTCAATTTGAAAAAAAAGCTGACATGCTCTAGCAATCAAGTCCGCATTAGTTTTGCCTAAACTACTCCATTCCGCGGGAAATAAACGACGCTCCATTCACTTCGCTTTAAGCCGACTTAACTTTTTTATTTTGTTGCCTAGTGCGAATGAAAGCAAAAAAGGACGCCAGGCTCTCCATCGCCTCGTCCACTGTAATTATTATCCATTTTAACTGCTTTTTTTTGCGCTGTTTCTACTCTCAGCACGATGACTATCTTCGTCCGTTGGCCCCTGCAACGGAGCAAGCTGAACGCTTTTTTGATGTCCTTCTCCCCTTCAGTCCGGTCTCTTTCTTCAGAATTTTTCCGCTCCTTTTGCGTTATTTCTTCGGTTTTTCTTTTTTTTTTCGCTTCACATTATTTTTCGTAACATTTTTCATCCGCAAACTTTGTTTTTCGGCATAAATGGCGTCGAAAGGCAGTATTCCCCCGCGGCGGTTGGTGGGCGGTTGGTCGACTTCAAAAGGGAACAAAATTAACGATTTAACGATGGGGATGAAATATAATTTCGTTATAATTTCGCGGGTGATCGCGTTCGCTCCCGCCGACGACGAAAGCAAAGTACACCGAAAACTTCGCCCGAGGTCAGGCTGTACATTAAACATAACCGAAAAAAAGGGATACAAGGCGGTAAATTGTTATTTAAATTCTATTTACCGCCAACAAGCAGTGCGACTGACAGGGAAACGTGTTAATCATTTAATTTGTAGCCTTGCACCATTCGCCCGCCTGCTTCGCTGGTCTTTTCGCTCGCTCTGCGAATCGCTCGCGCGTCCCCGTTCGGTCGCTCGTTGCGTGATGTCTTCATTAGTTTCACTTTACTGTTTGGCGCGAGCGTTTTATCATCCCGCAGCTGTTAATAGAAGTTAATGAGTTACGAATTTATTGGGCCTTGGGATACTGGGCTGACTGGCACGCGGACTTCGCGATTAAATTATTAAAGTCATTAAATTTGGCGATTGTGATGTTGGTCGAGGGAGTTAGTGTGTTTTTGGGCGTTCGCCTCGCACCGCACTGAATGTGACCGTAAAAAAAGGATTCAAAAGAACTTCGACGAGGAAATTTATGACACGGTTAATTGGGCGATTTGGATTAAGTGAGGACGCATAAAGCGCTGACACGACGCCGATGGTCTTGCAAATCGGCAAAGATCCGGCAGATATTTGTGAACGATTAATTCGCTTTTATACCGAGTTGACAGCTTCTAGGAGCGTTTCCGGGTGGCAAGGAGCAGCGGAAGCTCAAGCGATTGTGAGCCGATAAAAAGTTAGTGCGGTAATTTTGGTGTGGGACCATTCGAATGGGTTGACTTTGGCGTGAAGTTGGGGTTTTTTTGTTCTCCTTTCAGCTCCACGAAGGGTGTTTGGTAAAAGTGTTTAGTTTTTCGAACAAGCTCATCATTTTTTCAGAAGGACTGTCGAATAGCCGAGAAGCCGAGCCCTACATTAACACTTTTGGTAGATAGTGAAAATCAAGAATGATGTACAATACCAACAAATTAACAAACAAAATTGAGCAACAGTCTAATAGTCCCTTTTAGAGCAACTGTGGCAGAGGGTGTGGATTTGCTGTTCGAGGTAAAAAAAGAACTTGAACTAGAACAGTCTGATTGGCACCCACGCCCCGAGAGAGAGCAAAGATGGCAACAGCATCAATGGCTTCTATGATCTCCCAAGCCCAAGTTCGACATCAAGATCGTTATAGAAAATTTTAAAACAAAGCTTAAACAGGCGCACAGTTTCTGTCTCGCTACATGTGATTGCCTACACTCGTGGTCAAGCAATCGATTTAACCTTGGTGTGGTCATCAAAGTCAAGACATAAATAAATGTGACAACACATCTGAAACCGGACTCAATCTGTGGAATTTCGTAACAAGCCAAAACTTCTCAGCAGCCAGTAGGCTGTTCTCTTAATTCAACATTCTGGCAAAGACCTGTCTGGGCAATCATCCGTCGACCAAATGGATCAAAATGCCGTCGTCGTCAGACACTCATCTAATATTCTCGATGTTCGAATAAAACGCTTTTTTGCTGAGTTAAATTTTTCTTCCGAATATTGGTACGTGTGTTTACGTCCATTGCATTAGATGTAATGTCAAAAGTCAAAAATAAGTGAAAGTTAATTCTCAAAAGCAAAGAAAATATGTTATAAAATAAATAATATGACATGATGTAACATCAACAATAAATAGATAAAAAGAACACTTACAAGTGTCAAATAATCGAGTGATACCAACCTTTTGTAAACACATAGTTTCCAGTGGCGTCATCTATGGTTTCGATGTTTCAACGCGTCCTAGGCAGTGAGGACAGGAGTTTTAACTCAGTGAGTTGTTTTGTTAATGCTGCTCGTGTTGAATCGTGCTAAGCTGAGTACTGGCCAGTCAAAAAACACTCGCAATGACTGTTGTAATACAAAGTTAATGACCCAAATTAAGACAAGAAAGTCTCTGATTTATAAAACGATGATATTATGCATTTTTGAGAAGACTTTGATTAGAAACGATGCAGCGTCCTGATAGTCTTTTTTGTATTCCCAAATTAACCCTTCTGTCAATAAGTAGGTTTCCCCACGCATATTCGATTGACTCTAGAGGTTGTAGAACAAAAACCTTTATGTCTCTATCCACTCAGATTACTCTTCACTAAAGCAATACAAATATAATCACTGACAAGGTCAGACAATTTGGTAAAGGTGGAAGATTCGAAAATTAAATGGTCTGGCCAAACTCATCACGTATTGACAGAAGGTTAATATAACATTGTAACGTGAGAAATAAACGGTTGAATAGTTTTTTTAATTGAAAAGGGGAATATTTTCCCACAACTAAGCTTTTCTACAACGAAGATTATATAAGCAATTGATTCGCGTGAAATCAGTCTCATGTACGCACATCAAATCTTGTCAAAATCATGACAAAGTGGACGTTTATGTTTGGCCTAATATTTAGAAGAGGTAATGAAACAAATGGAACAAATATAAACAGGCCCCACTTTTCTTAATCCATCGTTGTTCGAATAGAACCGATACACATTCGGTCTATAACTAAATTTGTTCAGAGAGAGTGAGTCAGAGCAGAATACCATTAAAAAAATGGCTTGATTCATTCTTGATTGCCAAGCCGGTGCAATTCTTTTGGGATGAGATCCGCAAATTGCCAGAAAGTTGGGAAAAAAGTCATAGCTTCAGATGAGCAATACTTTGATTAATACGCACTAAGTAATTGCCTCAACCATGATGCGTATTTTTTATTGGCACTTTAAAAAGCGATATCTTGAAAAAAGACCAAAGCTAAAATTCTGTAGTGGAACCTGACTGTGTCCTCTTAAGGCCCATTCATATGAGGTCGCCACGAACTGCGAAGTTCGCAAACTCTGACGACAACTCATTCAAATGGAGTTTTCTCATTCGCAGAGAACTACGGGTGCAAACTGACACATCACTGCGAATTTTGTCGTCGTGGTGGTTGTGGATTGCGTTTGCCCGTTTGTGGATTGCGATTTTAGCTTGACAGTTCGCAAAGAGAATGATTGATTCGCGTCGAAAAACTTTCAAATAATTAATTAGGATACATAAACTAACTTTTATTGGGATTTTTGTCGATGAAAAAACTCGATAATTCTGTTACAGTCTTACTGCGTACCAAGAAATGTGGCTTATTGTTTATATAGTATTTGCTGGAAAAGGGTTGTTTCTGAAAGTTCGAGTTCGCAATTCGCCGCTCATATGAATGGGTCCTTAGGGTTGGTAATGGTGAGTGTGTCAACTCCGAGGGTTGTTTATTGAACCGCCTTGCTTGGACATTGTACAATTTGGAAAGAGATAGTGGCCTCAATTGAAAGTCTTGCCTCCATGTCCTTCTCCTTGACCTGTTTTGAAAATGCATTCGGAGCTAAGGTAGATTCACCGTGCACTCATCAACCGAAAATGGTCGAATTCAAATCGGGGACATGACAGGTTCCATTCCAGTTTAATGCGATCCACTTCGACACAGAAGGTTCATGGTTTGATCACAGAAACATCAACTTTAATTCTCATGAGGCACTAACTCTCCCGAGTCACTGATGGTGTTCAGAGAATGTACGAGGGCTGTTACCTCTCTCCTCCTTATACCTAATTTGTGGCTAGAAAGTTGAATGTCTCTATTTGATGGTTTATGTCTCAGAGTCTGCAATGAAGTGTACCATTGGTCCTCCTAAATAGGTCCACCTCAGGCTTTAGTGTCATTTTATGCATGATATGCTTCCTTTCCTAAATCAAGCACACACTGATACACCCCCGAATCACAACCACTTCCATGCCATGTCCCACGTCACGCTGACAAATACCCACTTAAGACGAACTTTAGCTTATCCCCTTTAAACACCCGAGCTTCCTTCATATTCACAGATCACGGCATTCAACCCAGGAGACAACCGGAAGATTTCATTTTCCTCTCCCACCACAACGGCTCAACCACTTGACGATGTATACTTGTTGATGCGGCGTTGGCGTCCTTAACTCGTTTATGCCAAGTCAACCCTTCATCAGCATGCTTTATGCTGCGCCACCAGCTTCCAAGCAGCTCCCTCCGTCATATAACACAAGCGAACTCAATAAGTGTCCGCTGAGTAAGTTCTTCAAATTTGTCACCAGCACCACCATTCCCGGCGACACCTCTCGACCACCTCTGAGAGAATGGCCCATTATTCTGCTTCAACTTTCTAGCAAACTACTTCGCTATTATCTTCAGGGTGTTTTTTTTTCTCCTTTTTTCCGTCGCTTTCCCATTCTTTTCGCTCGTCTTTCTTTCACCCTCCACCCTCTGAAGCAGTTAATCGTTGCACACACATAGCACAGATGCCACCCCAGCCCCTTAAGCTGTGCTCTCGCTCACCGACGATTACCGGGAGGTCCTTAAACCTTGCTTCAGCCACCGTCGTCGTCGTTGGCGTTGTCGCCGCCGGCAGCGGGAACTTTGTATATCTTCTGTCCTAATGAAATATGAAATCCGTTAGTGGGTGTAATAACGAGAAGGGAAAACTGAATTTTTTAAAAGAAGAAGCCATGCGACCAACCGTCACAGGACACCCGAAAAAAAGAAACCACCACCACCAGCAGCAGCGGCAAAAAAAAAAGAGAAACGAACGAAAAAGGATCCTTTTAGCGCAAATTTACTTCACTTATTAATGATTTTCGTCACGAAAGTCGAAAGCAGAAACGGAACAGAAATCTCTGCAGGCTGTGTGGTGGGCGTCGGGGGCGTCCTTGATGTCCTGGGTGTCCTCGTTGTCCCGGGCGTCCTCCATCGTCGCGCTTCAAAAACTGCCGTCTATGATGACGAGGTTTGAATACAATTTCGTTGGCAGCAGGAAAAGAGAAGTAACAAACGTGGGCAGGCAAAAAAGGACGCGTGGTGAGCCACCAGGACCCATGTGTATGCAAACAGTTTGCTCACTTTTCCCGCGTGACTTGTGCGTCCTGTCACCAGCGCTTGCCATCTCGATTGAAGCTTGACTTTTGAGAGAAAAAAAAAAGGAACCTCATGACGAAGGCGTAACGCGAGCGCGAAAAGCGCTTCAATAATTCCACCCGTCGTCGATGTGGTCACCCACTCCCCTCCGTTCACAAGCGTTTTCAATTTATGACGAGAGGAACGGAAAGGAGACCGTTGGCGGTCTGGGGAGCAAAGACGTTCGCTCGACGTGAAGTTTAAGGCGCGCACATGGGGTTCGCGTCGGTTCGCGGTTCGGTGGCGATGGTAAATAATTTCACCATTAAATGCCTCGGATGATGGGTTCGCGTAATTGCACTATTAAAACACAGGACGTGCTATGAAAAGCTACGATTATGGTCGGGAAGGGGGGCGGCGGCTCGCTTAACGGTGAGCACCGTGGTCTCCTTCTGCCTGGTGTGCGCGCTTTGTGCTCAACCGCAGTCGCGTTTTGATATAATGACGGACGAGGGAGTTGGTCTTGGTCTTTTCTTCAGCGCGCCCGGTCATTCGGGGAAAAACTTCCGGAATATTTATGGCCTCCAAGGGCTGTTCAACTATAGTGCTTTGATGCCTACTCGACGGGACGTGGCGGGACTGAGCGCAGTGCGCTACATCTAGGTGATTGATGACATCAGAGATTGGATGCTTTATGGCAATTTAAAAAGATTCATAAAACTACGCCGGCCATGGTTTTGAGTGATGTGCGGGGCCTCGTCCGGTGGTGCCGTCAAGAAGCCATGTTGGCTTCTATTAACGATATAGCCCTGCGAGCACTTGGGCGGTGTTATTAAGTGCAATGCGGCGAGGCACCCTGTGGTGATTGAGTTATTTATGCCGGCCGATTAGGGCCGGAAATTGCAGGCACGACAAATGATTGCTTCTGTCTGTGAAGCAAAAGGGAAATTATTTTTTGCCTAGATCAGTAAATGGGTGTGTTTGTTGCTGGTATACTTTGGTCGGGTGCCATTTAAGCTTTGATGACATTTTTCTAGCTGACGTGTCAATCAAGACATGTTTCGATTTGATAACTGATACATTAAAAACCACATGCGTTGTACGCTGTTGTACATGTTGTAGATATTGGTCGCCTAAAATTCGTACTGTTGCATCGTTCACCGCATTCTAGAGATCTTCGTATTTTAAAACAAAGTGTACTATGTTTTCTGGTGTTGGACGTTCACCAAAACTCTCACGTAATATGGCTCTTTCGTTTGCACACCGAACACATTCGAAATATGTCCACTTTCTCCATCGCGTTGTCGCAGCGAGAAGTCGAATCAAGGGTTCGATTGAATAGGTAATCCCGGAATTACCGTGATCAGTCGAGAACTGCGTGAGACAGTTCGCCGTGTTTTTTTTTTTGGATTTATTAGGATATATACACGGTTGCCCGTGGCGTTGTGGGTAAGTGCGTCGACCCCAACCTCGACTTCGTAGGTTAGATTCCTGCTCTGTGCGACACGAATAATGTTCAAGGCCACACCTCTTTCGAGGCACTGACAATGCTCAAAGATTATTTCCTATCTAGAAAAAGCTTCTCAAACTTGGCCGTTCGGAGTCGGCGTAAAACTGTAGGTGCCTTCTACCCGCGAGAGAACAATAGCACTCACAACACGAGTGGTTACTGAGGTAGGTGGTAGACCCTTGCCCTCTACAGGCTGTAGGGCCACCCATATTATATTATAGGATATATGCACAGTTGGTGCCATGTTTCCCCTGTATCTTCTTTCGATTTTTTAGCTTAATTTACGGTTGCTCCGATTTGTAAGCGATTATCATTAAGTTGCCGAGCTTCTAGAGATCAGATATCAATTGGCACCAATATCGCGTCGTCGGATACAGTTCGAAAGGCACTGCTAACTCGAAGTGCACATAATCTATACACGGGTTTGCTTCCTTTCATGTACGACTTCTTATTCGTAATAGCAAATCATATTTATGCGCTGTACAGCTGCATGGAGGCTACAACTATAATTTTCTGTCCCGCATGATCGACTAAGGGAGTCACAGGGGTGAGACACTTCTCCGCCATAGACTCTAACTGACCAGAAGTTTATGCCCAGGCGTAACCAAGCGAGTTCTTGGACTTGATCAACCCACCTCGTCTTCTGTCTTCCAGTGGAACGCCTTCCTGATAGAGTGTCATTTAAGTCAAGCCTCGAAAGACGTGCTCATGACTACATTCCTATCACGTGTCCAAATCATCGAAGCATAGCTCTTTCCGTTCGCAGAAGTAGCTACTTGAAATTGATTTCCCGGCGTACTGTCCCATTTCTCACGCTATCCCGGTGATTAACTCCCCCAACAGCCCGAAGAAATCTTATCTCAGCAGCTTGTATTCGCGATGTTATTCCTTCAGTCGTTACCTAAATTTCGTGTCCATAGGTGAGAGTTGAAACAAATACTGAGTAAGGACTTTGTTATTACAGATCTTCCAAGCAGTTGG
This sequence comes from Eristalis arbustorum, assembly GCA_916610145.1. Classification (NCBI taxonomy): domain Eukaryota; kingdom Metazoa; phylum Arthropoda; class Insecta; order Diptera; family Syrphidae; genus Eristalis; species Eristalis arbustorum. The sequence continues at coordinate 89,213,930 of OU744316.1, read as the reverse complement.
CCAATCCTACACAAAAGCTCAGTATTACTCCTCCCATCACTCGTTAAAAAGACCCCGAGATACTTGAACTTCCCCACCTGCTTCAATAGGACTCCAATCAAATGCAGAGTGCATTGAACAGGCGTTCTGGAAATAACCATAACCTCTAAATTATCCACGTTGACCCTTATTCCAATATCTGCATAGACGGTCACAGAGTTCCGGCTGGAAGAATGTGCGGTTAGCCAAATCATCTGCAAAGAGCAGATGACATACCATCAACTCCCACAATAAGAAACACATCTCTCCTCAGCCGCCTTCAAGAACCAATATCCAATCCATATATACAATGAAAAGGAGAGGTGACAAGACGCACCCTTGGCGAAGTCCAACGCCCACGGTGAAAGGTGTTGATTTAGCATCGTTAACCCGATCACAGTTGCTACAGTTTGTGTATATCTGATGAATGACAATCATAAGAGGACCCTCAATCTCATACTCCTGAAGAATACTTCCAGGTGTTTGCTTTTCTTAAATAAACGTTAAAATTTTGAAAAAAAAATCTACAAAATTGTGGATGCTGTGGATCCTTCTCGAAAACCATTCTTAGAGCCGGTTGTGTTCTACCCCGACGAAAGCCTCGGGATCGACCACAGCTCTAGAGCGCGCATCGAGAAACTCAGCGTAGACTTTACCGGGGAGACTTAAAAGGGATATGCCCCTGCGGTTAGAACAATCGCTCATCTCTTGTTTTCCCCTCTTTGAAAAGAGGAACAATCAACCCTGTTGGCTCATCGCTAGGTGTCTCACCGCGCTCTCAGGCTGCACTTTGCCCATTGTCTATGCCGGCAACTATGCCCTGATTGGAAAGCAACACACTATCGTTGGATATGACTCCTTCGATGGTGTTGAATTTCACTGAGTGGACGAATAGTTTGATTGTTTGTTTTCTGAATAGTTCCAGTGGTGGCTGGCTGGAGACGCTTGTTGGTTGAGGTCCAGGTCCACCCCGGATTGTAGCGCCACCTTAAGTAAGTAAGTCCAGTGGTGGAAGGTGGAGGAGAATGTTCAACGCGTCTCACTGATGCACAAGCGGGCCAGTCTTTGTACTCGGTTGAGTGCCTTGCAGTTGATAGCCTTGTTTAGTGCTGTCCACCAAACTGAGACTCCATACAGAAGAAATTCTGTCCTAGGTGGGAACGTCTCTTTGTCGACTGCATATATTTTGTTTTGTCCTCATTGACCTTAAGACCAGCTCGTTTCGCCTCTTCTGCTAATTCGACACCACCCATGTGTTTATTAAATAGTGTAACAACCCAAGGTCTACATTCTTGGCGTTCCTTACTTTTGTTGTTTCAGCGTTTGCAGTTTTCTGTAGGCTCTGTACTATGCTTCGGAACAACATGAACTTTTATTGATGAATTACATCTTTGCAACACGGATTTTTATGTATCGTTCGGAGGTTTCATAGAAAATCACAACTAATTAACATCTAGGAAGATTATTGAGACTTCTTTTTAGAGAAGAACGCGTTTTTATTGAATCTACACGTCACCTAACCAAAGTAACGGATTCTTCTTCTTCTTTGATTGGCGCTACAGTCCGGAGTGGACCTGGGCCTCAACCAACATGCCTCTCCAGCCAGCACGATCTTTCGCCAGCTGCCTCCAGCTGTGCACACCAAGTTGGTTGAGGTCCTTTTCCACTTGAGTGCGCCATCTCGTGCGCGGACGTCCTCTGTTGCGCTGTCCCAATGGCTCGGTGTCGAAGACTTTTCCGGCCGGAGCTGTGGTGTTCATCCGCTCTCCATGCCCTAGCCATCTTAAGCGTTGGATCCGAAGACGCTTAACTAGGTGCATGCCGCTGTACAGCCCGTATAGTTCGTGGTTAAACCTTCTCCTCCAAACGCCATCAACGCAAACAGGACCAAAGATCGTACGCAGAACTTTTCTCTCAAAACAACCAAGAGCTTCTTCATCCGCTTTCAATAGCGTCCATGTCTCTGCGCCATAGAGCAGGACTGGGATGATCAGGGTTTTATACAAGGTCAATTTGGTGTTTCGAGAGATGGCTCTGTTACTCAATTGCCTCTTGAGCCCAAAGAAACAGCAATTGGCAAGAGTAATTCTGCGCTAGATCTCGGTACTGGTGTTGTTGTCCCTATTTACACCAGAGCCTAGGTAGACGAAGTCCTTGACTACCTCAAAGTTTCTGCTGCCGAATGTGACGCTCTGTCCGAGACGTCGATGTTGTGCGTCCTTCCGTGATGACAGCATGTACTTTGTTTTGCCCTGGCTTACAGCTAGACCCATTTTAGCCGCTTCCGCTTCAATGCCAGCAAACGCCTCATTGACGGCTCGCTGTGTTCATCCAATCACGTCAATGTCGTCCGCGTAAGCAAGCAGTTGAACGGACTTTTCGAAGAGCGTGCCTCCAGTGTTGGCGTGTGAGTTTCGCACGATCTTCTCCAGGATGATGTTGAAGAAATCACATGACAGCGTGTCGCCTTGCCTAAAACCTATTTTGACATTGAAGGTCTCGGTGAGTTCGTTACCGACCTTGATGGAGCAGCGAGAGTTCTCCATCGTCATCCTGCACAGCCTGACGAGTTTGGCAGGAATGTCAAAACTAGACATGGCGCTGTATAGCTCGTCTCTATGCACGCTGTCATATGCGGCCTTGAAATCGACAAATAGGTGGTGGGTGTCGATCTGCATCTCTTGAGTCTTTTCCAGGATCTGCCGGAGTGTAAATATTTGGTCTATTGTGGACTTTCCTGGCCTGAAACCGTACTGATAAGGACCTATCAGGTTGTTGACAAAATTTTTCAGGCGTTCACACAGAACGGCAGAGAGTATATAGTATTTTGGTAAAACTTTCGGACCTCCTTCCTGTCGTAACACTTCTCCAACTCCACTACCGCGCGCTTCTCATGCTCATTCTTTTTCTTTCTGAGAAGCCGGTGCTCTTCCCTTCTCTTCTGTTCGTAGAGCTCACGAACAGCTCTCGTTGTTCGATGCAGCGTTGCCTTGTAGGCCTCCTGCTTGGCTGCATGTACCTGCCTGCACTCGTCGTCAAACCATGGGTTCCTTCTGTGTGGTGTCGTGAAACCCAGCACATCAGTGGCAGCTTCTTTGATGGCTTTTTGACAACGTTTCCATTCTTCTTCTATTGAATGTGCAGGCAGAGACTTTCGGAGAGTTTCAGGGAGACTCGGTCGGCAAAGTTCCTAGCGGTCGTTCCTTTCGGTCGTTCCTAACGGATTCAGAATATAATTTTTCCATTGCTCTCAGAGGCATCTAATGCAAGATAAAGTAAGCTGACATTGGTTTTAGGATGGCAAAATTTTCACATGAACTACGCCAATATCTTATAAGTTGTAGGTGGCACCTGGCATGAAAGGGTCAGGCCAATTTCCAAGCACTCCGTGTATCAGTGTACCGGTCACGAGAAGCTGAGACGGCAAGTGAATCCATGCTCGGTAGGTCCTCTTGTTCTCTTTGATGGCTTCTTTAGGTCCGGGTGTTCTGAACCAAAGCATTCATTGCTTGCCTTGCTTCGGACCGAAAATACTTGACATGAGTCTTGAAAGAACAATTATCGCTTTTGACGACCTCTCGCAAGCGTATGCGAGTTGATGTTTGAAATTAAGCCGAGCATCGATCAACACTCCTAGCCACTTTATAAATGGGCTGGAAATAATGTTGTGCTCTCCGATTTTAATCATCAACATTCATGGGTTTCACTTAAGGCTTGTTGGTAGTCCTCTCATATTAGCGTCTGCATTGGCTCTCAGATTTGGTGAGATCCACAAAAAAATCCCTTCAGTAAAGTCCAGATTTCAGTTAAGATTCCTTCACATCATAGCATCAACGGATGGACACAAACAACTTCGGGTAAGGCTTCTTTATTTACAGATCAAATCAATCGCCCACCCAACCATGAGATGGACACACCTCTCCAAGGTAAGTATAAAGTAAAATATCTTTTAAAACGTTTATCCTAAGAAAAAGTAGAAAAAGTAGAAAAAGTAGAAAAAGTATAAAAATCCACCAAAATGGCGACCGTTTATCCCACAAAAATGCAACACCATCAAAAAGCCAAAAAGCAGCCGAGGGGAAGCCTCTTCCCCTCCCCCATCCACCGTTCACCCATCGCAACTCGAGGTTTTATGTTTTTCAATTTAAACTTTTTTTATTTTTCATTTTGACTTTAAAACGTTTCTCTCGCCGTCTCCCCTAATTTTTGTGTGCTCTCTTAATTTTCCCTTCGAATCTAGAAAAAAAGTTCTTACAATTTGTGTTTTTTTCTTTTCTGCGCAGATATTTATTTATTTTTTGTTTTTTTTTTTCTTCGCTCGCAAATCCTTTCGAGGGAGGAATTATGAACAGGGAAGACTTAAGAAACAACTCGTATATCAGAAAACGACAGACAATATAGACAAACTCCAAACCATTTAAGGAACTCTTAAAGAATCTTTTTTTTCCATTTTTCTTACTTTTTTGTCAAGGTTCGGTTTTTCTTCATTTTTTTTTTTGACAACAATTTCCATTTCATACTTTTATAATTTTCCCATGTTCTACAAATTGAAGACACAACTCTTGTCGGCGGGGAGGAGAAGAAAATGTACACCAACCCACATAAAAGTTTTCCTCTTTTTTTTCGGTGTCTCCCCTGGTTTGCGCCTCGCACGCCCAGTTTATTTCTGTCAATTTCTTGGAAGGAGCCGAGGTAGTGCGAGAGGAAAGTTTTTAAACTCATTTCAAGGAGTACACACTTGAGGGTGCCAAAAAAGGGAAGGCCGCTCTGAAGAGCTTAAGACGTCGTTCCACGAGCCGAAAGGTTTGCATTAGCATGTGTTTTGGGTGACTTGGTTAGTCCAGCCCCCCCCCCTGGAAAAGTTTCCGTCAAGTCCCTTGGAAAGGGGTGAGCCGAGGAGCAACAGCCTCGCCCCGCAATGTAATTCCGAATTCCCACAGCTAATAATCCTTTTAATTTTCAACGGTCGCGATTAGCATACTTTTTCTGTGTGCTCGTCCTTGTCGTCCTAGTCGTCGTCGTCGTCGTCGCCGGTTCCCTCGGTGATTTGATGCCTCTTGATTTGGGGATAATAAGCGGAGTTTGAGAATCCGACCGGGTGGCGGTTGAAAATGTGTTCTTTTCGTAGTTAAATGGTTTTTCGGTCAGGGACCAGAAGGAGCAGGAATGGTTCTCCTTAAATTTGATGACGGTTCTGTTTCCGGTTGTTCGGCTAAAATTAGGATGCTCCCAGATGAATAGTTGAGTTTGAGCGGGTTTTTCTTTGGTTTTGTCGTCGTTGGGTTTGCTTATTCCGACGGGGGCACTTTAGGTGTAGTCAATGGAGCGATTTTGAGGCCGCAAGTGCTATTCATGTGGGAAGAGGGGCCTTTTGTGTGTTTATTAGAAGTTCTTTTATTAATTTTTCCCCTCTATGTTCTCACTTCATTCTCAGACTCACAAGCAGTCAGACGGTCTGTCTTCCATCGTTAACAGGTTTTTGAGCTCTTACATTGTCCTGCATCCACCTCTCATCGTCTCTTCTTCTTCTATTCTAACCACGAGTCCCCAAATTTTGAGGATGGACACAATGTGGTCAAGTAAGCTCAAGCTTCCACGCCATGAATCCACTTTTGTCTTCTCCCTCATTCGGGTCCTCTTAGCTGGATCGTTGGTGTTCATACGCTCCATGTGACCATTAACCAAGTCAAAGCTGTCGATACATATTAACCTACCGAACTACATCCACGTCATGGTACAGCTCATAGACCCTTACCTTCCACTCAGCTTCTTCGCAGACATAATATGGGTGGCGCTACAGCCCGTATTGGGCCAGGGGCTAGCTTCTCAGCAAGCACTCGTGTTGTGCGTGCTATTGTTCTCTCCCGAGTGGAAGTGACCTACAGTTTTATGCCGAATCCGAACGGCTTTCTTTGAGAAGCATTCTCTAGACAGGAAATACTCTTTGAGCATTGTCAGTGACTCAAAAGAGGTGGGGTCGTGAAAATTGTTTTCGTCGCACAGAGCAGGAATCGAACCTACGACGTCGAAGTTGGGGTCGACGCACATACCCACAACGCCACGGGCCACCACCTTCTTCGCAGACAGGAAGATATATTCGAAGTCGATTTTCTTCCTTCAAAGGGAACACCAATCCAAGAATGCAACGTACGTAAAAAAAAAATTCCCAGAAGCCACTAGTTTCAGACCTGCAGCCCGTGGTGATACTCTGAGCAATAGTACTGCCGAATGTGGCGCACTATTCTGGTCCTTCGATCCAGATTTCCTGGACAAACTTACGTAGAAGCGGATTTCTTAAATCGTTCACTTTTTTTGCTCTATTCAACCGAAAGTCGGGGATCTCTGTGATACCTGCTTTCTAGCAATACGGGGCTGCCGTGAGATCATCGACTGTCTGTGGTAGATTAGGGAGCTTTCATTCCCCTAGGAGAACTGAAAATTGTCTTCAAGAAAAAAAACTCGTTCTGGTCCAAAACCGTTGCTTACCTCCAACATCTGTTTTTTGCGAGCTGTGGCAGGAAATCTCACGAACACGTCCCAACTGGGAGATCAGGATCATTTCTTTACCATTCGAAAGAATTCGAATGCATCCCATAGGCCAAGGGACCTTCTTTGACACTCGGGCAAAAGACCTTCCCAGTGTCAGTAGCCTCACTCAAGCTGTTAGCGTCGTCGTTGTCCCTGTTCCTGATAAAATGAGGATTGCATTTCGCTGACTCTGTTCCAAGGTCCCCAGTTAATCTGGAAAGAAATATTTTCGACCCGAACTCGGATCAAAAATAGGTACTGCTGACAGAGAGTCTAGATATCAGCATCTCCGCTGCTTGAGTATAGGCTGCCACACCTTTGTGTGAACAGAATGAGAGACATTGGCGTTAAAGCAGCGGTCTGTTGAAACTCAAGTTTAACATGTCTCTCTGCTGTTGAATCGATTTGAAAAGTACTAAACGTGCGCGATGTAATTGACATGGACTGGTAGGCGATTTTGCCGACTTCTTACCGATTGGTGAGGCGGGAACTTAGCCACCGACTTGAATATTTCCTTGTGACATATGATGTTTGGAAGTAAACGACGGCACGGTTTTTTAATGCTGCTTCAAGGAAGTGTTCAAAACGTAGCCAGGCACTAAAACCTAGACAAAGTAACATCTATCTCGTTCTTATACACCCTGTTACATGGCTCCTAAGGGTGATGTGGGTCGCACTAGAAGAGTTCTGTGGAACGCGGTAACCATATTCCTATACCCATCATCCCCAGCTTCATTAAAGTCTGCAAATGACACTTCTTTTAGGTTAGGTTAGGTAAGTGGGCGGCCAGCATAATTGCCAGCACACTTTGATCATTTTTATTCCATTGTCGTGAATTTAATCCCAACTGCAAATGGTGATTGGACCAGATTTGAAAGCCTGATAAAAGCATTTTGACTTTTCTTTTACTGGGATTCGAACCGCGAACCCCTATGACCAGGAGCAGGCTCTCAACCACTTGCACCATCCAGTCATTAACAGGCCCAGTAGACGAATGTTCATGGGAATATTTTCAATTTCTTTCGACTACTCGTGCAGGTTGCGTCGAACTTGTAGAGATTCTCTGAATGCCTTCGTTACGACTGCCAGTGTACGATGACAAACGGTGGCATTTTTTCTCTTATCGAACACGGATTCCTAAAATGTGATTAGTCCAGACTATTTGGCCGATTGATCTCATCTCGAGTAATGTTTCTGCAAAATTGTCTATGCAATTTATTGACAACTTAGAGTTATTCTCCATCTAACTAAACGCTGCTCCCAATAGAATCGTCGCCAGAAGCTTTACCATCAATCCCTTCAGAGTTGCGGACAAAAGCCGTATCTATCCTCTAGAACAACATATCGGCTGTACTACATCTAAGCAGGAAGGCAGTGTACGTCGTGTACGCACTTATCGCAAGGCAAACTGTGAGTGACCTGTGACGTTGTGACTATGTGCGTCAACACCAACGTCACTTAATCACGACGTCGTATAGTTGATCCTTGGTCTGAGCGATATACAAACTAATTTTTCCATCTCTTTCGAGTTGTGGTGGTGTGTCGTCGACCCCAACCTCGGCGTAGTAGGTTCGCTCTGTGCGACAAAAATGATTTTCAAGAGGTGGGGTCCTCTTTCGAGTCACTGACAATGTTTAAAGAGTATTGCCTGTCTAGAAAAAAACTTCTCAAGTGTGATTACTGAGAAGCGAGGCATTGGCCATCTAGCTGCGGAGCTGCAGCGCCACCCATACTATTGTATCTACTTAAGAAACTGTGAGTTCCAGCTTTTGGTTAAAGGTCAGTAAAGGGTAGGGCGAATGATTACAGGCATTAAGGTTGAAATGACCTTAACCTATTCTCAAACTTTAAATGGGTAAGAACTTAATCTTTCTTGATATGAAGGTCTAAGTTGTGATATATTGTGCCCAGTGGGCCACTTTTGGTAAGCAGAACTGGCGCTGTGGGATGAACAAAATGTAATTTTAAGGTGCCCAAATAATCGGTCAGACTCAGCATTTGTGCGTAGTGTTCTTCAGAGACTTTTGCCTTGACGACATGCTTCCCGAATGGGAAAATTCCCTTCTTTTACATTGAGTCTGGGGATATATCCAGGATATCACTAGCCCTAGAGTGACATGTCCAGTATTAGACCCTGATGGCGCTGTGTATACCGTTTATAATGCGAAAGTGCAAAGAGAAGAGAAGCAGCATTACCTTCAGAGAGTCCAAAGCTGCATGCTTCTAGTCTTCACTTTCAGGAGTTCGTTCCTTAGTAGGTTTGGGAAGGCTTTGGCGTTTGATGGCAAACCAGGTTTGAAGAGTTCTTCATATAAAGCCAACTTCATTTCGACGTAGACTTTTACTCAGGTTTTGTGTTTTCTCTAGTAAAATGTAGTTTCCTTATAAGCTTTCAGGATGCAGTGATGTTACAGATGCAAACCCATTCAAAGTGTCGTTGTATGTACTTTTTGTCGTCCCTGCAACGACCTTACTGTGATGTTCGCATGAAACGTGTGTTATCCATATCGTTGTACATTTTCTTCTTCCCCCCGACATCCCTGTCATTCATCCATCAAGCCACCGACCCACTTTATTTCATTTAAAAATTGTAAACTTGTATTTTTAAGTTTTTTTTGCTCTTAATTTAATTAAACATTTTAAGAAACATTTGCTATATGTATACTATGTTCTCTTTGTGTGTGTCTCTTCTTCTCACCCACGTGTCTTCTTCCGAATTCTAGAGTGTACCAGTACTTCGTACATTTGGCAACCACCAAGTAGCGTAGCGGGAGCTTGTACCTCTACCACCTTCACTACAACCACCACTACCACCATCACCATCACCACAGCCACCAATAATCACCACAGCCAATTCCACCAATTCCACCAATACAAATACCACCACCACCACCACCACAGCCACCACAAGCACCACCAGTAACACAAATAACAATAAATCACAGCCACAGCCACCGCCATTGCCACTGAAAAATAGCCACAAGCAGAATATGTTAAGTAAACTGTCAGCAAGCGATGCGAATCCCTCACACCAGCCGCACACTCAGCAGCAACACTATCCACCCGCACACTATGCCACACACCATCACTATCATCCACATCACAAGTTCAACTCACTCGACCGGCACGCGGGCACCCTGATCAACGATCTCGATTCGAGCGATTACAAGCAGCTGAGCGCACACTACCTTAAGACGATCGACAGCATCGATCACTACAGTGTTGCCAATCTGCACTATCGCAGCCAGTCGAAGAATCAAATATATCAGACGTCGAATGGCGGCACCGATTCGCATCAGTATCATTCGAACTCGAATTTGAGTCACTATCAGGTGGGCGTTGGCGTTGGCGTTGGCGCTGGCGTCGCCAATCACTATCAGACGGGCAATCATCATTCGGGCGGCAAACAGCATCACAGTCTGAAGCATAGTAAGAATAAGGCGAAGGCGAAGGGTGGCCAGAAGGCCAGCAAGGGCAAGCCCACCGGCGGCGATGAGGTGCTGAAGCAGCAGCACGAACGGCACATTCGCAAGCACAGCAATACGACGAGCTCGACCACGGCGAGTCACTACAGTTCGAGCGACAGTATGCAATTCGATAATAACTACTATTAAGGAAAACCGTTAGAGTTAGAGAGAGGGAGAAAAAGTGACGCGCAAAGCGAAGGCAGGAGATCAGAGATTCTTTCTTTTTTTCGTCACTACTGTACTTATACTAGATGTGTAGCACATGAACTTTCTTCTAGAGAATGCTTTTGGTGCGCACTGCATTGAACCACCAGACGGAAAGGAGGGGCAATTCAGTTTAGGGCCTGGTTTTGGGGATAAATTTGAAGAGGTTACGTCAAGAGGTTGAAGGAAAATGTACTTTTGGGCGTCGTGATTTGCAAGTTTTGAGGAAAGGAAGTGAAATGTTAGAGTAAGGTAGCGATGTTAGTCAAGTCAGCGGTCCACTTAGGCCCTAGTCTGACAAGAATTCGAATCTGTATCAAGAGGTGCCTAAGTTTAGAGTGAAGTAAGTCTCAGGACAGCAACGAAGAGTGAATAAGGCTCTTAAAGTAAGGATACAGCGACAAAAGCCTTGACCAACAGAGACTGCAAGTGGTCCCCTCAAGATTGCTTACCAAGCCCTTGTTTGCCAAAATAGCATCAGATTACCTCCGACATATGATCTAGAGTCTAGAATAATTAATGTGTAATAGCTTAGAGGCTTATTTCGACTTACAGCGAGCTGCGATTGTGAGTCGCAAGGATACCAGCAAAAATTAACACACCGCGACGCATCGTTTCAGAGGAGACTTCCAAAATGGGGAATATTTCGTCAGGCTAGACGCACTATCAATTTCGACGCGAGCAAAATGAACGCGCTAATTGAAAGACAAAAATAAAGATGAGATGTAAATGTAATAATTATTAGCTTTGATTTCCAATCTTCTTCGAATTCCTTGTGCTGGTCAGAAATAAGAGAGCATAGAGATGTCCAAGATTTGCCTCCCTTGCCCTTTCCTCTTAGTTTCATATGCAGCGACTTTCGCCCACGGTTGCCACATTGGTCATTTGTGACCAAATTTGGTCATTATTTTATTCTCTTGGTAACATTGTCATTTTTGTCCCTTTTGGTCATATTTTCACGAAATTAAAAATAAACACAACTTGATGATTTGGTTATCCTCACATTCTCCCAAACGGAGCTCCAGCTCGGACTCGGTAGGATTCTGACCGTATTCGCAGTTGATGGGATGGTTAACGTGGACAAATCGGACGTTATGATAATTTCCCGAACGCCAATGCACTCTACATCTAAGTGGACATTGAAACAAATGGGGAAGTTCATGTATCTCCGGGTCTTTTTCACTTTCGATGTAAGGAGTAATGCTGAGCTTTCCTGTAGGAATCGCCAAGCTCGTCATGAAATTTGAGTAATGATCGAAAAAATAAGATCGCTAGTATAAGCTGCCGAGTTGTAACTTCTTCGTGCTGTTGTGAGAGTTACTCGCCAGGGATAGGGTGAGAAACACAACAGTACGCGGAACTCAATGTCGATCAACTACTTCTCCGAACGAAATGAGCTATGCTTCGATGGTTTAGGCACGAGGTGCGAATGTCCCCTTAAATGCGTTTCCATCAGGAAAGTGATCCCTTGGCAGACCGAGAAAGTGGTGTTTGGACCTGGTGTAGGAACATGCTTAATTGCGCCTGATAACTTAGAGCGGAAGATCGTGTGGTCGAGAGACCCCGCGGCAGCCTAGAATTAATCAAGCCAATTTTTGATACACTGCTCTGATGTGAACTAGTGATGGGTATAATCGAATGATTTTATGAATCGAGACTTTAGTAATCGAGATATTTTAATAATCGAATGATCACTCGAATGACTACTTATCCCTCGAATGACTACTAATCGCTCGAGTGACTACTAACTAATTACACACTACTAACACAAGATAACTCGATAAATGTCTTGATGCACTTCCTTAGGTCTATCGCTAGATTTTGCTAGTAACACACGATGGACTCGCTCAAGATGACACTTCAAATTCGTAGTATTACCAATCGACATGGAATGTGTGGCCCTTTGAATTTCTGGGCAGAGAGACTGTGGTATGAACGACAATGATTAGTTGTCAGAATAGCCGCCCATACCTAAGGTGGAACTTGGAATCCAACATCGCTATCCCTTTATCCAGATTAGATTCATCACTATAGACCTCCAAGACAGCTGACTATCTTGTATGTAGAACGTCATCAGTCGATTCTGAGAGATCTCCACCATCCACTCGACGTCATCAGCACCAATGTTCAAGAGACTTTGCCAAATGACTGACTGCCGTATGGAATCGAATTCCAGGCTCGTCTCGAAAGTCACACACATTCGTACCACTTAGACAAATCATCAAAGCACGTTTAAAGCAGCAGCTGATCAGCAAGAGCTCAATGTAATCGACAGAGACGTTCCTTCAAGTCTGCAATGGTTATAAAGAATATCAATGAACTATCGACTTTTTAGCTTCGAGGGCAATTCACAGTCAAGCGGATTCTACATGCTCTACGACTCACATGTACGCCACAAACAAACAGTCACCGAGCATTACTATTGAGCAGACAAATAGCCTGACCTTTAGATCTGGTTTAAGGAGGTCCTTCTTCACTTGGGTGCGCCACCTTAAGCGCGGGCGTCCTCTATTGCGTTGGCCGACAGGTTCGGATTCGAAGATTCTTCGGGCCGGAGCTGTGGTGTCCACCCTCTCTATCTGACCTAGCCACCGTAAGCGTTGGATCCATAGACGCCTAACTAGGCTCATGTCGCTGTACAGCCCGTACAGTTCGTGGTTGAATCTTCTCCTCCAGAACCCGTCAACACAAACAGGACCAAAGATCGTACGCAGAACTTTTCTCTCAAAGAGACCAAGGACTTTTGCATTCGCTTTCGAGATTGTCCATGCCTCCGCGCCGTATAGCAGAACTGGGATGATCAGTGTCTTGCATAGAGTCAACCTCGTTCTTCGAGAGAGGGCTCTTTTCAAGGAGGTTTACTCAGGCGTATATGGAACGTACTGTTTCGGCGGAGAAATAGTTCTGTAAGATTTCTATGACCCGAGCGACGTTCTCTGTAAGGAATTCCACTTTGTTCACAGATTTGAGAAGTGTCCATGCAGCATTGAGATCTGTGTGAAGACCCAAATAACAATGATCGCCAACCTCCTTCGAACAAAGGCATCCAGTCCTTTTGGCAAGGACACCATTCGATGTTATAATATATAGATTCTGTTCTTTTAACCTTCTAGAACGTAATTTTTATTTCATCATTTCATCATTTCAGTCTGCCTGTGTAAGGTGGCACAACTTCGATGAAGTGTCCACTTAAGTGATGCAAAATGCTTTCCCAGTTCAACAAGCTGCTTCCATCGGTGACAGCCTCTCTGTCACCACCAGACCCTTTGTACAGCTCGTACACTTGTCGTTTCCACTCGCCTCCAGTCAGCTGGGGGAACGCTTACCCGTGGCGTCGTGGAACTCTAATCGAATTGGTCCTTCGAGCCAGAAATGTTCACACAAATTCAGTCACCTAACTATAAATCAGTATGGTGGCAATTTTCCATGACTTGCCTCAGGCTGGATCCATGGGTAGATACAAGAGCAACGTCCCGCTGATGGACCCATGACATGAGCTGTCTACTGTGTAGGGTATCGTTTGTGGAGAACACTTTTGTCTGAAGTCCTTAGCTACTTCAAAGCTGTGGCCATTGATTTTGACGTTGTATCCATTTTGATGAGCAACTGACTCTGCTTGTTTCTCTGAATTGCAGCCAACTAGTTTTGTCTACTCCTGAATTTGACCACCAAGGCTTTCAAGGCTACCCAGAGAACTCAATACGGTTTTGATGTCACCACCGGATCCAGCAGATAGAGCGATTAATTAAAAACTTGCCAGTTTCACCTGGTGCGCTGCCAGTCAATAAACGGAATGCTCTACCCGTCCACAGGCAACGCACCACTGTTTCCTTCAACCACCAGGTTCAGAATGGAAACTGTAGATTCCAAATGCAATGAACATTGCACGCTTCTTTTGGCGTGGTGCACAGTAATTAGCCTTCAAAATTTTTTTCTTTTGCACAAGCCATGGCGGCACTGCGACTTGATGAGATCTTCTGTATGGAAAGGTTAGAGTGTGTCCAATGACTTCATGAATAAGAGATAGCATGTCCTTAGAAACCCATGAAGAGATAATCTCCATTGGAAAATACTTTTTTTTTAACTACATTAGTGCCGGACATTCGGACAGAACATGCTCCGATTTCTCATCCTCTTCGAGGGAAAGTAGACAAACCCTCTTTTGACACAGAATTAGGTTAAGATGTTAATTCAAGCCACATTGGTCAGGGAGAAGGCTCGTAAGCAATCTTAAGCTTTCCTTGTTCAGATGGACAAGCCTTGCCTTCGGATTATTTAAGGTGTTCGCGACTTGCTTCGTTTTTGACTTATCTTGGCGGGCCTAGTGAATAAGAGTCGTCTTGTCAGAGATGCCACCAAGGGCTGCTTAAAATCCAACCGCAGCACTTAGCTAAAGGCCTCATTCTCCCCTTGCGAATTCCTCTTCAGTTCCCTGGAGAACAGACTAGGCCCCCTCATTAGTGCACAGTAAGTCACGAGCTCTCCCCACTCTCGTGGCATATAGGCAACCTCATCGAAAATAAAAGCATCGTTTCCACAACCAATTGCACTCACCCTCAGCCCATGTCTTCATGTCCATTAACCGAGAGACAAGCACTCGAAACGACATCGGCAAATGGGATTCCCCTACTCCGCAGAGATGAATGTCAGGAAATCTTAAATTTATTTAAGCATTTCCCCCGGTCCCCCGCTCACCGTGTCCATCATCCTTTCATCGGCAGGAATGATATGTCACGGCATTTATCTTCGAAATTCCCCCCAAAACGTTTATCCATCTCAAGAGCGTGTATCTTCCGGCAAACAAACAGACGAAAAAAACTGAACACAAAATGCCTCCCCACGCGTAGCGCTCAAAGTGCTCCTCGTAGACAACTCGCATCCAACGCGCCAGCCAGCAGGCTTCTGCTTCTTCTAGCCAGCATCCTTGCGAATTTAATTGCTCACGTACGATCATAAAAACGCTTGTACAAAGTTGTTGAACTTAAGCACTACTTAAGTGGATCACAACCAGAAGCAATAAACTTCAAATGCTAAGAATGGTTCCATTAAAATTCTAAATGTGCGAGTATGTGCGCCGAATGTCGTCGTTGCGGTGGTGCCGTCTGCCGGGGTGGCCGGAGTGCTCGGGTGGCACACTATCCCGCCCGCATCGAATGAAATGTTTTAAATGACTACTTACTCGCTTCTAATCACTGCGCTCCTTCCAGTGTGGAGGGGGGGGGGGGGGGGGGGGGGGGGGCGCTTAATTTACAAGTATTCCCTCGGGACATCATCACACAATTTCATTAATGACAACGACAGCGACATTCAAAGGGAAATTTTTATTCGATTTCTGGCGAGGGGCATATCGATTTTTTCGTTTTTTTTTGCACGTGTCTCTCTCGGTGGGAGCTTCGTTCGAAAGGACTCATTATTGATTGAAGTGAAATTGGCGTGATGGATGTACTGATTTGTCGGAGTCTTGAAGTGCTCAATGGAATTCAACGACGCGGGGAGTCCTTGTTGGTTAATTTCGAAGCGAATTGATACCGATGCCTGACTGGCGGATAAAACTGATTCAATTCAATCACACTGACGGGAGAATCAATTCTCAGCTGAGGATCATCGCTGCCTGGGGACGTATTCTGCTAAATCACATCACTGCGTGTGTCTGCCAGCGGTTGTTGCGAAACACGCTGAAGTCATTAATGATTACACTTCAACGATTGATGATGCTTTTCAGGGAGACACTTTTCTTTTTGATGATGAATTTTAATGGTGTCTGGAATGGGATCGAGTTGGCGTGGGGGATTTTCGGATATCTCCTTCTACGATGCCCATCTTTGAGGTAATCCCTAGCTTAGAACATCGTCAAAGTGAAAGTAGACAGGGACATCATCACATTCCGTGCTATTGGCTCTTATAACTGCCATTGTGACACGTCTAGGATGATTCATTTCACTCCCTCTTAAGTAAGAAGAAAGAAAACATCACTTAACGAAACTCAACGAAACTTAACGAAACTGAACGAAGTGGTTATTAAAATCAGGGTGTTTCACCTGTGCTTCTTAGGTCGATTTTTGAAGTTCTCCGATGTCCAGTTCCTTTGTGGTTGAGCCATTTCCGGTTATCCTCCCTCAGAGTCGAACCACGCGCGTTTAAATGAGAGATTGTAGTACTCTCTGTCTGTCTTTAGTGATTGTTGACCAAATACTTGAAAGAACTCACGACAAGCGCTTTCTAAGTCGAGCTTTCACTGCAGACAGCCCTTGACTGTGCTTGGAAAATGATGCGGCCATCACGACAAACGAAACTCGAAATTGTTGCTCAGATGCCACTGACCACACCCAACTCTCCTTGATTAAGTGATCACTTCCTCCTCCTTCTTGACATGAAACCCCCCACTGTCCCTCCCCTCCCTCCCCCACTCCACATCGATTACACCAAAACCATATATGACCCAATTCAGTGGCATTTCGAGTACACACGCACGCATATCATCCACCTGATTAATGGCTCGTTTCAAGGTGCTCTCTTCAATCAGCCGCAAGTAGTTCTTGAGCCGGTGTATACATTCCGAAACTTAATCACCTCACCGGAGTGTTTATGGAAACCCTTAATATCCAATGTAACAGCTCATTTGACGCAGGTGTCGCACTCGGCACTCGGCACTTAAGCGCAAACATAAACCCGAGCCACAAGACGTAATAACTCCTCCGAATGTCACTTGGAATTACTCATTTTACAGCGAGTCGAAGTAATTAATGCCCCGAAAATGTCTGCCAGTAGTTAAACATCGATTGGTGACGGAATCCTTCAATCGGGCGGGTTTCGGGAGTTATGTGTGAAAAACTGAGGGCAGGTTTTAGGTGTGCAGAGGTAGGAGGAATTGGGGGGATAAACACTGCGTCGCGTTTTGAATGTCAGAGGTGGCGAGGGGATTGAGTGCTTTTTTCTAGGGTTCTAGGGCGATGTTTTTTGCCAATGACTATTGAATGAAAGAAAACTGCACTGAATATTGAATATTAATCAAATGGTTCGTATGAGGGTTTCGAGTGTCTCTAGATTCACGGTAGTCTTATAAAAAGTTAAGAAGCCTCTGGGCTGACTGGCTTTTACTGCTGATGTACACCCTTGCATTCATTGGTAGAAAATCTAGGATCACATAGAGGATTTAGCACTATTTGACGTGGAAACACTCGCAATTTCAGCAGCTTAAAGTCTGATTGTAGATTGACACCTTCTTCTTAGAACCACATCTTCTGTTGGTCTAAATTTCGACCCTTAACTGTCAACAAAACAGTTGTTCCACTCTCTTTAAAGGAATGTGGCCCAATTAAGACGCGTGACGTCAACCACGTCTCCACGCTACCACATTCATATATTCGACGTCGCCAAAATTGCTGCGAAATATTTGTGTTTCCATTATCGATGCAAAAAATATTTCAATCCCTCTGACTTGGCTTTAATTTACAAGGCGTATATTCGACCTAAGCTTGAGTACAACGCTCATATCTGGTCTGGTGCTAGACAGAACCCTAAAGCGAGCCATTACGTTTATACGAGACAGCAATATCGAGGCTTCAGCCCGAACATTGGCGTACTTGTCCGTGTCTTATCGCTATTTCAACAAGCGATGCTCAAGTGAGCATTCCTCTTCTCCATTCATACAATAAGGTGTGGAAGATTGTACGGCATTAGATTGTCCGCCGAGTGTCACAATAGACGAACGGAACAGTTTGAAGCCACTCGAAGCCCCTCAAAGCGATCACAAAATCAACGCTACAAGTTGCAACCTTTGTTGAGCGCTATCTTAGTCAAGGAGGTAGGATTCCATGGAAGTCCATGTGTAGACTTTAAAGCTGCTTTCGATGCGGTCTAGAGTTATTCTTGGAGTATGTTAGGTGATCAGCTCACAAACATCTGTGGATTACTACAAGGATGTGTGCTTAGTCCACATTTGGTCGTCCTGTGTATGTACGAATAAGAGAGGCTTGCATTGAATGCGGGCTCCGGCCTCGTTGTGGTTAGTTGATGTGACTGCCAATCTTGACGTGTTACATCAATTTGTTGTATAAACTAAGGACAGAGAAACATTCCAAGTTGCCTGTAAAGTAATGAGATTCTTAAGAATGAAGTGATCAACTCTGTATTAATCAAGAATAGGTTTTATCGACCCCTGCTTGTGACGGGGATGTGCACGTCCACCATTGTTACAG
The DNA here is from genome assembly GCA_916610145.1 of Eristalis arbustorum. Taxonomy (NCBI): domain Eukaryota; kingdom Metazoa; phylum Arthropoda; class Insecta; order Diptera; family Syrphidae; genus Eristalis; species Eristalis arbustorum. The sequence goes on along the minus strand of OU744316.1, from coordinate 89,195,515 downwards.
TGCCTGTTATCTGGCATATGCGTTTCCTCGCCACTACCAATGACTATTGATGTTACCCACATGCCATCAGCCCTCACAGATCTCAGGTGGGAAGGTTAATGGATCCCTTAACTTTTCTTTTTTGCCTGTTTCTCTTTCACGCTGTTTACAGCTTCAACATATTTGAAACTGCCGGCGTGAAGTGTTGCAAATGGTTCACCAATTTAGCTTCACCACGGCCGTGCCAAAGTGATTTTATGCGACAAAGGTGAGGTTCAAATCACGATACAGCCTCTATTTATTAATTACGGCTTCGTTTCTTTCGAGTCACCGACAAAGCTGACAACAAGGGCTACTCAAACTTCACTCTTCAGAGTTTTCAGAGTCTCCTGGGAGAACAATAGAACGTCCAACACTAGTAGTTTCTGTAGGAACTAGGACCGAGTCCACCTCGAAATGTAGCGTCAACCATAAGAGTCGACTCGAGGAGGAAGATGTTTGTATGTAGGAGATGTTTAGCCAGACAGGTAGATTGATGTAGCTTGTGGCCACATAGAGAGACTTGGTCACATAGAGGACTAGACTAGGTTAATCGTGCAGCCAGTGGATTGCTGTTAAATTAGACCATTTGTCCGCTGAGAAACCAAATTGAGCTTCAAAAGAGAAAGTTGCAAAGGAAATCGCTTTATTTCCAGACGCACTTCGCATCGAATCGAATTTCTTCAACAAAATCGGCTCCTTCATAGCCATCACATGTGCAAGCACCCGTCGCAAGAAAAAAGCCGATGTTGAGCCATCCTTCCAAGTCGCGAACATCAGCAAGACTGATGTGCCACCGTGCTTCGTCATCATCATCATCGTCTTCATCACCCCCATCCACCACCACACAACAGTTGTTGTTGTTCATTCGCATAAATAAATCATCATGTAATTTTTCTCCTTTCTGTTCGTGTTGCTGTGTGTGCGTGTGCGTGTATATTTGTTCTTCCAACGAAATTAATAACTCACACAAAAAACCATACGAACATTCATAATCCACACCGTCATTTCGGCAACACACCGACCCACACTGACACTCACATGCTCCAAGGATACCAAGGATATCACAGCCCCAACGTATCCCTTACACATGTAGTATGTATAATTTTTTTTGTTTGTTCGTTGCAAAAAAAACAAAAACCGAAACAAAAGAAGCGAAAATAAAAACGAAAAATGATCCTAGAATATGGCATCAAACTGTATGTATATGTATGTATGTATGCCTAGACGAGCAAGAACAACGGTATCATCAATAATTAATCAAAACAGGATACTGATGTTTAATTGAAAGTAATTAGTGTTAATGACGAAAACGGTGTGGTGTGCTTTTGAAAACCAAAAAAAAGAAATAGAAAAAGGAAACAGAAAAAAAAACATCCAAGGACTAATTATTTTTTTTGGGTCGTATGTATTTTGTGTTCGAACGAACGAAACAAAAGAATTTGAGAAATGGCGACAGTTTACATATATATTTTTGGCAGCGAGGCCATTGTAGGGGTTTTTTGATTGAAGTGGTGGTTATTATTTTGTCGAGAGTGTGTATGGATTTTTGGGGAGGTTTTTTTTTGGGTTGGGAAGGAGCAGCCTACAGGGGGTAGTAGATGTGGCATTTTGAAAGTCATGGCATGTGTTCGAACATCCCTCGAATGGACTGGCGATGGGGACACCCTTGTTTACCTTGGATACACATGATTATGTCGTCAAGGAGGATGAAGGAGATGCCGCATATTTGAAGGAATTTATTTTGTTTTCAATTATCTACTGGATCCCAATTTGAGGCAATTATCGCGGCCCTTAGATAAAGAGAAGTGAAAAAATGTTGTATTTACTTAGCATGGTGTGCTTGCAGAGGCACACCACAGGGCGGAGTACTTTCTCCTCTCCTATTAAACGAAGCAGTGAACGAGCGGTAGACAAGACAGGATACAAGCTTATTGTCAGTGACGACGTTGTTATAAAGGATATTTTGCTAGCGGTCCTCTTCGAACTAGGAACTGCAACCTGGTGGCAATCAAAAGAAAAGAGAATTTACCCTCTTCACAGGATATACAAAACTTCTGTCTTTGATTCTCCCACTAAACGTGGTATCCCTCAAAAAATTGAGCAACAGTGCAAAATGTTTAGGTCTCATTCTGGACAAGAGAATAAGGTGGAAACTAGGGTGTCAGAAAGGCCTCCACGGTTCCACATCGATGTAAGAAAAAAAGTTGGGGTTGTAGTCAAAACTTACACCGTATAGCTGGATGGCGCAGTTGGTTGAGTGCCTGCCATTGATTATAGGGGTCCAAGGTTCGAATCCCAGTGGAAGTTTATATGCTTACATCTGGTTTTCAAATCAGGTCCAGTCACCATTTCCTGTTCAGAGAATATTAACCGCACTAGGTATTACAATGAACCAAAAATGGTCTAAGGGTGCTGCCAATTTCGTTGGCAACCCAATAACCTAACCTAACCTAAGGAAGCTCTATATATTTAGGTGACATCAAAAATCAGTGTAATATCGAGCAGAGGTACTGTCGTTTCTTCGTCGCTTCCAGTCGCTTTCAGCTCCAAGCACTTCCCTGAATCACCGCGTTTCTCTCTACTACATGGCTAAGTACTTTAACATCTTGACTGACGTATATACTGGCACACTGTGACACTAACCCTTCTGTCAATAAGTAGCTTTCGCAACACATACTCTATTGACTCTAATGCCCGATTTCACAGTGCGAGCTTAAGTGTCGATCCGATGATAAATTAAGAATCAATGGAAAATTCGTTTTCACAGTGTGACTTTAGTGATGGATTCTACTTGAATAGTCGTTTAACTCAAGCCACCGATGGCCACGGCTTAAGTGTCAACCTTGGGAGTACGCAATTGCCAATGGTGTATTAAAATTATTTCAACCACAAAATCGACGGAGAAAACTCACACACGAACTAAGTATTTAGTCTGAAGGGTTAAGAAGGGTTAAAGAGAATTCTCAAGATACGAACGAACTAACCAATTGGCTTATACTTTCGCATTCTAGTTGGATGTAGACCATCAGTGCCTATCACTGCTGCAAGATATCTACTGAAACTTGAAATGATAAATCGCAAAAATCGTAAATGGTCTACTGGCACTAAGTGCCTCACAAAAAACAGCCAAACCAAGGTCCGCGCCAAATCTAATTATGAAGCTTAGAAGACTTTACAGTTCTGTGAGACGTTTCAGCTTATTTAAGAAGTTGTAGCTTGCAGTAGACAACAAAGGGCGTCGTTGCCTTGGATGAGTTCCGTTGATGTCAAGTCTTAGTTGAGACCGTTAGCAGACGCGAAAGCCACTTCTCACCTAACGTCCAGCAAGTTCAATCTGAACTACATCCACGTTTTGGTACAGTTCGCGGTGTATTTTCTAATCACCTTTCTCGCAGGACAGTATATACATATGACCAAAAATCAGACTTTCGATCCTTCGAGTACTTAAGCGGTTCTGCACATATTTGTTTCGGCAACCCGACGTAGCACTGAGGGCCAAGGGCGATTCTACGTAGGACCTCAACTACGATGTCATTTGTGGTTTGAGGTGGACAAGGTATGCTTCGAAATTGTGATGGTTTGTCCTAGGTGCTCACTTTTCGCCTGTTCTTCAATCGCCTTAAGAGCATTTACTGCAGATGTATCATGGTAACGTTTGACTAACCTGTAGTGCCTTCAGTGGTTCCCTACCTTCTTTCTAGAAATATCAGACAGCAAAAATGAACAACAGTCCAGAGCAGAATTAAAACAAGTCAAACGTTTTCGTACCGAACTGAACTGTTCATCGCCGAACAAATGTTCACGTCACCCGAATTGGTGTTTGATTTAAAATCGATCTGAAGGCGGCTTCAAGTTGAAAGTGTGTGTCGTTTTGTGGATTTGCCTTGGCTTGAGTTAGCGATGGGCTATTACAAATGAATTTCACAATCGAATAAATTGGCAATTGTTAAAATTCGATTGTCGATTTATTCGTTCTCATTTCAAAACAATCGAATAATAATCGAATCGAATCGAATTCTACAATTTATTCTCAGTACCTACTACAACTACACAAAAGCTCTTGCCCCAATAAGAAACTATAGCTACCAAAATAGAAACATTGGGAATGGAAATACGGCCAAGCCTCTGTGATTGGAATATCCTTTAATTGAATTTTCTATAAGTCAAACAAAATTTCTGAAAAATATTGGTTCCCGTAGCTATTTGAATTTTGGAGGTTCGACTGTACTTGAAGAATCGGTGAATACAGACTATTTAACATTCTCTCTCCGACTTGAAGAATCGGCGAATACAGCCATTCGTTGACGACTGGAATCCTACCTACAAGAATCGAAAATCAACAATCGACTCCGCTCAATTTGAAATCGAATAATTGCGAGAACAATCGAATTATTCGATTGTTTTTATTCGCATTTGCCTATCACTAGTTTGAATAGTTGGTCAGTGGTAATTTTTCGTGGCTTTCGTACGTTCAGATTTGGCACATGATCCGGTCTCAGTTGACAAGCCATTCGAGCGCATTTTAATGGGTGTTTCGACTTGTTCACTTCTAGACACTTCTAGAGGACTTCTTCTTCAACTCGGATCTCCCGCTCTCTTTGAGTTTCTGATTGAAATGTTACTCTGCACTTAAATAGGTAGACACACTTAGACCATTGTTGGTAGTTTGTGATACTCTGTACTGTTTAGTTGATCGATACGGAAAATTATGACTGGACCAGACTTTAAAGGCAGATAAGATCATAAGCACCCTTGCTTGCACTGGAATTCGAAGCTGTAACCTCTATAAACAATGGCGGGCTACCGACTCAACCAACTGCGCCATCTAGCCGTTTTTTCTTCTGCGTGTATGCTATGAACGACAAAAATAATGTTCACTGCCCCACATCTGACCCAGTCACTCACAATGCTCAAAAAGTGGTCTCTCTGGAAAAAGCTTCTCAAACTCGACCGTTTGGAGTCGGCATACAACTGAAGGTCCCCTCCACAGGTGAACAATAGCTAGCACAAAACGAGTGGTTGCGGAGAAGCTACGCCCTGGCCATCAACGGGCTGTAGAGTAACAAGCTAGCTGTGCCTTGACAGACGTAAGCAACTTTAACTCAGCCTCCACTTAAAAAAGACTGCTTTAGAAGACTAGTCCCAAGTTCACCCTCGAATTCAATGCCACCTATAGTCAGTAATCAACAGACACATCATTCAGCCAACTTTCGAAGGCAATGACTCTTAGAAAAAAGGCCAGTTTTGGACCCTGTTTAACCAAACGTCTTCAAATTGGTTTTAAGAACTTTCAATTCCATGGCTGACTTCATCCTCCTTTCGCGATGCAAAGCAGCCTTCAGACTGCAGATTTCTGTGATGTCGAGTCGTCCATCGGACTAGCAGGAAACCAATCCACTTGCATCGTATTTTGCGCCACTTGGGGTTTGGGTAAAAGCAACAAGGAAAAAATAGAAGTCAATTAAATGGATCCTTGGGTCATTAACGAAGGACCTTGACATTATTATCCATTTCTGGCCAAGTTGATGTCAACTTTGTCGTAGTTTTTGTTTTCTTCTACTTCGTTCATTGGCGCTACAGTCCATGGTGGACCTGGGACTCAACCAACATGCCCTTTCCTCAAACCATACGATGTCAAGTGACTCGAATTCCGACAGTCTGTGTGTCCTGTGTTCCATCTCTCAACTGGGAAAAATGAAAGTCGGTTTCCTTTTAGAGAGATGGTCTCGACGCTTATGTTTAAAGAATGAGTAAATACCATACTCGTGCCAAAATGCCCATGAAACCAACTGTCACGGGTCGCGAAATTTATTACGCCACAGAATCCGTGCCAACTGCCCAAGAACACCCACGCCGTCCGTCATAATCAAAGGAGTCCCCACGATGCCTAATCACATGCCATGCTTCGATTTGAATCCACAATGCGGCCAAAAATCAATTTGCCGCGTCACATTCCAACCACAGCCCCGTCAATTATCGGTCCCCAACCCAGCCACCATCCACAGAAGCCATACACCCTCTCAGGCAGGCGCTATTTTTGCTACAAATTTCCCAATGTTCTGGTGGTGATGTGTGCGTGATTTAAATCTAGACTAAGAATATACGTATAAACTCAACAAAAAATATAAATGTACATTTTTGAAGTGAAATTAAGGAAATAACTTAAATTTAAAAGTATTTATAAACAATATGTGTACATATAAAAAAAACCTATAAATCTCTGTTATAGACTGTTACGAGTAAAAAGTAAATCAATCCATAAATATCTGTAGTACTTGCAAACAAGAAATTGAAACATAAAATATATTCATATACTTACGTGTACTTGAATCAGAATAATAATATATTGCTGCTTACATAGGAAATTAATATAAAATTTATTTGAACTTAAAAACTGCTAGACATATGCATTCACCAAGTAAACATTCGACTTTCCGCTGAAACCGGAGCGAGGGAGTGATTAAATTTGTGTTTAACAAGGCAAGAAAATTAAATAAATCCCTTTTTAATGAGTAACAAATTATTTACCTTAAAAGCAAATATTTAACCAGTCCGCAAGCGCGGCGAGGCCCCGCCAATAAATCTATCAGAAGAGACGTATGAATTTTAAATTAAACATTTTATTTACGATCACATTAATTTGATTCTTATGCAGAAAAAATAAATTGACCAGAATGCAATGTCCCTGAGCGTATCGGTGTTATTTTCGGTAAACAGCGACATATTTGCATATTCTTCTTCATGTCAAGGGGGCGGCGCAAAAATCAAGCTATAACGAGTTTTATTTTTGCGATTCATAAATTTACTTTGTTAATTACAGAAGCAGGCAATTTGGTGTGTTGATTATTTTTTGTATGCCTCTCCATTCGCATTGAAGGAATAATAATCGCAATTAATTATCGGATGAAAAATCAGCTATGAATTTAATTGAAATAGCGAAAAGTCGCCGAATGATAATTGCCCAGTAGCGAGTTGGAAAATATGGTCTGACGGTGTTATCTTCAAATTAAATGAAACTGCCTTTTTTTTAATGCGCTCGCAACTGTTTTCGTAATCCCGCATTAATTTCGTTATGTCGCGGGTTGATTTTTTGTGGCCTCTGACTCGTGAAATATGATTGGGGCTTTGCAAGTGAAAATCGGTTGATTTAGTTGGGGGGACGAAATTTATAGCAGCACTTATGGTGCACGTGGAAAGTTTGGTCAGTGCGAACGCAAATTGGATTGAATTTAACTGTTTAACTCTGATTTGATGATAATCATGCGATGGGTTGTGGGATTAATCCTACATCCCTCTTGTGATGTCATTTCCCCTTAATGTGCATGGAGGCTAGGAACTTTCAGTTTTCGACTATTACCACGCAATGAGACGGCCGGCAATGGAGGAACACAAATGCAGCTGAAACATCATAGGTAGACAATTGGGTGCCCAGCAATTGTCAGTCTATTGTGCCCTTACCAGCGAGTCGCCGATAACTTTCGTCTTAAAAATACCCCGATCCACACATGTATGAATTTTAGGTTTTCACTTCAACACCTCTTTCAGACATTCCAGCTCCGCCATTAAAAGCTTTACTAGAAACTGCCGTGTTGGACAGATTCTGTTTTTTCTCTTCTCTGAAGCTTCGGCTAGGGTCGATGTGCGTTCTATTCAGACGCAATGCATGTCTACCTATGGCACAGAGACAGGTAAGAATTCCTATTGTCATGCGTTTGAAGGCTTTCTATAGAGTTTTTGAATAGGCGGCTGAGACTTTCTTGAGGTTCGTCGCTTCTGAAGCTGACATACTCGATAGTCAGTAAGTGGATTATTTTGTTGAGAGTCTGTGGAGTTTGTTAACCTCTTTGCATAAGATGTGAAGGTGGAGTGGAAACAAACTATATCGTGCCACTTTTCAAATGAGAAGGAGATGTTATGTGTTCTCTAACACCAAACAAGAGTCAGTATACATAGCACGACTGTCAAAAGGATCATTTTTTGCCTTCAAGTTGTATTCTGCTACGGAGCCGGAGTCAAGAAAATTGTATAGCAATTTGTTCCCGAAGACCCCTGGTAACAAGAGTAGTCTTAAATACTGAACTGAATCAATGTATTTCCAAAGGGTTTTCCAATAGGGACTTGACAATTTTGAATTTGACTTTCAAGCCCCCTCTTTCACTATTCATCAAACTGTCACTGTCAATTTGTTCAGTAAACTCAACACGTTCGCTAAGGTAAAGTACACGAACGAGCAACGTCTGCAAGCTTCTGTACCGAAGTTCGGAGTCGGTGAACGCAGCTTTAAGACCGTTAGCTCACACCTAATTGTCGCCCGGCAATATCCAGTTTAGTGCAATATTTTGAGTCTAAATATTCGTTGTGTGATGTTGCTGTGGCAGTGAAATAGTGACTTGTCGTAAGTGATTCCAGGCGTCCGTAGTAAACGATCCAAATCAGTCAATTCCACGGCGTTTTTTGGGCATCGCTCAGACCAATGTCGCGGATATTGTTTAAGGAGCTTGGTTATACCCAAACTTCATCAATCTGACTCAAGGGTTGAATTCGATGGACCAGCGACGTACGTTTATTTAAAAAAAAGGGTTGTCAAGTCCCTTTATTAAAACCGATCGATGATGTTAATCTCCTTCATTTCAAGACAATGTTACGAATTCTGACTCCGCCTAGGTTGTCGCCTTCCATTTGGATCCATTATGGTGCAGAACTGGGTTGTCCGAGATTCCTCCAAGCCTCGATCGTGTTTCTTGTCCACTGCTTTCATCATGGCAGAGAAGCGTATGTCAACTGTCATGGCGCTTGGGTATATCCCATCTCATGTTTCCACGCACAGTACGCTACGTATACTTTCTCCATGCCGTCCTTCGTGTTTTCCTGCCAGGTTTGAAATCCAGTATGAACCCTAAGTATTCTGTTGCCTTCGAGAGCGTAAGTCCAACCACATTTATAGTTGAACAGGAAGTTGAACTAAAGAATATTCCCTTTTCCAGTGAAGTGCAGCAATTCTGTTTTACTTAGGTTCACATTCAGTACTCGTTTCTGGGGCAAGTTATTAGCTAAGTCCATGAATGAAAAGGTCACTGAGCGTTGAAGGAATCTTTCTTGTGATAAGGACCCTCAGTGGCCACATGGCCCGTGTATGCGGCTACTGTGAAACCTTCTCTCTCCACCGTTTTTATGATTTCGTCAACCACTAGATTCCATAGGAATGGTCGCCTACTTGACCCGTCGCTCTGTTCACCTTCCTGGTGCAGCACAGATCATTCAGGGATGACCTGATCAATCGTGATTACATCTTGGTGTTGGCATGTTGAGACTTAGACAAAAACTATCACTGAAGTAGACGTGTATTAGAAGTGCCAGAAGGTCTGCTGCAGTCGCCGTTGGTGTGACTTGCCTCATTTGATATGGAATTAATGATTACCTTGACCTTCTGACATCTCTTTGAAACACAGGCTGGCTTTAGGCATCCCTTCAACATATCAGTGAAGAGTCGATCGAATCTAATGACATCCCTGACATTGTGTGGTCCCGTAATCTTATCTCATGCTAATCAATCTACCCACTTTTTCCTCCTTCATACCATTTTCTAAAGCGCAATAGTCAGCCTCCTCTGTCGGCCATTCTGGGAGCCTAGAGCAGCCTGGAGAGTATGTGTTGAGATGGATATCGAAGTTGAAATTCTCCTCAATTGAGATGTCTCCATAATCGAATGCACAAATTGCCAGACGTTCTTTTTTGCGTCAGTTTGACGCTTTAAAATAAAATAAGTGGACCACTCAATGAGATCCTTCTAGAGTTACATCAGAGCTCCGGTATTTAACTTTTCTTGTCTCTCAGCCTTCATCGGTTTATAGAATAGTGCCCACGGAGTCCTTGAATGGTGAACGATGTTGGTAGTCTAGGATGTTGCGTTCAACCCTGGGCAGGGTTAGTTTCCTCGAGCTCAAGCATATTAACTTAAAGAGGACATTTCTGAGTCAGGTTCTAGACTCTCAATAGGCGACGACGGCCGAAAAAAATGCCTCTCATCGCTCTAGTTGACCAACGTCTTTGTCTTACGCGGCCAAGATCACTAATATGCCTTCAATATCTGTGATTAGCGCCATCTACACACATTATAAACATCGAATATTTAAAATTGATGTGTTGTAGAGTAGTGCCAGCAAACGGAGTGCGTCTGCTGTTAAACTTAACAAATAGCTTCGACGACCTAACGTCTACCAATGCGTCGAAGTACTAGCATGCATGCGATTAATTCCGACTAGGCTTTTAAGGTCACACCAGTTTATGTATCTGGACCTACACACTTCTTCTCCTTCGACACTCTGCGGTTGAAGTGGCCATTGTGGCCAGCATTCCAGCATATATATCCTTCTTAGCATGCAAAATACATCCTATTTGAATTATTGAATTCCCTTTAGCGATACGTGTTCAGAACCCGATGGACAATTTTGCCCATGAACGTAAAGAACTCCTTTCGGTGAAATAAAATAATCACCATGTACAGAGAATGAACGAACAAGAGGCCATCAGCTAACCTTTTCATCGCCCATGTTTGGACTCCGAGTTATCGAGTCGGATTATTTTACTCAAACAAAGAAACCAGGGCTAGCCAAAGCATATTCTAGTTGATTGGATTACACTTCGTTTGCCTTGAGGCAGGGAAGCTGCAGCAGATGAAACAATATCAAGTCAGCCAGGGAGTCGGCCATTTCATTGCCTTCTAGCTTCGCGTGGCAAATTTATCTTTTTTCCCCTGCTCGACTCATCAAGCTTGTGTAGGCATTCCGACTTGAGCTTGGAAGTGCTGATGTAGGACTAGTGCTATGATAGTGGCTTGACTGTCCGACAGCATTAGTACTCCGTCACATGATCGCTTTGGCTGATCTTTCTTGTGTTTTTTTTTTAACAGCTGCCGCTTTGCCTGTTGTCCAATCCTGACACTTCTACGAATTTGTTTTCCCTTTTGATTCTCCACATCGGACACTGGCGGTCGTGGAGTTGTGAGTCTAGGGGTCAACCAGAATCCACTTGAACCTGGGCGTCTAGTTTTGCATGAGTATGTTTTCTTAGTATGACTAAAACAATTCGGTACAATACTGTAGGTCCCAATGAGCACGCCCAACACGAGTGGTTGCTGAGAAGCTGATCCCTCTGCGGGCTATAGCGACGATCACATTACTTCGGGAAGGTTCCTTAAGTACATGTTGTGTAAGAGGTCGTAGCAATAATCTCTGAAAGGATGCTCATCCTCGTCCGTGGTAACAAGTCCACACATGACGCTGATGTTTTAGAATCTGCGTAGCATCTGAACCAATATCGCCATAAATGTGTGTCCTTCGACCTTAATCGTTCACCCAAAATGAATCAGCAACCAGATACGTGCAATTCTTGACAGCTGTTATAACGCCATGGCTTAGTCTTATACAGCGTAATTCATGCAAGTTGTTGAGTCCCTTCCGAAGTGTAGAGCGTTGTTGCAAATAATAGTCTTGTTCGTTGCATGTTCACCCGTTGATCCGACGTTCTCATTAGCTCTTCTCAATATCGTCCAGGTAGGAGGATATGCTAACTCCATTCCCTTCATGCATTGCTTTACGTCACAGCGGTTGCTCTAGAGTCAATCCAGGGGCATCGGATGAGATCAATGTCAACGTAACTATTGCATTAGCAGAGATCCTTGCTGGCATGCCGCCTTGTTGGCAATAATCTCACACTGTGGTCAAAGGGCCTTCCGACCACTTATCTTCAAATGTCTTAGAACGCTTAAATTCAACATAATTCCCACGAGTTACTAGTGAAAGGAGCGCATGTAGTCACTTTATTTCCTGAGCCGTTTTCACCTCACATCGAAATTGCCTGCTTCTTAGAAATAAACAACCACTAACCAAGATTTTCCAAACTCATCTCAAAATCACAAAAACCATGCATAATTTCAAAAACCCCCGTTTCCAACCTCAAAAAAACACAAATTTAATCACTCAATCCAATCTCGTTAAATGTATTGATGTAACCCAACCTAGGATGCATCTCAATTACCACATTCCCACAAACAGGGTCCCATACCCGATTTTTTTTCGTTTTCTTCAAAATTTTAATTTTTAAGATATTTTTTCTCAAAATTTTCTTTCTCTTTATTTGAAACAAATTTCTCACAAATATTTATTTTATATAATATGTGTATATGTGTATATGTGCAGTCAACAACAACAGCAACGACAACACTCGAAAACGATCTCATTTGGCGCGAAGAACTCTTTCAAGAATCGACCCGAACCACCAGCGGCGCCGTCCCCACGAACATTCTGCGACCGTCCGCGTCGGCGGGCACACTGTTCCGGCAGTCGACGATCATCAACAAGCGTGGCATCGCTGGCGAACTGCTCGACACCTGCCAGCGTCATCAACGTGACCTATTCTCCGGTGATCTGGGCATTCCGGAGATCAACACGCATGTCGGCAGTGTGGTGCACACCTTCGAAACCCTCGCGATGCTGCGCCAGCAGCAGCAACAGCAGCAGATGCAACAAGACGGGCACAAGTATGTGTCGGCGACGCCAAGCAAGCGCGCCTTCAGTGGGGGCGGTGTCGCAACTAATAGCTCCTCAAGTAAGTACAACAAATTGAAGCGTAAGTCCCACGAGTGTCGTCAAAAACTCGCCCTAGCCAATTGCAATTACAATAACAATCTGCCCTTGTCCGCTTCCTTTCCGAAAATCTCCAATCACCAATCTGTCGGCCAGCAAAGCAGCAGTCTGAAGCCGGAGCGCGAGCACGTGTCCTCCTCGAACGTGTACCAGTGCGCGACGAGGACGGCCAACTTGCCGCCGTTCTTCAACAACTTCAACGACGACTACCGGAAGAGTCAGTTCGGGACGATGTCAAGTAGGAACAACCTCAACCTGAACGCACAGTCTGGCACCATTTCGCACAAAGAGGCAAACCACGAGGAGCGCGTTGTGAACGATGCCTTCGAGGACATCTTCACGGGCTACAGCTGCTGCGAAGACGAGGACGACGACGGCTTCCCGGCAAGTCATCGCCACTCTCGCAAGGGCCCAGCGCCACAGCCTCCACCAGCACCCGCACCAGCGGCGAAGCCCGTTCCACCCCCGAAACCATTCAAGACCCGTTCAACCACTCTCACGAATATCTTTGAACGAATCAAGAACTCCCACCCGAAGCGCACCCTCGCCAAGACCCCCTCCGAGGGTCTGCTCAAGGACGAGCAGCCGCAGCCAAGTGTCCTGCACAAGTACGCCAACCAAGTGGACCTGCACAGTGGCACCGAGGACGGCGGCGAATGCCCCAATGACTTCCTCCGTGGCACAACAATAAGTCAGTCATTCATCAGGAACCCCCTCCGAGGTGGCATAGTCCGTGAGAACTTCACCCTCCATCCACCGCCTCGGCCGCAGCTGCCGCCTGTCTCGGCGTCAATGCCATCTTCGCCGCCGCCAAAACCGCAGAGGAACTTCATAAAGAACAACAAAATGAGTTTCCTCACGCGACGCTCGAAGTCGTCCAGCGAACTGCTGCTCGACGACCTCGAGGTTCAGTCGAGAAAATACCAGCGGCAGCGGTCAAGTGGCGGCGATGACGGAGCAAACCTCAGTCATCACTGGAATTTCTCGGCCACCACTTCGAGTGGCTGTGAACAACCACCAGGCGGTCGGGGCGGCCTCGAGAGGGGCAACTTCCAGAGGAGCTCATCACAGAGAATTTCGTCGTGTGCATTTCATCCGAGGCCACTGGATAGAGCGGAATTTTAAGTCCCCAGCGCCGATTGAGCGACTAAGTGTGCCATTTGTTCCTCAAATTTGATGTACTTTAGGGTAAGGAGTTTTTTTTTTGCATTCAGTAAGAATGTTGTCGCCTCAGACAGGAACTGGGTTTATGTCTCACTTTGTGGTTGGATCTTCAAGTCATTTGACATCATTTTTAACTAAATAATTGAGTGACTTGATGACTGTCAACTGGTCCAAGGCAGGAGCTGGCAATGAATTCAAGGAAATTAACAATTGGGACTAAGACTAATCCGTCTGTAACTAAATTTTATAAACCTCCACTCCCACTGACTCACAGAACTCTTTAAACTGCGGGCCAGAGGCCATGCCAGAACCTCGCGCATTTCCAATTCAACAAAGCTTCGGTCGAAATCGGAAACGGAAGTGATTTTCTATGGCTTACAGCTCCAAAATTTAGAAAAATGCCTTAACATTGTACGAACGTGGGGATTCATTGGAAGTACGTGGTTTTATGTTCCAGGTCGATTTTTTTCTGATTTTCTTGTTCTTTAACATTTTTTAAGGAATGCGATGTCGGTAAGGTAGCCTTCGACTATGGCAATAGAGGGGACCGGCCTCTAAGTTAGCGCTCCCAAGTGAAAAGGACCTGAACCAACTTGACGTGAGAAACGTCTGGATGGTGCAGTTGATTGATAAAGGTCCCAAGTTCGAATCCCAGTAAAAGCAAGGGTCAATATGCTTTTATCTGGTTTTCAAATCTGGTTACCACTTGCCGTTGTGATCAAATTAGCGGCACCTGGTATCACAATGCTCCAACAAGCGGCCCGATAACGTAGCCTAACCTAAGTTGTCGTGAGATAGGCAGATCGATAGTCAGACATTGCTATAGTTGCAGTGGCTTGTTGATTTATGTCGAATTTGAAGTGAATTGAAAAACTTGTGGAGTGTCATGGCAAGCACATGAGTACTGCATCTCGAATTATTGCACCGCTTTTTTGTGGTCTAGGATTTAAATGATGCTTTCAGAAATGTAACGAGATAGATGGTGTTTACTTGATGGTTTCAGAAATGTGACGAGAGAGATGGTCCTTACTTGATATGGGCACAGTGCCTACAGATTTCTGTACTGGTGTGGCTGGTTATTACATGGTCCGAGTTCTGTAACTGCTTCACTAAGTACTCTTTTCTTCAGGTCAGCTTTATTCGATTCTAGCCAGCTTTTTGGCTCCAACCAGGACCATAGCTCCATACAAAAAAGAAGGCACGACTAGTAAAAAGACATTTGAAGATCTTGTAGTATGCCACTATGCCCCACAAAAGTCGCTTAGACCCTAAGTAAGATTTTTGTATTTTTTGTTCTTGTCATTTGTCATCATTGGTTTGATGGAGTACAAAGGGGGGCAGTTTGAGCATTGTTAAACTCAAAACAGTCGATATTCCACGGCCCCAGAAATCGGTAAACCTAAGCAGATTATTGCGAGGACCATTATTCAACCGAAATGTGGTCGACGCATTTTTTGTCACATACGTACCATTTACGCTGACCATTCTGCATATACATACGTGTCTGCATGTCGTTGATTCTGTCTTTAACTTCCTCATATATGTGGCATGTATGGCTGTCACACTGTCAATTCCGAATGTGAAGCAGAATCAAGAGAGTGCATCGACGACCAGAAATTGTCTCATGCATTAACTGAATTGCTTCAAGGGTTATAGACTGTTGGCACTAGTTAACATCACATAAAATCCACTTGTGGTGACCTGTGGCGTTATGGGTATGTGCGTCGACCTCAACCTCGATGTCGTAGGTCTGTGCGACAAAAATAATTTTCACGGTCCCACTTTTTATGAGTCACTGACAATGCTCAAAGAGTATTTCCTGTCTAGAAAAAGCTTCTCAAACTGGGCCGTTCGGAGTCGCCATAAAACTGGAGGGCCCTTAAACTCGTGAGAGAACAATAGTACGCACAACACGAGTGGTTGCTAAGAACCTAGGCTCTGGCCCTCCATGGGCTCTAGCGCCACCCATATTATTATGTATCAGTGTAGCTTCAAGCCATGGACGTCCACAATAGACCAGATCTTCAGACGGCCGCAGATCTCGTAGGAAAACACAAGAAGTGCAAGTCGACACCCATAATCTATTCGTCGATTTGAAGGCCGTCGTCGATTTGTTTAGTTTTGAAATTTATGAAAAACTAGTCAGGTTCTGTAGAATGACGATAAAACATTTTCGCAGCTCCATCAACATCATCCTGAAGAAGATCGTGCAGAACTCAATAGAGGTACGATCTTCCAAAAGTTCGTATATATGTTGGTATCGACATGAGGCTAGCCAGTCTATTATGGAACCAACGTATAAGGTGGCTGGGCCATGTAGAGTGTCTGACAATTCATTGGGGCACAACGGCAAAAAAACGGTAGGTTCCTTCCATTCGTGAGAGAACAAAAGCACACATAACACGAGTGGTTGCTAAGAACCTAGGCCCTGGCCCTCTACGGGCTGTAGTGGCACCTATAGTATATTATTCTAAGCCACTTCAAAATCATCCCATTTTGTCGAACACCATTAACCAGACTGATTTTGCCTGTAGTCCAAAAACGTTTTGAGTACACTTTTGCTTCGTTTTCACTAACCCCTAAGCCCCTATTAGCTGCATATTGGACTTGATCTCAAGCTCACTTACCACTAAGCCCATCGTCGTGAGTTCAAAAGAAAGACTCACAAAAGTGCCACTTTCATTACGCTGCGTTCTGCCGATTATGTCAGTATCGTCGGGACCCTTGAATGATTGTCAACAATGTTGTTAAAGAAATCGTCTGACAGATGTTTCGGATAGGTATTTACCGACCTTGATAGAGCAGCTTGATGATTTCCCATCATCAACCAACGTATGTCAAATATAGACACATCTCTGTAGAGCTCGTCTCTAAAGATGCTGCCACAAGCGACGTTAAAATCGGTGAAAAGATGGTTGGTATCAACTTGTTGATCCGGGGTTTCTCTTCAAATTTGGCGCAGTGTGCATATATTGGTCATCGATGGGGCAAACAATGCTAAAGTTGCATTCATCGAGCATGCCTTTCTCCACGTTTTAGTGTTAGTTAGTGCATGCTCCTTACTAAGGCATAGAATAATGCTTTGAAAAGTTTCGCGATATCGATAGGCTCCAGCTCCAGTAAGGTGTAGGATTCCAGTTTAGACATGACTATCATCAAGGTGGACGTTTTTAATTTACACTGATGCTTTCACTCGGACACGGCTCTTCGTCGACATAATACCGTCTGCAGAAAAGGTTCGTCAATACCCACAGAATTGGCTGCGACTCAGCTTCGGTTCAGATTTTTTAACTCAGATTTCTTAATTTTACCTTTCATACCCCATTTCTGCGCTTACCCAAAAAAGGAAGTCGATACCAACCATTTTTTCGCCCATTCTAACGTTGCGTATGCCATTATTACATTTTTCATTATATGACGCTATAGTCCGAGGTGGCCCTGGTCCTCAACAAACAAGTCTGTAACTCGAGGGATCTTTGTCTAGCTATCTCTAGTTTCTCACACCAAGTTGGTTGACGTCCTTTTCCTTTTGAGTGCTCAACCTCAAACACGGACGTCCTCTTTTGCATTGCCCACAGTTTCGGGTTCGAAGGTATTTCGGGGTGGGGCTGAGTTGCCCAAGCACCGTAGGCTTTGGATCCATAGACGCCTGGCTAGGCTCATGTCACCCTATAGCCCGTACAGTTCGTGGTTGAATCCTCTTCTTCAGACGCCATCAACGCAAACAACACCAAAGATCGCACGCAGGAAAGAGACCAAGGAGTTCTTAGTCCGCTTTTAATATTGTCCAGATGATCAGTGTCTTAAAGAGTCAACTTGGTCCTTTGAGTGAGCGCTCTATTGCTCAATTGCCATTTGATCCCAAGGAAAGCGATTGGCACGAGTTATTCTACGCTTGGTCTCGGTACTGTTGTTATTTGTACCACTTACTCCGGAGCCGAGGTAGACGAAGTCCTTGACTACCTCGAAGTTATAGTTGCCCATTGTGACACTCTGTCAAAGACGTCGATGTTGTATGTCCTTTTTTGAGGACAGCATATACTTCATTTTGCCCTCGTTCACCGCCAGACCCATTTTAGCCACTTCTGTCTCAATATTAGCAAACGCCTCATTGAAGGCTCGCTGAGTTCTGCCAATCACGTCAATGTCATCGGCGTGTGTTTACTGTTGTACCGACTTCTGAAAGATCGTGCCATTAGTAAAGCGCATTTCATGCTCTCCTTTTTTCGGGTCTTCGTTTCTCCTCCTTGCATCACGCATAATCTGTCGGACGTAGCGGCATACGACTGTTCGCTCGAACTAATATTGTCAGCTTTCTATCGCACTGTTGAGAAATGCTCTCGTAGCAACATTATCATCAGTAGGCGATCTAACGCTTATTTAATGAAGAAGCGATGGCGCAATGATCGCGTGGCCATCGTAAGGTAGTTATATACCTTATTTGATATGTCATTCTCTACGACCAAGAAACGCCAAATGAACAGATTGAGTTTTAAATGAATCGGCCTGGTAACTGATAGTTTTATTCAGAATTACAAGAGCTGCACTGTTCCGAAGAAATGCAAGAATCAAAACCAAGCAACAAAGAACACAGCTTAGATGATAAGGTAGTTCAGGCAAGGCAAGTTCAGTCAAGACTTAAAATAAACTGTCCTCCTCAAAAGCCTCCGGTTAAGAATACACTTCCATTCAGATTGCTGCTTCAAATCTAAGACAACCCAGTTCCTTATCCTATCAAACTCAAAGAAAGGCATCCACTAAGGCCATTCGATGTCACCACAGTCTTTCCATTCCTTCCCACATTCGATTCGTTAGTAAAGTTGCCATAAACCTAGGAATGAGTTCCACTTCCTCTCTGAGTGCAAGGTTCCCACCTCAATAATGACCAACCAGCTGTTCGTATCATTTGTCAGTTTTGAAGAACCTTCATCAACACACGTTCCTCTTCCTCGAGTAAATCAATTTTTCCGAACTCTGCCCATAAACCACCGCTTATCACTTGTTCCACTGCACTTTTCTAACTTAATGTCAATTTTCCGTTTAACGGTAACTAACCAAAGAAAATACTAAGAGCTGCCATAAAAAAACCAAAAAAAAGAAATAAAAGCTACCCAAACGAACTGCATTTATTTTTCGAAAACAATACTAACTTTACTCAGAGTGGTAATATTTGTTTATGTTTTTGTTTTAACTCATTTTGCTATTTATACAAATTTTATGCAAGACAAAAAAATTAAACAAAATTTACTATTTATTCTTAAAACAAAACAAAAAAAAAACCAAACTGATGAGCTGTACTAGAAAATTAAATCTAAGTGTCTGTAGTTTCATTTTATTCGAGACAAAAAAAAGAACATAAAATATTTGTCAAACAAAGTAAAAAACAAATCAAACTAGAAATGAATAATTTTTTCGATTACTTTCTCTGATTTACATCAAAACTGAAGAAAAGAGAGAAAATAATTTAACTGATATTTAATATTGCTAAGGAGAATAAAAAACAACCCATTTTTGATATGTTTTGTACTGAAATTTGTGAAGAAACAACAAAAAAAAATGAGAAAAATGATGATGATAATATATTGTATTGATAATTTGTTTAACAAAAAAAAGAGAGAAAACAAAACCAAATACTTAGGTTAACACATTAAATTCTTGTCTGTTATATAATGAATAAATCGATCAAAATATATATATATATATATATAAATTTAAAATTTACTGTTAGAGATTTTTTTCTTAATTTTTAACTCGACGAGCAGAATATGAGATAAATAAATATGAAATGTTACTTGTACAAATTTAAAAACAAAAAATATATATAGATGTATGTGACGAAGGTGGAGATGGTCTAGAGACGATTGTTTGATTTTCTTTTGCAGCAGAAATTAATAAACAGATCTAGTATTTACTAATAAAATATATATATAAATAATTAAAAGAAAACAACCCTAAATAAATATACTTACGTTATTCTGTAAAATATTAATACTAATTTTAAATATAAAAAAAAACCATCTCACAAGAGATAACCAAAAGATTGTAACAATAAGTAAGTTGAATAAATTGAAATCAAATTAAATTATACTACTTACGATGCGATGGATGAGTAAGGAATAGAAGACGCAAGAAGATGAAATAATAGAACGAAACTTGTATTAAAATTGAATGGACTACAAATAACTAATAAATGAAATCACTTTTGTTTAAAAATTTAACAATTTTGTCCTTTATTTAATTAAAGTACGCTTCAGAATGGGGTAAGTAGCAATATGGAATCACAGCACAACATCTTCTCTCTTCTATCCACAAGGAGGATGCACCCACAACTTCGCTAATTAAATTGAATGATGCGGGAGTAGACACTGATTGGTGTTAACCTGGCGATGACCAGTGCTGTAAGTTTTCCTAAGCATCGATTGTGATTATTTTACCTCCTCGCGTTACGAAACAACAACTGGCTTCAGAAATACCAGGTATACCGGTATGAAGTGAGCGTCAAGAAACAAATCTCTCGATAGGGAACATTTGTTGTGAACGAGCCCTTATATTTTTTTGCTATGACATCTGTGAACTGTCATTGAACAGACAAAATCATATTTTTTCATCTTGTTGAAAATGTCAAATTTTGTACCAGAAAGTGATGATTTGCAGTTGGCTAGCTCACTTGAGCATCGTTTGTTAAAATAACGATAAAACACGGACAAAGAAGACACGGTACGCCGCTGTTCAAGCGAGTCTAATGAACCCGCGCTCGCTTTTGGATTCTATCTAGTGGGTGCAGGGTGGTCTTGGGGGCACCAGACCAGATATGAGCGTTATACTCAAGCTTAGGGCGAATATAAGCCCTATAGATTAAAGCCAATCCGAACCTGTCGGGCAACGCAACAGAGGACGCCCGTGTTTAAGGTGGCACACCCAAGTGGAGAAGAACCTCAACCAACTTGGTGTGCGAAACTGGAGACAGCTAGTCAGGGATCGCGCTAGTTGGAGAGGCATGTTGGTTGAGGCCCAGGTCCACCCAGGCCTATAGCGCCACACAAAGAAGAAGAAGAAGAAGATTAAAGCCAAATCAGAGGGGGTGAAATATTTCTTGCATCGACTAAGGAAACCTAAACATTTCGCAGCATTTTTGGCGACCTCGAATATGTGATCGTTCCAACTAAGTGTTGTGTTGATGTACATACCGAGGATGGAAAGTTTTCCGGTTTCGTCGATACAAGCGCCATTCATGGATAATGGCTGACCATCAGGGGTTCGCTTTAGAGACAGCACACAGCATTGAGTTTTGGAGGCATTGAATTCCACTCTGTTGTTCTTACCCCAGTTAATTATGCTGTCCAGATCAGAATTCAATGTGCTTGACATACGCTGCCGTTCCAATAATACGTCCGAAGTACAGGGTCGTGAGTTTTGAAACGATATGAAAAGCTGAGGGTGCTGTCATCAGCGAAGGAGTGGATTGGATTAGAAGTGGCAGACAGGAGGTCATTTATAAAAATGAGAAAGAGTCGCAGAGACAGAGCAGAGCCTTGGGGGACACCAGCATTTATTTTGTGGATATCAGACTTGAACCCATCCAAAACAACTTGGATGGAACGGTTCGAAATGTAGTTTCTAATCCATAGAAGCAGAGATTCATCAACACCATAGGCACGCATTTTCGACAAAAGAGCTTGATGCCAAACTCTGTCAAATGCTTTAGAAATATCAAGCGCAACTATCTGGCTTTCGCCTGCATTGTGCAAAGATCGGTTCCACTTTTCGGTGAGATAAGCTATCAAATCACCAGTGGACCTGTTGCTGCGGAAGCCATACTGTCGGTCATTAAGAAGCTTGCGTTGTCTGGCCTGAATGTCGAAGCCAATTAGAATTGTGTACATTGAAATCGCCCGCAATGGCAATTTCAGTGTGAGGATACAGGGAAACAATTCTTCATATGGAATCGGATAGCGCATCAAATTCGTTAAAAGTTGAATTGCTATCCAAGTTTGGACTTCTATAAATAAAGCAGTAGTGGACTTAATACTTACGGACATGGAATTTTAACCACAGAAAATTGAATTCTGGATTGGAACAGAGGCCGTATTGTGGTTGAAGTTGGTAAGCTACATCACTACGCACGTAGATGGCGAGACCGCGGTGTAAAAAGAAGAGCGGCACTAAGCTATATCCAGGCAGGATCAAATCCGATAAGTCGGTATTTTCACCTACCTGTGTTTCACTTAGCGCCAAGACGGCTGGTTTATAGAGGGATAAATGGACGTACACAGCAGAGAGATTCGTTCTAAGACCGCGAACATTACTCACATCAACTCTAAAATTTCCCATAGATTACAAGACGGAGATACCAAAAACCAAACTCCGACTAGATAGGCAAGCTGAGATTAGAAGTGTGGATTTGAAATTAGCTTCCCAACAACAACCAATGTAGGTGTTATGCCCATACATTGATTGGAGTTGGTCCACCAACAAATTCACACTTCTAAATCCGCTACGTCAGATAATTTTTGTTTTCATTTGAGGAAATGTGCTGCAGAGTCGCATCGAATGCTTGTCGAGGCATATCGTGATCATGCTCTATCAGAAGCAAAATGCACAAGATAGTTTCAACGGATGTGAGAAATGAAGAACGTGTAAGACCACCAAAAAAGTTTGAAGACGCCGAATTGCAAACGATATTGGATGGAGATGACACTTTGAGTCAAAAGCAAATGGCAGCAATGTTAAATGTTGCACAACAAACTATTCCTGACCGTTTGAAAGCTATGGGAAAGATCCAAAAGTGCGAAAAATGGGTGCCACATGAATTGAATGAAATACAGATGGAAAACCGAACAAACACTTGTGAAATTTTGCTTCAAAGACACGTAAGAAAATCGTTTTTGCATCGGATTGTTACTGGCGATGAAAAATGGATTTATTTTAAGAATCCTAAACGGAAAAAATCATGGGTTAAACCGGGACAACCATCAACATCGACTGCAAAACCAGATCGATTCGGCAAGAAGACAATGCTGTGTGTTTGGTGGGACCAGAAAGGTGTGGTGTACCACGAGCTCCTAAAACCTGGTGAAACCGTTAATACTGATCGCTAATGACAACAAATGATCAATTTGAACCATGCATTGATCGAGAAACGACCAGAATTGGTCAGAAGACACGGCAAGGTAATTTTGCTCCATGACAATGCACCTGCACACAAAGCAAAACCGGTTCAGGATACAATCAAAACACTTGGCTGGAAGCAGCTACCCCACCCGCCGTATCCACCAGACTTGGCTCCTGCGACTACCATTTGGTTTCATCGATGGGACACGCATTGGTTGAGTAGCACTTCGCTTCCTACGAAGAAGTCGAAAATTGGGTGTCTGATTGGTTTGCTTTAAAAGACGAACAATTTTATTGGCGTGGTATTCACAAATTGCCAGAAAGGTGGTCAAAATGTGTAGAAAACAATGGCCAATGCTATGAATAAAATGTTTTTACTTTACTATTTAGATGGAATCACAGATGACAAACCCTGCCAGTGAAATAAGGACAACGATGTTCTGATCTGTGCGTGTAATACAAGATCGTTTTTGGACCACGTACATATAGCCATTTAGCGGAACCCTACACTGGTACGAAGCAGATACAACTGTCGTTCAAGAAATTAGAATGGAATACGCCGATAGTATCACGTATTTCGTGAAAGTCAAGGTTTTCATATTTCACTAATCGAATTTCTGATTTGACAACAACTGCACTGTTGTCTAATTTACTCCAATCATGTTATATTAGGCGTGTTCTTTTGACTGGTCAATACTCAGCTTAGTAAGATTTTAGACTGGAAGCATCAACAAAACCACTTATTGAGTTTAAACTACTTAGTAAAATGTCACTGTCATCACTGACTTGGACCCGTTGAAAAATATCATTCATAAAGGGAGCCAGTCCCCCCCGATCTAGACGAAGTCAAGGTAGTGATATTGAGACAGAAGTCGAACAAAACTGCTGGAGCGGACGGATTGTCCGCGGAACTGTTTAAAGCAGATGGAGACGATCTGGTTGGGCGCATGCACCAGCTCATCTGTAGGATATGGTCGGAGGAAAGCATGCCCGACGAGTGGAATCTTAGTATCGTTTGCCCGATCCACAAGAAAGGAGACCCCTTTGACTGCGCCAACTATCGGGGGATAAGTCTCCTTAACATCGCCTACAAGATCTTCTCTGCCGTTCTGTGTGAGCGCCTGAAACCATTCGTCAACAACATGATAGGTCCCTATCAGTGCGGTTTCAGGCCTGGGAAGTCCACTATCGATCAAATTTTCACATTACGGCAGATCCTCGAAAAAACCCAAGAGATGCAGATCGACACCCACCACCTATTTGTCGACTTTAAAGCCGCATATGACAGTGTGCATAGAGAAGAGCTATACAACGCCATGTCTAGTTTTGACATTCCTGCCAAACTCGTCAGATTGTGCAGGATGACGATGGAGAGCTCTCGCTGCTCCATCAAGGTCGGTAACGAACTCACCGAGACCTTCAATGTCAAAAAAGGTTTTAGGCAAGGCGACGCGCTGTCATGTGACTTTTTCAACATTGTACTTGAGAAGGTCGTGCAAAACTCACACGCCAATACTAGAGGCACGATCTTCCAAAAGTCCGTTCAACTGCTAGCATACGCGGACGACATTGACGTGATTGGCCGAACACAGCGAGCCGTCAAGGAAGCGTTTGCTGGTATTCAAACGGAGGCGGCAAAAATGGGTTTAGCGGTGAATGAGGGCAAAACAAAGTACATGCTGTCATCAAGAAAGGACACACAACATCGACGACTCGGTCAGAACGTCACCATAGGCAGCTACAACTTCGAAGTAGTAAAGGACTTCATCTACCTTGGCTCCCAAGTTAATAGTACGAACAACATCAGTACCGAGATTAAATGCAGAATAACTCTTGCCAACCGCTGTTTCTTTGGGCTCAAGAGGTAATTGAGTAGTCGAGCCCTCTCTCGAAAGACCAAGCTCACCTTATATAAGACCTTGATCATCCCTGTCCTGCTGTATGGCGCGGAAGCTTGGACTATCTCAAGAGCGGATGAAGACGCACTTGGTCTCTTCGAGAGAAAAGTTCTGCGTTCAATCTTTGGTCCTGTTTGCGTTGAAGGTTCCTGGAGAAGAAGATTCAACCACGAATTGTACGGGCTGTACAGCGACATGAGTCTAGTCAGGCGTCTACGGATTCAACGCCTAAGATGGCTAGGCCATGTTGAGCGCATGGACAACACTGCTCCAGCCCGAAGAGTCTTCGACTCCAAACCAGTCGACAAGGGACAACGCAATAGAGGACGACCACGAACCCGATGGCGCACTCAAGTGGAGAAGGACCTCAACCAACTTGGAGTGCGAAATTGGAGGCAGCTGGCTAAGGATCGCACCAGCTGGAGAGGAATGTCGACCGAGGCCCAGGTTCACCCCGGACTGTAGCGCCACACGAAGAAGAAGAAGAAGAGGGAGCCAGGAGAAACTATTTGTTTATTAAAGGTTGGTATCACTCGATTATTTGAAGAAAAATTCAATTTAGCAAAAAAGCATTAAGACTCATTACTAAGCTGAGTACTGATTAGTCAAAAAAAACATGCCTATTATATGCTCAATGCGCTTATTTGGATGTCGATTGGTCATAGAGGCAGTCAAAGGCAAGTAGTCCAGCCGGTGAGTCCTGTGAACGAGTTCCTTGCGATAATTCGCATCAAGGCTTAATTCCAACATCAGCCTTAGATGCCATATAACAGTTGGATGGAGCAGTTGGTCGAGTGCTTGTCCTCAGTTATGTCGGTCAACTGTTCGAATCGCATTGAAAGCAAAGTAATTAACTTTTATCTGGTTTTCAAATTTGGTCCAGTCACCATTTGCAGTTGAGATCAATGGAATTGTCGATAAGTGGTAGTTATTTGACTTCGTGAATCACATGAACAAACAGTGGTCTATGTGTGCCGGCAATTTCGTTTTCAGACCAGTAGCCTAATCATACCTATATGCCACAGGCCAGTGGGGCATGTACAGAGAAAAAGACGTCGACACCAAAAATAGTTTCTATGAGCTCTTGTACAATAGATGGCATGTTAAGACAAAGGAAGGCATGGGTATACAATTTTCCCCGGAGCCGAGGTATTTGAAGTCCATGACTAGCTTGAAGTTATAGCTGCCCATTGTGACGCTCTGTACAAGACGTCGATGTTGTATGTCCTTTTTTGAGGACAGCATATACTTCGTTTTGCCCTCATTCACCGCCAGACCTATTTTAGCCGCTTCCGTCTCAATGTTAGCAAATGCCTCACTGACGGCTCGCTGAGTTCTGCCAGTCACGTCAATGTTATCGGCGTATGCTAACAATCGCACGGACTTCTTGAAGATCGTGCTTCTAGTGTTTGCGTGTGAGTTTCGCACGATCTTCTCAAGTCGTCTCAAACTCATCGTCAAGTGTCGCCTTACCTAAAACCTTTTTTGACATTGGTCTTAGTGGTCTTAGTGAGTTCTTTACCAACCTTGATGGAGCAGCGAGAGGTCTCCATTATCATCCTGCACAGCCTGACGAGTCTGGCAGGAATGTAAGAACTAGACATTGCGCTGTGTAGCTCGTCTCTATACACGCTGTCATATGCGGCTTTGAAATCGACGAACAGATGGAGTCTCGATTTGCAATTCTTGGGTCTTTTCGAGGATCTGCTGTAGTGTGAAAATCTGGTCTATTGTGAACTTTCCTGGCCTGCAGCCAAACTGGTACGGGCCTATCAGATTATTAGCAAACGGGTTCTGACGGGTACACAAAACGGCGGAGATGGCGATGTTAAGGAGACTGATCTGGTTTCCTTTCTTGTGGATCGGGCACCGATACTGAGATTCCACTCGTCGAGCAAGCTTTTCTCAGTCCTTCCATGCCTGATCCGTATTAGATCGTCTTCAGCTGCCTTAAAGCTTCATCGTCCGCTGAGGCCGCTTTTATTAGTTTTCAGCCTTGATATTCCTATCTTGACCTCGTCTAAGTCTGGGGGCCGGAATTCTCGTCGGTCATCGTCCAGATTGAGTGGAACATTCTGCCTCACAGCGATACTTTGGGCCTCATCGCCGTTTCTCTCTTCTAAAGAAGTGATCTTTTGAGGTTCTGAATATCAACTGTGACTCTACTAACCGTTTTCGTCCCGCCAAGCTTCTGTCCCAACTTTACAGCCATTGCATAGTAGTTTCACCATTTGGTTAGACTTTCGGACGTCATTCCTGCCATAACACCTATCCATCTTTCCGACCGCGCTTCTCATGCTATTTCTTTTTCTTCTTCCCCCTCTCTTCGGTTCGTAGAGCTCACGAACAGCCTTCGTTGTTGGATGCAGCGTAAACTTGTAAGTCTCCTGCTTGCCTCCATGTGTCTCGTCACAACTTCCTTGTGGGTGGTGTCGTTAAACCCAGGACAGCATTAGAGGCTTCATTGGTGGCTTCTTGACAACGTTTCCATTCTTTTCCGATCGTTTGGGCAGGCGGCGTCGCACGTACAGCGAGTTTCTGGAAGACCCGATTGGCAAAGATCCTAGCAGTCCTTTGTGAATGTAGCCTTCCGACGTCAAACCTTGGTGTTAATTTTCTACTCTCGATAACCTGGTTCTTACCATGGCTACACAAGCTCTGAGTCAATATTGCCTCGTCGGAACGTCGAGAATGTTGGAGGAGTGTCTGACGTCAGGTTTCGGTTCCGGACGTGGCGTTGTGTAGGGTGTGTTTCCTGATGGGTTTAGCACACATGTCTTCCTTACCCAGCTTCCTTACACGATTTTGGTGTCAAAGCTTATCTCCTTACTAGCAGATCAAAGAAGTCATCCTTGCTGCTGTCATCTTTGTCATCTGTCGGTGCGTCACCCAAATCAGTCTGATGTTCCCGAATTTAGCCTTGATGTGGATTGTTATGAGGCGTTCGCCTTTACAGACAAAGCTTACGACATTTTGCTTAAGTCTGCCCCGAACAACAAATCCACATCCAAATAAGCGCCTCTCTCAGCTGCAATCACAGTAGTATATCCACTCCATCGCACTTCCAGGATGGCGACGATATCTGCTTTACAGCAGTCAAGGGCCTCAGTGATTACTCCGGTATCGGTAACATCGCTGAGGTTGGGATTGCCGTTGACCCCATATCATAGGGTTCCTCCGGCGCCAACTCTACTCCAAAATCCCGACATGACCTTGGAGCAACATTTTAGATCTGAGCTCCGAATATGTCGGAGTAGCTCTTAAAAAGGGGTGTACCAGGTAAGGTCCGGATGTCGCCGTTGGCTAATCTGATGATAAGCTCCTCCGCCGCCATCCGTAAACTGAGATGAGTCCTTATACAAACTCACCTACTCTTCCCCTCTCTCGTTAGCAGCCGCCAATGACGTCCCACGGCGGTTGGGTACCCCATCTTTAGTTGAAGGTGCTCCGCTCCCAGATTTCACCACGTGGAGGTGAGAGTAGGTGTTCATTGACAGAGGCTAAGTGTAGACGCCTGTGCCTGCATAAGTCGCTTGTTAGCGCTTAGGAATCCAAACAGAGGCGTAAGGTGTATAACAAATTGAACGTAATCAGGTGACCGCCAGTGTATGTCAGAAGACAACCTTCTCGACCGAGATGAGGCACACATAGAGAAGCTCCTCAAACCAAGTTGGTGTGCGCGACTGAAGGCAGTTGGCGAAAGATCGTGCTGGCTGGAAAGGCTTGGTGGTTGAGGAACACTCCGGACTGTACTACTTACTGCTCAGGCCGGCGACCCATGAAGAGTCCGAGCTTTCGCTGGCCTCCATCGCTGAAGGTTCTGAGCATGCTGTTTCCAGTCATCAAGACCAAGCTGTCTTGCATCCGCGATGGCTTAGTCTCCATACCGCAGGTTTGGTCTTCCTCTCCTTCTTAAATCAGGACGTTTGGATTAGACGACCCTCTCAGCTGGAGCATTGGTGTCCATGTGGCTCACTCAGTGTAGTCGACGGACTTATACCTTCCATTCTGGTACGCGCGGTTGTGTCTTCTCATCCATTCGCCTTCCTCGCAGATGGGACCATATAGTAGTTGTAGTTTTGCTTATCGTACAGCTTTCAGCTCCATAAAGCTGGACTGGCAAAATAAGAGTCTTGTAGTCTTGTCAGGACTCCAGACTGTAGCGCTAAACAAAGAGTTAGATTCTTACCAAATGCACGATATGGTATTGAAAGATGAAAGAATTGAAGGATCGTCATGTCATTTGAAACCTGCATGTTCAATGAAAGTTGGATGGGACGTTTGATAAGAAAATTCAGTTAAAGACGACATCTAAAACACTTCAAGCACAACCATGAATGCACCCTTATAATAATAATAATATGGGTGGCGCTACAGCCCATAGAGGGCCAGGGCCTAGCTTCTCAGCAACCACTCGTGTTGTGCGTGCTATTGTTCTCTCACGAGTGGAAGGGACCTACAGTTTTACGCCGACTCCGAACGGCAAAGTTTGAGAACCTTTTTCTAGACAGGAAATACTCTTTGAGCATTGTCAGTGCCTCGAAAGAGGTGGGGTCGTGAAAATTATTTTTGTTGCTTAAGGCTGGAATCGAACCTACGACGTCGAGGTTGGGGTCGACGCACGTACCCACAACGCCGAGGGCCGCCAATGCACCCTTACACATCACGATTTCCATTTTGCCAGTCAAACACAATCCGTTTGCAGATTTTCATAAGTCCCAAGTTAAATGCCACTTTTTATAAAGATGTCTCTCAAACATCGCGTACCATCACCACCAGATGCCAAAAATAAACAGAAATCAACTGACTGCTGATGTCCGGGTGCCGAAAACCAGAGAGAACTGAACTGCCATTCTGACAGCCGTTGAAGAAATTATGAAAAAGTGAGCTTCAAAATCGACCATCAATCCGGAGCCAAGTAGGTTCTGACGCAGTCGGCCTGCACCCACTGCCACTCCAAACAATTAATTTCATCCCTCAGGTGGCACAACAACGAGGCGGCGTCTCCACCTGAAGCTTTTAATTAAAACCACCACCACCACGTGGGCAGTAATTTTCTGTTTTTCTTGTCCCCCTTTTTGGGTTCCACCATTTTTTTTTTTTCAATTATCCCGTGACACCACTTAACTTGCCCAGTCTTGACGCAGTGCTGCCTGCCTCAATCAGCGCGAACTGCCACTGCCCGACGATGCGTGTTGCTCTCTCCATTAAAGCCATTCACCGTCCTTCGCTCATTAAAATGACCGGAATTGTCTTTTCACTTCGCCATTTCCATTAAGTGGCCTTGTCCATCACCGCCAGCACTAACGAGCCCTGTAAAGTCGGCCGGCGGAAGGGGGACCGAGGCCGATGTGCACAAGCAAACAGCAGTCATAAATTATGTCAAAAACTGCTCGCAGAAGGAGTCACCACACATGCCCCACTCGCAGTCGAGTAATAATTTACATCCACATTTAATATGCAAAAAAGGACAAATTACCGATTTTTCATCAGCAGCGCAGCGCAGCGAACCCCGCCACTTTCTCCTCCATTTCCAATTATCCCTCAGCCAATTGCATTCCATTTCGTCGGCGGCGGCGGCGGCGGCGGCCCTGAGCGAGGCCCGCACACAAAGGCTATCAGAAGGCTGTTTACTTAATTTATAAATATTTTATTGCCAAAATGATTTGTTGACACCACAGATGCGCACTCGTCCCGAGCCCGAGCTGACGATGATGGGCCAATGGGCCACTCACTTCCGGATCCTTTCATCCATTGTGCGTGCCGTGTGCGATCGGATGCCGTCGGCGGGGGGGGCGAATAAATAAACAGTATCGCTCGGCCGTCGGGGTTAACGCAGTACGCACACGGATGGACTAGCACAGACATTCCAGAGAGTGTGGCCGAGGCCAGAAGTGGGCCCACAAAACAAGGACAGCTCTCGACACGAGAGTCAATAAATAATTCATTGTGAGACTTATAATGTTTTCTCTCTCTCTCAGCTCACCTCATCCGTGTTTTAACTCGACCCCGATGGGATATTCAGCCGTCGAGGACATCGCAAATAATTGTTTAATTTTTTCGTTTTTTATTGTTCGTGCTTTACATTTTAAATCACGGCTGGTGTAAGGAGACTAGAGTTGGAAGGGAGGCAACAGAGTCAGCTTCTGGTATCACCTTAATCAATCAAAGAGGGGGTGGGCTTGTGCCAGGCACTTGATGTATTAAACTCGGCTCTTAACTACAATCCGCGGCATTGTTAAGGACTGACCGGGTAATGACCTTAATCACTCCATTGACTCTGCTTCGCTTCGAAGACTTCTTAAAGCTCCAAACGTTGGACGGGAAAAGGTTTCTATTCTATATTATGGAGTTTTTACAGGTTTACTTGACCTATTTGTGTCTAATGTCCCTTCTTATGTTACTCAACCTATTTCGATTAACGACCTAAGTTCTGATCATTACCACGTATTTTGTCAGCTCTCCTTAAATCTGGTTTTGGGAAAGTGAAATATGTGTTTGACCTTAAAAACGCAAACTGGAATCGTTTCGAAACTCTTCAAATAATTTAGGTAATGTCACTTCCACTGACGATCTTGGTTCCAGTGCTGCAAATTTTGGCGGAAAACTAATAGGCGCCATTGACTTAAGCGTCCCAAAGGTTTAAAAAAAAAACCCCATCATGTAAGTTGCGTTCTTATATCATCATCTCTCACATCTTAACAACTTAATTTCGCACTTAATCTTATGACAACCAAAAGTGGAACACAAAATTAAGTTCTCTGGACTAAAATTCAAAGCCCTTTTGGAATATTGTCAAAGTGATAAAAAACAAAAACGGACAAATTCCATTCATAAATGATTCAGGCAAAACATTTTGCAATGATCTTGAAAAAGAAAACGCACTTGTCCTGATTTTCGCAAGAATCATAAAACTGAAGTTCAGTATTCACAATTTCAGCAAAATTGAATGATTTGTGTGTAGCTGTGTATATGTACATGCATAGATAGTTTAGGTATGACAAAATAAGAAAAGTGCGAAAATGTTTATTGTTTTATTTTCGTTTGGTGACTTAGGCAGTTATTCGTATATGTTCGATTGAGACGTAGAAAAAAATGAATGGTTGCACCAAAGCAAAATATGAAAAATGTGTTTGTATATATGGAAGTTACAACACACTGGGGGATGGTTGATATACACGACTACAACTTGAAATGGTTTCACACAAACTTTCTGCTTTATAGTTAAGATCAACAATTGAGAAGTAATAAAATAATAATAATTCTCTTAAAAGTAAGTGCAAGTAAACCTGTAGAAATATCAAGATACGCGCAACACTTTAAGATAAAATACCTTCTACTTCAATTAGGCAAGCTGACATGAATCGAATCAGCGAGATATTCTCAAATATATACACAGAAATGTACGGACTTTTTGATTTATTCTCGACGAAAGAGGTCTTCGGTTAATATTTTCCATTTACTTCTTGTTCAAAATGTCAACAAATGAGTGGTTTATTTCAAATTAAGAAAAAAACTTTCAAGCGAAGGGCGAAGAATTATGTGTATTTAAATATGTCTCAGAGCAACACCTAAATTTCGATGGCCAACTTCGGCCAATCATAGCGTATGGGTTCCCATCTCCAAACTGTATTCGCTGAAGGCAGTCCCGGTACGATGTCTCCAAAATGACTTCTTTCCCTTCCTCAAGTGCTGTTGAAGCAACGCCTAACACTCTGTCTCATCTGCACAAGATGCCTACAATAAGGGCAAGTCTGTAAAAACAGCCCTCCACTCTCTGACAGGCGCCATCTACAAATCTCTCGGGTTTGCATTAACCCACAAAAGGAAACTCTTCACCAGAATATAGAAGATCACTCAGTCACACTGCTATGTGGCATTATATTACAGCAAACTGCCAGTACGAAATTTTTGGTCTCACGATTGATAGCAAACTAAACTGGAAGCTCAACATCCAGGAAAGGGTCACGAACGCCTCTTCTGCCCATTTTAACTGCAAAAAAGCCATTGGATGTAAAATTGGGTTTACAACCACGCATCTGGCATGGTACAAAGCTTTTTTAAGGCTTGCGCGCAACTTATCGACATGCGTATCCCACAGAAAATTGCTGTCAATTGTGATACCAAGATATTAAAAAAATAATTTAAAAATCTCGATCTCGGTGGGACAGTTAATTAAGTTACTACACTTGTTATTTCGATACAGTATTTCATATTGAGTGGCCTTGAACTGCGGACTTCGTATGTGCATCATCTTGATTTTGGATGCGTTGATCACAAGTCCGTGATCGTGACACCATTTGACTGCACTGTCAAACTCCTCCTGCATTATTGTGGTTGCTGTTTGCAGAGACCTATGACGCACCACGATAGCCGTATCGTCTGCAAAAGCAAAAGGTATTGCCTGCTTGAATACACGAGCTCGTGGGTGTATAGAATAAAAAGGATTCGTCCCAGCTTGGACCCTTGCGGCACTCCATATTGCACACGTTCCCTTTTCCTACATGCTTGATTTATTCTTACACAAAATTGCCTGTTGTGCAGATATTCTCTAAACCAATTTGCTACCAATCCTTATTCCAGCATGCTCTAGCTTGTCATAGTTTAGGATATCAAATGCCTTACTGAAGTCCACGAATAACACTAAGACATGATAACTTTTGTTCAAGCATTCATTGACACAGTTTGCAAATTCCACTAAGAACTTGCCAATACTTTTGCTTTTCTGGAACCCATATTGACTTGAGTGTATGAGGGAGTTCTTTGAAATGAAATGTTGTCATCTGCTGGTCATTACCTCTTCAAGGCATTTTTCGATTACTGGCAATATAGATATTGGTCTGTAATTGCTGACATCGCTTTTCACACCTTTATATACAGGTCGCACTATAGCGGCTTTTAGTCCATCAGAAATTTTCCTTCCTAGATACACTGACCGCCTAGTACCCCAGGCTATATTCGAGAAGAAATTCTCGATCAGCTTTCCTTCCAGATCGGACTGGATGTCTGATAGGCAAACGTTGAAAAATCCTCTGCGCATTTTCACGGATGCATCGAAGACAAGCGAAGGGGTGGGTGTGGGTGTCTAATCCCAAGATCTCAACATTGCTATCTCCTTGAAGCTCCCTGATCACTGTAGCGTTTTTCAGGCAGAAACCATAGCGATTAAAGAGGCGTTGTCATGGCATCATATAACCCTCCGTTCGGACAGTCAGTCTGCTTTAAAATCCCTGGACAATGTCATGCTTTACTCCAAAATATCACTTAATTGCAGGCTGTCTCTTAACGAGATGGCTGAGCATCTTAACACATTGCCATTTTCATAACTTTACAAGATGTGAACTACGCTTTAATATTTCCTGAACGCTTTAATTTAAAATGCCTGAGCTTATACTAATTCTGCACCCAGGAATGGCTCCGGCCAGACTTCGATCCAAGGAAAGGAATGTAGTCGTATCTTCATTGATGGCTCCAAAGGGCGACAACATTAGACTGTACACGCTAATAGGTAAATTTGGGTCCCTTTTTCCAATCGGAAACTTATGAGATCCTAATGGCAACAAACTATATTTCAAAGAACAGGTGAATGGGTCTTGCTTTAGGCCTTACTCAACCCTTTAACCACTCCCAAGTTAGTTAAGCAATGTAAATCCTCTCTGAATATAATTGGCAGTCACAATTCACAATTCACTGAAACTAAACAGGGTCCCAGGACACCAAGGAATCGCTGGAAATGAGATCGCCGATGAATTTGCTAGACAACGACCTGACGAACATTTTTTTTTCAGAGCCTGCGTCTGTGGTTAGGGCTTCCATTGATGGTTGTACCTAGCGGGATTCTTATTGTTCCTTGATAGAAAAGACTGTAGACGACTCTACCGGTGAAATAGCGAGCCACAAAACTTAAATATGATTGGTTTAACCGAAGACACCCTCTGCGACGCCTGTGCAGAGGACGACGACATAGCAGAGCACTTTCTCTGTCACTAGCCCGCCTTTGCTTGGATAAGGCGGCAAGTCTTCGGCAATGATGTGGTGAGAGCTGATTCTGTAGGCTCTTCATCACAGAAGCGCCTGCTGGTCTTCGTAAGGAACTGGATGCTGGTGCCTGGTAGTACAATGCACCAGTCTTGAGTCTGAGTGTTCCAGTGTAGTATTAAAACCTCGAACAATGATAAAACATACCAGTTTCATTTTACACATAAGTAGGAATTGTGTTATCAAAAACCTTTGTTGAGACTTATTTTCAAAGTGACTCGCTTATGCTTCTCGGACTCATAAATAATTTAACATGTGGTAACACCGCATTCCAGGCAATCAAAGCCGATACTCGCCAGTTGGGGTCTAGAAGGTACCACAGGCCTTAATGCAAAAGAAATCTGGCCATCACTTAACCTCTAATTAGACTCAGTAAGCACTCATTATGGTCTCTCATAGAAGTCATAACTGGGCACTGTGCAATTGGCACTCAAGCTCGCAGGATGGGTGCCCCATATAATGATTTTTGCAGAAGATGCATGGATGAAGAGGAGGAAGAAAACACTCATCACCTACTCTGCTCCTGTAGTGCTCTGGCTATTCGTAGGTTCCTTCACCTAGAAGCCTACTACTTCAGCGGTCGCAATGAGCTAAACAGCTTCACTAAAAGCACCAACTGGTTCCAGTGTTAGGAGAAGACAATCCGCGTTGTGATACTACGATGAGCCTACTCTGACCTAAGTGGCCAGCAACAGGTCCACTGGTGATTTGATAGCTTATCTCACCGAAAAGCGGAACCAATCTTTGCACAATGCAGGCGAAAGCCAGATAGTTGCGCTTGATATTTCTAAAGCATTTGACAGAGTTTGGCATCAAGCTCTTTTGTCGAAAATGCGTGCTTATGGTGTTGATGAATCTCTGCTTCTATGGATTAGAAACTACCTTTCGAACCGTTCAATCCAAGTTTTTTTGGATGGTTTCAAGTCTGATATCCACAAATTAAATGCTGGTGTCCCCCAAGGCTCTGCTCTGTCCCCGACACTCTTTCTCATTTTTATAAATGACCTCCTGTCTGCCACTTCTAATCCAATCCACTCCTTCGCTGATGACAGCACCCTCAGTTTTTCATATTCGTTCCAAAATTCACGACCCTGTCCTTCGGACGTAATATTGGAACGGCAGCGTATGTCAAGCACATTGAATTCCGATCTGGACAACATAATTAATTGGGGTAAGAACAACAGAGTGGAATTTAATGCTTCCAAAACTGAATGCTGTCTGCTGTCTCTAAAGCGAACCCCTGATAATCAGTCATTATCCATAAATAGCACTTGAAATCGACGAAACAGGAAGACTTTCCATCCTCGGTATGTGCATTAACACAACACTTAGTTGGAGCGATCACATATTCGAGGTCGCCACAAATGCTGCGAAATGTTTAGGTTTCCTTAATCGATGCAAGAAATACTTCACCCCCTCTGATTTGGCTTTAATCTTCTTCTTCTTCTTCTTTGTGTGGCGCTACAGGCCGGGGTGGACCTGGGCCTCAACCAACATGCCTCTCCAACTAGCGCGATCCCTGACTAGCTGTCTCCAGTTTCGCACACCAAGTTGGTTGAGGTTCTTCTCCACTTGGGTGTGCCACCTTAAACACGGGCGTCCTCTGTTGCGTTGCCCGACAGGTTCGGATTGGCTTTAATCTATAGGGCTTACATTCGCCCTAAGCTTGAGTATAACGCTCATATCTGGTCTGGTGCCCCCAAGACCACCCTGCACCTACTAGATAGAATCCAAAAGCGAGCGATAAAACTTATAGGAGACAACGATATCGCGGGTTCACCAGACTCGTTTGAACATCGACGTACCGTGTCTTCTTTGTCGGTGTTTTATCGTTACTTTAACAAACG
Organism: Eristalis arbustorum; assembly: GCA_916610145.1. Lineage (NCBI taxonomy): Eukaryota > Metazoa > Arthropoda > Insecta > Diptera > Syrphidae > Eristalis > Eristalis arbustorum. The sequence continues at coordinate 89,158,792 of OU744316.1, read as the reverse complement.
ATGCTCAAGTGAGCTTGCCAACTGCATTCCTCCTCTCCTTGAATTCACCCGCAATACACGTCTCGCCAGGAATGCAGATCAGTTTACCCTTAAGCCTACTTTCGGACGCACAGTGAAATTTAGAGACTTGTTTTTTAACCGCACCACACGAATATGGAATGCTCTTCCCAGCTCAATATTCCCCATAGATTACAATCCGCAGATGTTTAAGACCAATGTGCACAGGTACCTCCTCTCTCTCTCCCGCTGTATGCCTTCGGCCCGTGCTGTGTCTTGACCCCGCCCGGACAGTTAAGGGTATTGATAACCCTTTGAGCACGCGCAAATTATAAAAAAAAAGTGTGACTGCCCTTAGCAGTCAGCCACTATAAGCTAACCTAACACCCAACACAGGAATACGAGCTAGTTCGCGCACAAAACCTTCTTGTCGATTCTGACAAACAACTGTGAACCTGAATCCAGCGGAAACCGAACATTTTGAAGATCTCCATATTACGAGTGCAAGCAAGAGCCAGTCGGTAACATAGTGTATGCGAAATGAGTGTACGTATTGAGAGCTCTTTTATAAGAGTCAAAGTGGGCATGGAAACAAATTAACTCATCAAGAAAGCATCGGTCAAACTGCATGCTTGCAAGACAATTGTCGGCCCGAAAAGAGAATTAGACCGCAAACAACACACTCAAGCAATCAGATTATGTGACGACTTTTGAGCACTTCAAAGTAGAGCACAAAATAATGAAAAAGACGAGGGATATGGGACGGGAATGAAGCCAGAAACTCGATTGGAATTGAAACCTTCACAGGTTTCGTGCTATACGTCAGTTCGAGATTTCCTTGGCTCTCCGTCTACCGAACGACTACAAGTTTCAACATCATCGCACAGAAAAATGGTAAAACTCTCTCGTCTGGAGGTGCACCATTACTCCATTCCGGGTAGCTGTGTATAAGGATATTTCAGCAATGAAAGAACCGATGAACTAGCAAGGAAGGCCTAGTGCGACGAGTGGGTCCACTTCGAGCTGAATTTTTGCCATTTTGTTGACAACAAAAAATCGGGAGTCACCCTTTCTACTTCAATCTATCGATAAGTCCACCCGCTTACGTCTTCAAACCCAGTTTCTCCGATTCCAGTCGATTAAGTAACTTAATATGTGAGACATCCCAACCTTCGCAAGCAGTTTACTACGGTAATTCCTTGACAAACGCATTCCGCCAACTCGCCACCCTCGCCGCAGTTCACAGTGGTCCTCCGGATTTTTCTCTCTAACCAACTGCGCCAGCTTTCTACGATTGTGTCCACAACAGCAAGGACCATGCCATGCCACCCCCACCCTACCATGGCATCTCATACAAATGAAATCACGGGGTGCGACAGAAACACACTCAGTGAAACCAAAACGTAATACAGCCAATGCCATGTCCATTATCGTCGTTACAGCTTTCTTCGACCCGTGCAATCAGCAGCCCGACCACGAACCACTGTCAATTCCAATGAACTGTCAGTCACGATTCAGCTCAACCCCAAAACCATCCCCGGCCGGCCGCAGGAATTGAAATTACCATCGATTTACGTCAATGGGTCGCCAACGCGATTGCCAACGCTGTCGTTGACGCCACCACCGTCAACAGGGCCAACATGCGAGTCTGGTCGCCCGCCGAGCGGCCCAACAGCGCCCAGTCCCTAGTTGCGGGATGTTTAAACACGCGGATAATAAAGTAAATTCAACATTCATTGCAATATATTTGAGGGGGAAAATTATTAATGCGCAGATTGCATGCTGACTGGCAAACGCAGCGCGTCCAGTCGTTCGGATTGCCAGAACGAACGGAGGAATTTATTAATTTTCAACGGATTACAATTAAAATTGCTCGTTGCCACTCGTCGGATGTGTGGCGTGCTTCGGTCGGTGGTCCTGTAGACCGGTTGTCGGGCGGCCAGACATTGTGCGCCGTGCGAATCGCTGTGGTTTTACTTAATTGGAAAAAAAACGAACTTATTTATTTTGGAGCCGCTTCCTCCGCCGGGGATCGCTGTTAAGAATGCGCACGCTGACGACTGTGATTTCACTTAATCACCGACGAGTGGAACGCATCGATTTGGGGAGCTTTATTTTTGCTTTGTGTTTCCACGAATCGCTGTGACATTGTGCTGACAAGTCCGGCCAGGGATTGGGATCCTTAAAAAAAACAAAAATGGGAGATTTGCGACTGCAATGAAGGCTGCAAAAATGGAGTGCTTTCTTGTTTTCGGTCAGTTTTTCCGTCTGCAGTTTTCAATTGAGTCTTTCTTTGCCTTTCACTAGTGACTTGGGCTACTTGTTGTGTCGGTCCTATTTCCAATGCAACCGTGTTTGGTATAGTAGCTGCTTAAGAGGCTCTTGTAGCAAGCTTCTTCGTTATTTTATACCTGTGACTCCTTGGCGACACAAACATTAAGTTAGGTTACTTTTTAGTAGCAGACTGCCATGGAAGGCAGTCAAGTTCGTTGTGTTAGCACATGGAATCATCAATTCCCTAGTTTTACCGGCTAAACGCTGATCCCTGTGTTTCTCAGGAGAGGTTTAATAATCTTCGAGGTTACAGCAGCTTAGAAGGTTTGTCAAAACTGGATAAGAGATCCGGGTGGAGACCACTAATCTCCACGCTGCGTTTTTTTTTTTTCCTCATTTTTGTTTTATTTTTAATTCATTTACTTACATGCTAGACAAAAATGCTTAAAACTAGCTTAACTAACTTAACACCTGTTCTTACACCTAACCTACCGACCCTATACGGGTACTCTAAGCTATTCTTATTGTACATATATTTTTCTGTGCCTTTCGGCTTATGCTATGTTTTTTTTAATTGTGCTGAAAAACACACTGTTTTCGTTTTATTTGTTTCGCCAAGAAAACTGGTAACAAAAAACTTGGCTATATAAATCTAATTTAACCTAACTTAAACTAACTTAACCTAATATTAAAACTTAAGACTATCTTAACTATGTTCGTAACAGTACGAACGCGTGCACCAGGGCGTATATGTTATGTATATGCCTAACATATATAATTTATACGCCGCGGTGCACCTTTTTTTTTTGTTTTGTGTTTTTTTGTATTTTTTTTTTCATTATTTTTTTTATTTTTTTTTTTTATTTTTTTTTTCTTACGTCTACCTTAAATCTATGTAAGTTGGCTACCAAGGTCAACTACCGCGTCAGTTAGCAAAGCCAGCGGCGGCGGGGACTGGTTTTGGTGTAACCACCAGTAAAATTGCCGTTCTTTGGCAGACTCTCTCCTGTCTCGAGCAGAGATCGCTCTGCTGAACCGGAGGAGATCCTCGCGACTGCGAGCGACATCCCGCTCGTATTTAAGTCGCCTGTCCACTGTTCGGCGTACGACATGGAAGATTACAGGACATCCGTGTGGATCCTGTATTAGGCCAATTGTGTCGAGATGTAGGAACGCCTCGGGAGGAATGAAGCCGGTAAAGCGCACTCTCTCATGGTACATAACGTTGGGGTAGTAAGCCCCAAAGATCAGACTGTTGGACGAAGTCATAGCTCGTGCAATATGCCTTCTGGTCAGCTTGATAAAAAAATTATCTATTCTGTTGAGGTTTGCCTCGTTGTACAGGACCCCATTGGGATAGTACTTCTTGTACTCAGACTCGGGTGTACGATACAAACGGAGACAAGTCCGAAGACATTGTCTCTCGAACAGCCTCATCTTTTCCATCTGGGAAGGACTCACGTTGAACCACAGTGGACAACCGTACCGCATAATTGGCCGGATGAGGGCCATGTAGCAGATTACCTTCACCCTGGTATCAAGTTGGCTGCTGTAAAACAACCTCCTTGCCACAGCAAAGGCCTTTTTAGCTTTGGCCAGAGCAATATCTATATGTTTGTCAAAATACAGATATTGGTCCAACCAAATGCCAAGATACCTAACTACACTTTTCACATCTAAAGGGCGTCCCTGTGGGTCAACAATGCCGAACTTACGCCAGTTTGTGCGCGTATCCCATGATGCCATGTACAGCGGGGTTCTGAAAAGGATAGTTTCACACTTCCGGAAGTTGATAATCAACTTCCAGTCGTCGCAAAATCGCTGAATTTGATCGAAGTCACCTTGCAGCAAGATATTTATTTATTCGACCTTCGGACCTGATCTGTACGCCACTAAATCGTCGGCGTACGCACTTAAGTGCGGCATTGAACCTACCAGATCTGCAGTGAATATTGAAAACAGGATCGGCGAACCAACCGCTCCCTGTTGCAGACCGTTTTTGATGTCAAAGACCGTTGAAGAAGTTACATCGCCACTTTTCACGATGAACTTTCTACCTGTTATCATGTCATAGATCATGTACAGCAGTGGTTTTCTTATGCCTAGCCTGACCAGCTTGAGGAAGAGGCCCTCCAACCAAACGGTGTCGAACGCTTTCGCCAAGTCAATTAGGCAAGCACCCGTGCATTGTTTCTTGTCTTTATTCCATTGAATGTCGGACACTAGTTTAGACGCGGCATGTATGGTTTCATGCCCCGCCCTAAATCCGAACTGGTTGTCCGGTATGATATTATTTTCCTCAACCCATTGTTTCAGAACTCGAATGACTATCTTTTCAAAAACCTTGCTTATGCAAGGAAGAAGACTGATCGACCGAAGGTTTGTCGGGATAGATCTATCTTTGTCCCGTTTAGGGATTGGTTGCACCACAGCTGTCTTCCAATGTTTTGGGTAATATGCATTACTTAGCGCATTGTTAAACAGTGTTGTGTAAATTTGCACTGCTTCGGGGGGAAGATGGCGAAGCACAATATTCGGAATACCATCGATTCCCACTGACTTTTTCTTCTTCAGCGAGTTAAAGATACCCTGGAGATCTTCTTGAGAAACCAAGATGTGATTTCTGTCATTGGCGATGGCACTATTTGCCCTCCACGCTGCGTTGGGAGGTACTGGGTGAGGATCTAGGCGGTTTCCTATCTTCCGGCACTTCACGAAGCTCAGGACGAGCCCTTAGAGGTGATGGGGTTCTCAGATGGCTTAGAGATCCGAAGTGCGCTGAATAGTCCCAGCCCAGTTGACCATCATAAACATTTGTGTGGCACCTTGATCCTCTTCGGATTTCATTACCAGGTCAATATTTTGGGGTTTTTAAGATTTGGTAAAAATATCGGCCTGAACTTTATTCCACCGCTTATAGTACTTTTTATTACGCATGGTCTTTATATCTTGAATTTGGACTACTCGAAGGTCTCTGTCTCTCAATGTATTTCGGAGGCCGCTGCATACATTGGCACACCTCCAAGCAATAAGAAATGCTATCCAGAGGGCGTAGCTAGGAGGATGTATGTCAAGTTGACCAGTGCATTTTTTTTTGCCAGCATAGATAGGGAGACGGCAAAGTTTGGTCTTGCAGTGAATGGAGGTAAGACAAAGTACATGCTGTATACAAAAAAGGTCATCAACACCGACATCTTGGACAAAGTGTCACAAGAGCCACATACAGCTTCGATGTAGTTAAATACTGTGACTATCCAGGCTCTGCAATAAACTCCAGAAATTACACCACAGCGGAGATAGACGAACGAAAAACCTGGTCAATCGCTGTTGTCTTTGGATTTAGACGGCAATTGAAAAATAAGACCTTGTCTCGGAAAACAAAGCTGTTTCTATACAAGACCTTGATAGTCCCGGTCCTGCTGTATGGCGCAGAAGCATGG